>NQII01000184.1:114524-227269 GCA_002778355.1 Clitarchus hookeri | reverse complement strand
GGGGGGGGGGGAAATTTATATTATTGGTCTATTCTCTCAACCGTCACGGTGACGGTCGCGAGACTGACGGATAATGGAGACTCCATTGTACATCAAATGAGCAAAGTTATGATTTCAAATTTCACGCAGAAATACAATATAACCCATACACAAAAAATTGAGATTGCCAATACGCTGTCATTTGCATACACATAAATCGCAATGTTGTAAAATAATGCTTATATTACAATGTTGGGCTACTATTAACCTATTATTATTATTATGTGATTGAACATTACATAAACACAAAATTATGTTATTTTAACATGTCTATAAAAAAAATTTCATGTGTTAATTTGTGACATTAATGTTTTCAAATTAATATTTTTTTTGGTGGGTGAAAAACATTAAATGTGACATGAAAAATGGAGACGATTTGTACAAACCTAAGGTAAATTTCAGTCTTTTGAAATTTTTTGAAATTAATTAAAATATATTATTTTATTGCTGACCAATAAACATCAAATATTGTTAGGGCAAATAAACATAAATCACTGTGACTGCTTGCAATAATATAGCAGCCTGAAATTTTAAATGAAATATTTATTTTCTTCAAATTCTGAAACTGATATAATTTATATATTATTAAATATTAAGAATGATCCAATCAACTATAATTCTTTATAAGATTCCACATAATTAAATTAAACATAACACTATCTCAGAGCAACAGTGGGATATCTCTATTTTTTTTTGTTTTTCATGTTATGTGTGGTCTATAAAAGTCAAAGAACACGCTTTCTAGTGCTATAATAGGACAAGTTCTGTGACAACAATATTTGCATTATCTTTGTGTTACACAGTGCTGTTTTTAAATGAAGCTCACTGCAACAGTGGGATATAATGGATGTCTAAGTATTGCAATGTAAAGTCCTTCTCTGAATAATGAGACTATTAAGTTGTCTCACTGTTTCACCAGAGAAGAAATGATAAACATTGTTATTGTTTTAGTGTAGGTGATGAGGTGATCGTCAAAATGTCTAGTTTTAGGACTAGAAGAATGTTTGAACTATGTAAAGAAATTAATAAGAAGAAAGAGCAAAGTGAAGAAGTGCATGGTAAATATTACCTCTCATTATCATGTTCTATTATTATGTACATGAGTCAATCTGTACATTATCTCTAGGATCTTATGAATGTTATGTACATTAAACTTAGTTACACCTTCTGTATGCCTGCACAAACTATAACAAGACTTTATGACAAACCTTTTGTTATATAATTTCATATGTAATTTGTTTCAGATGTTGAGTTGAAGCTGAATGCAAGAGAGACCAGTGACATGTTGCCAACTGTGATGACTTAAGGACGTAATTTCAGATCTCTATAAAGTTAATTCCGGCAATATTAACTTCAGACGGGAGTCAAGAATCAACAAAAAGAATTCCAAAATGTTCCTCAAATTTGAAGTAATTGATCACATGGTTGAAGGTGTTTGTTATAGCCTAGGTGGTAATGGACTTTCACTTCAATACACATCATCATTCGCCAATGCTAGTTTACCTTAACTTACAGAATTTCACGCTATTATTGAAATGGAGGTAACTGATGGGGTTTGTGAGGTTATGTCAGTTTCAGACAACATAGAACTAAATGCACTTCTAGTTCAACAAACATCAGCTGAACAATCTGAATTTCAAAATGTTACTCTTAAGAAAAACACTGATGACATGTTTGAATCATGTGGCATTTTTGATGGCATAGGCCTAAACACACGTCAACGTTCAATATCCATGAGTACTAGTTCACCTAAACAAAATGAATTTCAAAATATTATTCATGTGGAAGCAATTAGTCAGGTTTGTTAAAAAGCAGGAGCTTCTGAAATCGCAAAGCTAAATGCTATTCCAGTTCAACAAACATTTAGTAGTTCAGTTCTCTCCCCTCCAGAATTCACTAGATGTAAGTTTAAGTGATGATGTCTGTAATGAAATTCTTGGGAGAAAGAGAGACTATGTTCCAAATACTGAATCAAATCACAGTCTTGAGGCAATCATCATATATGCAAAATAATATATCTGGTGTAAACATTTAGATATACAAATCAATCAACAAGCAAGAATAGAAACCCTAACCAAACAGTGACAGAAACAGTAAACATAACAACAGAACATTCTCAAAGAGAAGATATAAAGAAACCTAGAAAACAAGGAAGAGATTGCAAAAAATGGGCCAGGAACGTGACAAAACTAAAAATTAATTCAGGAATGGCATACAAGTCTAGGTTACGGCCAAAACATGAAGCAAAAGTTGTTGAGCCTTCTTGTTCTAGCAAATGTTTTTTAAAAATGTGCAGATAGGATAATAACCAATAAAAGAAAGGCTTTGGTTGACAAATATTACAGTCTTGAAGATCTGACAAGAAAAAGAGATTACCTATCCAAGTTAATTTTATCTTCATCCTCTCTCGTATTGAGGAGGAAGACAAGAAGAAAATAAAATATCAAAAACAAACTGCACTGCCAGTGTTTGATTTAACTTACAATGAAACTTTCGCTTCTGTAAAAGCAAGTTGAATATGTACAATCTTACAGTATTTGATATTTCTTAAAATCAAGGTCATTGCTTTGTATGGCACGAAACTATAGCTAAAAGAGGGGGAAATGAAATTGCAAGTTGTGTTTATGAGTATATTACAAACAACTGTCAAAACAAATGAGAGGTAATTTTTGACAGTAATAATTGTGTGTCACAAAAGCAAAATAAATGTGTTTGTGGACTGTATCTCTACCGTATTCAGACAACAGATCTTGAAAAAATTACCCACAAATATTTAATAACTGGGCATACAGAAAATGAAGCAGACAGCATGCACTCATTCATAGAGAGAGGAAAACAGAGAATGCTGAAAAGTGGCAATATCTACATTCCCAGTGAGGTTTCAATGATCATCAAAGCATCCAAGAAAACTGGTAAAGTTTTCCTTGTGAAAGAAATGGAAACAGAAGATTTTTATGACTGGAAGACACCGTCAAGAGGAAATTGGGAGAAACGTTTCCATCAACACCAATGAAGACAAAAGGCTGTGGAATGACGTCAAAATTGTAGAAGTGAGAAAAGATGATGACAAGAAGTTGTTCTACAAGACATTGTACAAAGATACATATTTTAAAGTAATTGATTGAAGAAGAACGACAAGAGCCACAATGACACAGGATTTGGTTCCTAAGAGAGCTTACAAGCAAGAACCTACCATACCAGAAAACAAAAAGACATGACATCCTGCACTTCAAAAGCATTACCTAAAGTACATCACTTTTATGCCAGTTTCAGATCCTCAAGCAAGTGCAACCTACCAAATACTGACGAAGAGGATTAATAACATTGCCCTCCCAATGTGACCGTACAAAATACACAATGAATGAGTAATGTTTTGCGACCTTATTAAAAGCAAATTGTATAATGTTACAATTAAATATAAATATTTTTACATTGACATTTTTTTTTGTTTTGGTCCTAATTTAATAGTTTTGTAAACCATCACATTATATCTGCAGCTATGATTATTTTATTTTATGAATGGGTTATATACGCCAACCTACCATGTTTGTTAAGAGAGACAGTGAGACACATGACCCTTACTGGATCTAATTAAATGTTACTAATTATAATACTAATTTTGTATTATTTGTGGGAGAAAAATTAAAGCAATGTGTGGAAAAAAAAAAAAAAAAAAAAGCAGCTAATTCATAACCTATTCGAAGGATAGATATAAAATACAGTTGTGTAAGGACTATAAGAAATTATAGCCATTTTAAATATGCAATATAAATTTACACTTCTGTTGCTCTGCCACCTGGCAAACTGCAAAATACGACACTGGCAAGGAAAATAATATTTTTTTTTTTTACAAAAATGATGATTTTTTAATTTTTTAGAATGCCATTGTATAATATAACATAAAAATAAAACATGAAGCAGACACATAATTTACAGCCTTGTTGATTCTTTTAAGTCCTTGATGTGAGATAGGTACAGATATGTTTAACAGGTGCACAGTCACATGTTACATTACGTAAGGACTCTTAAGGCAAACAGAAATGGCCTTGTAGCAACGTGACAGTTTACTGGTACAGTCAATATTGAAACATTTAATGCTGCACTGCTTATGTAATGGTGACAAAAAAGATACTCTTCACAGTTAACATGAACATGTGCTATGCTTTCACTCACAAAACCTGTTCATGTTTTACTTCTCAACTGTAGCCATTTTGACAAACACAACATGGTATTTGGCATTATTAATCATAATGTTTCAATTTTTAAAACTTTAGGAACTTTGCAAACTTTAATTACTAATTACACAATTCAGATCAAATTCAATTAAAACTGTTTTGTTTTGATAGTGTTCTAGATGCATGACATAAAAAAACAAACTCAGAAATGAAGCTCTATGCAAAAAAAAATAATGAGTACAAGAATTGTTTTCATTATGGTGATATAAACTGCCATCACTGTACAATATGTTTCTTTGCCTTTCTAATTTTGACATGGGTATTTTGTCTTTATGCTATTATTTTCCTGACATTTTGCACCCAACTACACCCACAAACAAGACATTGAAGTGTGGATGATGATCAAGTCTGTATGCATTGCTTGTCAAAATGCATTACCAGTTTGCTATTTTGGTCCCTTGAAAAACTATCCATACAGGTTAGAATGTATTTCAGTTTGACTTACATTTATATTTTTAAAAAATTTATTGTGTTTTTCAGTTATAAATTGTTTTCCCACAGGTTATTAAGATATATTATTATATCATGTTTATTATATGTTACTAAAGATTTATTAAATATAGTACTTTGCATATGTAAATTTAATATTCTATCATCAGTTTTGCATATTATTTTAATACGTGTACACATGAAGTTTCCCCAATATAGTTTGAACATAGAAAGTGTTCCCTTCATATTCATTATAAAAAATGTTCTATTATATTTACTATTTCATTTGTTACATTTTCACATTGAAAATTTATTCTGTGACATGTATTTATTTTGAATGTTCCTGTTCTTAAACAAATATTTTATACCAACCCAAATTTAAATCATCAATTAGGCTACATTTTAATTTTTGAAAATAACTCTGTTTTGAGAGTAGTGTGTATTGCAAAACCAATGCATATATAAAAAAAACACCACTTTTGTTTTAAGCCTATTACTTGACTGTCAACAGCAACAAAACATGTAAACCCCCTTACGCATGCTTACTGTTTTCTGAGTTCAGAATTAAGTATTTATAAAAATATAGACCAACATATTTATATATATATTTTTTTTTTGTCTTTACTTGAACATTCATGGCTTGTTGTATTAGTCTGGTTACTTTTTAAACACTGTAAAGTGAAATAAGTTAAAATTTCCTTTTCGGTTTTATATCCCACAATAAACGGGGAAATTTTAATTTTACGTCGTCTGAAGCAGACATGGGAAAATTATACTTTGGTTTTTAATGCTTTATGTACACGTTTATTTCATACATATTCTTAGCAAGGATATCATTGTAGTTCAGCAGTCATTTTTTGTCTCCTTTCAGGTCATAATGCATCCCTGTCTCATTTGTATAAACTTCATATAGTCCCTAATCCCTCCTGCGGCAATAAGTTCGTTGTATGCTGCCCTTGAACAGCTTTGTGTGAGGTTTCCTGTCTCTTACCCTTCGGTACTTTTTCATGACCCTCAGGTAGTTTGTGACATTCTCGCACTGTTTTTACTTGAGCACGATGATGATATCTGATTTTGGGAGTTTGGTGTCCTGCTAGTTGTCCAAGGTGACCGGCCCTCTCCTACCTTGCTATCCCTTGTTCCATGGTCTTTCTTTCCCTCCATGGTTGATGGACCTCTACCCAGAAGAATAGTATTTGTGCTCCCGTCTGGTTTTGTTCCTTAACAGTTTTTCCGGTGGTTATTACAGCGTATTTGTCTTTGCTCCTATTTTTCGGTTTTGGTAGTGGACTTTGCTGTTGACCACATTACCACAAAAAAAGTAATAGTAATATATAATTATGAACACAACAGAAAAATGCAGAGGAACCTTGATGCATTGTTCACTTATCCACGTTTAGTTTACAGGTTTCCTAGAAACTTTCTTTCTTAATTGGTTATAAACGCCAGCCAGCATAAATCTTTTTTTGTATACATTTTTAATGGATTTTGTATGCATGCTTGCTTTTTTTTTTTCTTTTTTTTTGAGGGCTGTTATTTTGTTATCCAGAATTATGTGCAGCAATGTCATAGCACTTAAAGTATTTATCACGCACAGGAGTTTGGCAGCACCAAATGGGACTGGTAGTTTTTATAAAGTTTGTAGGTATCTAAATGTATAATGATTACTTTCTTGCAGATTTTGTTATTTTAATATTTCAGTTTTCAGCGCAGTACAAGATTAGGATAAGTTTTATTCCATTGCTCAGTGTCTAATAGGCATATATTTTTTTGACAGTATCAATTCAAGTGAGTTGAATAAACTTGAAAACTGTAGGCTACTATAAATTAATGTATATATAATTAAATCCTTCGACTTTGATTTTATTCAAAATTCGTTCGCACTATGTAAGCTTTGCTTCGCATTTAAAAAAAGACCTTCGCACATGCCTAAAAAATGACAAAGGAAAAAGTAACCCGGGCCTCAAAAGTGCTCACTTTACCATGAACAGCCTATAAGAGCATTACCTACAGTCTCAATTAGCCAACTATATATATATATATATATATATATATATACATAAAGTGTGGTTAGGTATTCCTATAGAGTGTCTTTAGGGCATAGCAAGTCATATCGGTGTATTATCCCTTGGGATTATTACTTAGGTATTGTTTGAATATAGTGGCTCTGCCTCCAACAGTTAGAAAATGATTAACTATGCTTATAAAATTACTTAGGGCTTAACTTGTCATACCTATAATCTTACGATTGGGAGAAGTAAGCCTACCAGTGATGTGAATTTGATGGTCCTAAACCTAATAGTTTGCAATTTATGTTAAACTATGCCTATAAAATGACTGGGTGTAACATTATGTGTGTACATTCTTAGGGCCTGATTTTCAAGGGTCTATCAATAATTGTTTGTAAATGCTAGCCAACTTGCATTTAGAAGTACTTGGGGTGTAACTTGTCATTTGTACATTATCAGGGTGGGAAATGGTGCCTAAATACTGAATTTCGTAGACCTAGTTGGAATGGTTATGCCACTCGTGGCACCTATAGTGTGTAATGACGCAATATTCTTAATTTTCGGGACACGTGTTTAAATTTCTTTCGTTTCTCTTAAGCTTTGACAAGCTTCGTATTAATTTTATCGTTATCAGGTTTGAAGTTTAAAGCTGTGGTGGCTCGTTTCCCGCGATAATTTGTTTATCGAGCGGACGTCTGTCGTTTTACGGTTATCAGGCGGACGGTTACAGTTTTCGTTTCGAACTTTGGAATTTTGTTAAGCATCAGCATTATTTAAATACTTTCAGGCGACGTCGACAAGTTTTAGTTCCTCTGTCACAGTTTTGTTGTACGAGAAGTCCGTTTATGTTGACGGGCCAGGATTAGTTCCTACGACGCAGTTACGATAACGTGTTGAGAGCGTGCGTGGCCAGGCCCTTATCTCAGAAGAGGGAGAGGGGGGGTGTGTGTGTGTGTGTGTGNTAGTTCCTCTGTCACAGTTTTGTTGTACGAGAAGTCCGTTTATGTTGACGGGCCAGGATTAGTTCCTACGACGCAGTTACGATAACGTGTTGAGAGCGTGCGTGGCCAGGCCCTTATCTCAGAAGAGGGAGAGGGGGGGTGTGTGTGTGTGTGTGTGTGTGAGAGGCAGGACAAAAGACGCGTCTGTCTGTCGCCCTTCGAGCAGTTTCTTGGACCAGTTGCTTTGGATCAGTCGCCTGTGAGGGCAGGTCAGTGCAGTCATCAGAAGCATCATACAATGCTAGCCTAGGACGCGACGGATGTGACGATAACCCCCACATCGGCCACTAGACTTTATTTTATTTCTCTGCCGGTGTGGGAGGTTGACACATTTTATATTTATTTTGATGCAAGTTTTGAAACATTAAAAATCTGTAAACGACTGTGGCGCTGGTCTGTACTTTTATATTTATCTGTGAGAGGTTCATACTCTGCATACTGGAACTTCGTTTGTGAACTGTGTCGCTAAATGTTAAATAAACATATATAACAACTAACCTGGAACTTGAACTCATTTTTTAATTATTAGGCGTCACATTGTACTGAGCCTCGTGTTTCTACCTTTGAGCAAGCCGTGGCAACGTAACATTCGGCGGTGTAAGCGGCCGAACGTTACAAGTGTTTAACATACGCTTATTTCCTTGATTTTTTTTGCTACTTTCCTCTTACTTGGATAAAGTTGGATCTTGTTTGGCAAAGTCTTCTGTTAATTATCTGCTAGTAATTTATTAAATTGTACACAAACGTAAACCAGAGTATCATAACATGGTAAACTTTCATGTGTGCATGATTTAGTGTTCCACAAAACACTTTTATTAATTTTTTTTCCTTCAGAAAAACCAACAAATTTTGTGTGTCAACTATGAGTTTTCAAAATGTGTTGGATTCTTTGAGTTACCATTGCTTTAATGTTGCACGTCAAGGTATTGTCGGCTGGAAATTACCATTCGGTTCGCTCAGTGGTAGCAACATGAGACGCTTTAAAAAAGGCGCCAATTAAATATTAAATAAAGTCAAGTTCCGGTTTATTTGTTCAAGACTTGTATTTATTATCCAAGATGCACAGTTCACATACAGTGCTCAGGTATGCAGAGTACGAACAGGTTTCACCGATCCACAGACAAGTAGAGAGCAGTGCCACAGTAGTCATTTGATTGTTCTTTACGCCTTGAAAAGGTGCCTCGCCAGAATATTAATAATTAGAGACCCCCACACCGGCGTAAAAATCAAACGAGCAGGGTTAAGTTGCCGGTGTGGGGGCTATGCGCCACGCCCAATGCAGCCTCGGCGAGTTGTTGCTGAGAGTCTACTGCTTCAGAGTCTTGAGGGTCTACTGACTTGAATGGCGACAGGCACACGAGTATTTGTTGCGTGCCTATCACTCTCCTCTCCTCAGATAAGGGCATGGCGTGGGGCGCTACACTTGCTCTTCCGACGCTATCCAAACTGCGTAGCCCGCTTAACTGCGCTGTCAGTTGAAAGATAATCGAACTACTGTCGACGCAGTCGGAAAGTTTCTAATCTAATGTTGTTGCTTAACAAAAACCTACGACTTTCAAAACGGCAAACGTACACCCAATAACGTTATACCATGATAAACNAATGTTGTTGCTTAACAAAAACCTACGACTTTCAAAACGGCAAACGTACACCCAATAACGTTATACCATGATAAACAAACTAAGATGACTTTTAATTTTGAACCTGATAAAATATTACGAAACCCTGTTAAACGAAAGAAAATGAACTGTGTATCCCAAAAATTTATAATACTGTGTCATTACAACGCTTTGCAGCTTCTGCTGTTTTTTGTACGCTGTGTTGCTGTGTCAGATGGCAGCAAATGTAGTGTACTGTGTTGTANAATGTTGTTGCTTAACAAAAACCTACGACTTTCAAAACGGCAAACGTACACCCAATAACGTTATACCATGATAAACGAACTAAGATGACTTTTAATTTTGAACCTGATAAAATATTACGAAACCCTGTTAAACGAAAGAAAATGAACTGTGTATCCCAAAAATTTATAATACTGTGTCATTACAACACTTTGCAGCTTCTGCTGTTTTTTGTACGCTGTGTTGCTGTGTCAGATGGCAGCAAATGTAGTGTACTGTGTTGTANGCTTTGCAGCTTCTGCTGTTTTTTGTACGCTGTGTTGCTGTGTCAGATGGCAGCAAATGTAGTGTACTGTGTTGTATAAACTTAGCCTTGATGGTTGACATGCTATAGAGTAATATCTCTATCTTTGTTAATGTAATAATAATCTATTGCCAGGTTTCCAGAAAATAAGAATCAAATTTATGTAACCTTAAGTAAAAGTTAAATTGCACTTGTAATTTAGATCGTAGTTGTGATGAGTAATGGTTCTTCTGCCAAGCCACTACTCTGGGGAATTACCCTTAACTACGCTTTTCTCTTTGGTGCTGATGTGATCCTTTTGACTTCTTCCTGGAAATCTAATCATGTGATTGATTCTTGGCTTTTTAGAGGGTAATTATTAAGTTTAGGGGCTTTTCTGTAAAAATAATTCACGGAATATGGTACTAATGATGCAGAACACGAATATACTAGGGGCATTAACGTCCGACTAATTTTGTAATATGTGCCCACCTAACAGAACCTAACCCCACGACGGGTGAATCACTATTTTACATTTTTAAACTAACCTAGCATTGTTGGGTTTTACACTAGCGTAGGATTTTTGGATTTTACAATAACCTAGGATTGTAGGGTTTTACACTAACCTAGGATGTTTGGGTTTTACACTAAACTACAAATGTAGGATTGTAGGGATTTAAAGGAACCGTAAAAAACACCAAAAGAATGTAAATTGACTCACCTAGGTAGGGGGCTGGTATAATTCCTCTGACGTTAATAAATGTAAATAAACATATTTCGCAAGTTTTTTAAATATGTTCTACTTATTTTAACATTACGCCCTCTTGAATATGAACAAGGTAAGCTGTGCAGAACCCATTAATGCAACTTTTGTTGGTGTAGGATGTTTCATTCTGAAACTTAAACAAACTGGCTATACCACTAATTTTGAAATATTGTTAAATTTTTTAAAAATATGTTGTACTTATTTTAAAGCTATGCCCCTAATATATTCGTGTTGTGCATGGTAAGTAGAGTAGAAATATATCATAATTTTGAATTTTTTTTTGTGTTTTTCAGAAAAGCCCCTAAACTTAATAATTACCTTTTAGGGCACTATAGTGTTTAATAACGTTATGTAGTAAACTTCCCATACCACCTTTGTGCAGTCCATTCCAGCCATTATGTGCTAGCTGCCCTGCTGAGCGATCATGACTTGTGATGAACTGATGTGACAATCTTTGATTTTACACATGCCTTCCTCCTGCCTGATGGTAGTGTAGCTGGCTCGGGGCAGTACCTCACATCAGGAAAGCCTGCATGTTATAGTTCATTGGTAATCCAAACTAACAAAAAAAAATGCCAATTGGAATTTAACTAAATCTTTTTATAACATAAATAGAAAGAAATCTGGTAATATATGTAAGTAATTTAATAGAAATTCTTCCATGAGGTGCACCTCTTAACCTAATTTCATTTTGAATATGACTTAAAAGTTTGTTAGCCTCCCCCCGCCCCTCTTTGCAAAAAAAAAAATCTTAACTTTATGATATTGATGTAACACTCAGTGTAAAACAAATGGAATAATACTTGAGAGTCCTGTCTTATTTGTGTTATTTACTATAAACCCATTTTAAATATGTTCCTTTGTTATAACCTAACTTTGGCATACATAGGATATTATCATCATAACTGATAATTAACAGTGGTCAGTTTTACAAAGAGAACAGTCAGACTCAACTTAGAGATTCAAAACTTTGTGCTCAAGAGACACAATAGTAACACAACCAGATCCACTCCCTTCTTTAGGCACCTCCTGTCCGGTGAATTGCATAAAGCTGGAGTGGTTACGATTCATGGTATGCAGTTCATAGGTCTGAGGATAGCTCAAGGTTCGCCATTTATGTGTAACAATGACTATAAAATGAATTGGGGCATTACATGATGTACATATGTTCTTGGATTTGGAAATGTTAACTACATACTGGTTTTCAAGGGTCTAACACAAATAATTTGCAAATGCTAGCCAATTAGGCCTAAGTTGGTAGATGCTGGGCCCATACTACTCTCACAACATGACTTGAGGATTTGTGGTCACTACACCATAGTCTGGGCGGTGTTTACCACACAAACTCTGCACGTTTACTTTAGAAGAATTGAAATTGCATTCTTAAGCTTGCACCACCCAATATGGCAACAGACAAAGGTATATCAGGTACATACTAACAGATTCTAACATTGTATTATAATTTGTCTTTAATATGCACATCTGATATGTCAAAAACTACAGGATGTCTGAAACCTTTAGGATAAAATGGTACAGAACTTTGTATTTTGAGATACGGAGCCCAGGTTGGAAATGCACATTTCAGGCACCTCGAGGCCTTGAATTAGTAATACGTGTGAGGAACATGTGTGTAAACTGCTTTAGTTTCCATAAAATATAACTGTCTGCCGTGTTGACTGTTGGTGGTGCTAGCATGCAACACAATACGTACTCGCCTGTGATGTGTCCACGGTGGCATTTGTCACTGTTTACAGTTCATACCTGGTTGCTGAAATGGAGCATTACTCATCACTTGCAGACATGCTTTTAGTGTATGGTGCAGCAGGATGTAGTGAAAGGAAAGTCACACGAATGTACAGAGAAAACTTTCCCAACAGACGTAATCCGAATTGGAAGACATTTATTGCTGTGGATAGAAACTCACGAGAGACTGGGTCGTTGTTGCTACAGGAGCTGGCCAGGGTGCTATTAAACAAACTGTTCGTACACCAGAATTTGAAGAGATGGTGTTGGATTGTGTGGCAGAAAAGCCATTAATAAGCACCCGTCACTTGTCCGTGAAATGCATGCTTTGAAGGATAATGTGTGGAATGTACTGAGGGAGCAGCAATTACACACCTATCACAGACAATGGGTGCAAGCAATGGGGCCAAATGATTTTGCACCCGGAGTTTAGTTCTGTCAATGGATTATCCAGCGCTGTACTACAATATCAAACTTCCTACAGTTTGGNATTTTGCACCCGGAGTTTAGTTCTGTCAATGGATTATCCAGCGCTGTACTACAATATCAAACTTCCTACAGTTTGGATTGTTCACGGATGAGGCCTGTTTTACCAGAGATTGTGTCAATTGCTGCAGAGCATCTGGAGTGATGAAAATCCATTCACCAACCGCATGTCTGGTCACCAGCAATGATTCTCTATCCACTTGTAGGCTGGAATTGTACAAGACCACCTAATAGGACCATATCTCTTGCCATCCCATATGAATGGTCAGCGTTACCTGCTGTTCGTTTGAGATGAGTTTCCAGAGTTGTTCGAAACTGTACTCCTTGGTGTTTGCAAGAGGATATTGCTGCAACTCAACGGGGCACCAGCCCACTTCAATGTCTATGTCCGCGAGCACCTGGACAACAGATTTCCTAATCGTTGGATTGCAAGGGGAGGTCCTGTCCTATGGCCAGTGCAACCAGCAGATCTCAGTCCGCTGGAATTTTTCCTATGGGGGTACATCAAGTCATTGGTGCATTTAACACCAGTAGAAACAAAAGGGGAACTGGTTAGTAGGGTCCTAGCTGCCTGACACTTACAACACACACACAAACACCAGAGATATGAGGGAGAGTGCAGCAAAATTTAATGTGCCGTTGTCATGCATGTATTGATACTGGTGGTCGCCACTTTGAACAATTGCTATGAGGTGTAAGTAAGTTGTTACTATGTGGTGTTTAGTTGATACTATGTAGTGCAAGTTGTTTATGGAAATAAAATTGAATTTACGACCATTTGTTCCCTACCTCAAAATACTTACTTTAGAGTCCTCTACCATCTGTATAGTTTTGACCTTAAAGGTTAAGGGACATTCTGTATACATCTGCAAGTTTTGAAAATGTTCAATAAAGTTAAATAAAAATCCAATTCATAGCTTGTATTTAGTATGTCCCACCAAATTTAAGATAACAGATGGCCACTTGATTCCTTGTCCCTCATTACAACTGACTCCCAAAATGGAGTCACCACGGCAAACTTATGGGTAATGCTATTTTTTGCTAAATAAGACTATTAGTGTAGCTCCTAAACATTGAAGGGATGTTTTTATAGGTGGTGCCAATATGGTGGACACATGATTGCAATGGCAGGAAAACAAAATTAATTTATGAGAATTTTCTACGATTTTGATGGTAAATTCTAGTAGTATCAAAGAAAAATTAGAAATTCGAGGGAAAAGCGATACATTTTGAGGAGAAAGTGGGAACTTTGGGAGAAATGGGAAATGTTGAAAGGAAAAAAGAGAGAGAAAACAAAATAGCTGGCAAAAAAGAAAATGGCAGGAAGGAAACACAAAGGTTACAGATCCTGATACTACTTCAGAATCCAGTGTCCCAGAACCTACTGTTTCAAACTATTTAATATAGTTAACCGATGTTCTAAAAAAATTTAACATTGTCAATTTTCTGTTCTAAATTTTTTTATCATACTATACTTGATATTGACTCCAATGTGTGTGTTCAGCTTCTTCGATTAGGACTTTTTTTTTAAGTGTTCACAATCCCAGGATTATCTATAAAGTCCAAAAATAAATCCGCTCTATATAACCAGTTGTTTCAGCGTACTAATTAAAAAGAGACTTATGGGAACTTTATGAAAACTACTTGTGAGCATGCATCAAATTGATAAGAAAACTGCATGTTATTTCCAGCACTAAGAATGACATGCATTCCGTGTCCAGCAAAAAAACCAACCATACTACAATCTGCTCCAACCGTGCCACACGTCCTCTCGTCCCTAGCCGAATGGAACAGTCCGTTTATACAGCACATTCCGCGTGAGATCTTTCGAGGTAAACATGCGTGTCCCCCCGGGCAGACGAGGCCAAGCCACACCAGCATCTTCAGGCTAAATGGACTGGCGTCACTTGTCTTCCCCGGGGCGGGTCAAGCTAAAATGAGTTAGTTACGCTCGTTTCCGGAGCGCAGCCCCGAGACAATTACTGAGTTGACCAGCGAACGTCTGCTACGCGGACTTCATGGCTACAGTTGGTCAATATTCACAACACCGATCAGACGCAGGTTTAGGGGGGGAATTCCCACTTGAATTCACATTTTAAGGTTTAAAAAATAGCGCTTTTTTTTTAAATACACGCACACTACACGGGTGTCTCAAAGAACAAGTGAAATGAGATGAGTTCTGGTTATGCTGTAAATTATTCTTTCTTCGTTTGTAAAGGATTGAATCAGTTTCCCGTATAAATTTAAGGGCAGCGTATCTAAAATCTTACTGTTCAATTCAACACTAATCCTTAATGCAGTAGTTATCTACGCGTCTGTCTTAGGCGGAAAAAACTACACATACTGCATCTACAAGAATGAGTAAGGATGGGCAGAACATGGGCGTAACCACGGCGGGGCAAGGTGGGGTACTTAATTACCTAATTAAAAAATGTCGATTAGCCCTTGACTATACATAAGAATGTGTGAAAATAATGATCTAAATAAAAAATTACTCAAAACAAAATGTGCGTTCCGAGACGACCGACCAACCATGAGCGTGACAGCTCGCAGGCGCGCGGCCATTGAACATATACTCTAGCGGCCCCGACTGATTTGCAACCACAGGTTGCCACACGCTGTAGATGCTTATAGCGTTAAGTATCCACGAGTGACGGTCCACGACTGACGGATGCTTGTCTCCGTCTCGCTCTTACAGCCGAGCACTCTTCTAAAAGCGAGACCGCTCGATTACCATTTAATTTACCAGTCAGTGCATACGTGATTGTGTGTTTTGCGGATTTTCATTAAAAATATCGGTAGTAATGTTTTGGTTATCTACTTACAATGGATATTATAAACTTTTTTAGTGTAAGAGGTATGTATCTATTCTAAAATGTTTTTTGAATATCTAGAATAAAAAGTATATCACGTTACAGATGCCATAAAGGCGTATAGATAATTATACGCCCTTATGGCACCCGGAAACATAAGGACGTATAATTTTTTTTTTNAGATGCCATAAAGGCGTATAGATAATTATACGCCCTTATGGCACCCGGAAACATAAGGACGTATAATTTTTTTTTTTTTTCGTTAATCTATTATTTTTCAAAGCAGGAGAATTGAAATTGCGTATAAAAATTTCACTCATTTTGAAAAAATTTTTATTGTGTGTGTAAACTTTTTACAACTTTTGAACGATTTAACCGATTTAGATGGTTCTACGTCAATCGGAAGGGCTTGTTGATTGTCAAAATCGATCCGTATGACGAATTAATTGTTCGAGTAGATGCTGAGTTATTTAAGAAATTAGAGTTATTAAATATATATANTATTTAAGAAATTAGAGTTATTAAATATATATATATATATATATACACACACACGCCCTGTAAATATAAAAAAATTCAAAATGAAGAATTTTTTTTTTAAATTTCTATATTTCTACATAAAAATAACTTTTCAGCAGTACTTTTTGCTAGGATACGTACTTATGGCATCTGCAATGCGATATTAAATTAAATAGCAAATAACAAAAAGGTTATTTATTTTCTTTTAGCGAGACAGAAGAGGAAGCAACCAGATAAAAGTAGTGGCGAAAGTGATAGCGGTGGAGGCGAAAATTCGAAGCAGAATGTTGCAGATACTAGCGCTGATCCTAACGCAACTGCACATGTTGCTGTTTTGGCTGCANCGAAAATTCGAAGCAGAATGTTGCAGATACTAGCGCTGATCCTAACGCAACTGCACATGTTGCTGTTTTGGCTGCATCGAGTGGATATTCGCTACTATCTGGTTTTGGTGCACAGGACCAAGCTTATTTTGTTAATGACGTAAGTCACTGACTTGGGCGTTCGTTTAGTATGACCTCATCTCAAAGAATGGAAATTTAAAAAAATTGCTGGTCACCACCTCTAAATTAGGACCTCGCTAAGGATGCTGTCCAATTAAAAAGGAAATTCAAATACAGCTGGTTGGCGGATTATGCTCCTTGGCTGGCGTATTCTAAAAAATTAAAGGACACGTTGTGCATTTACTGTGTGTTGTTCCCACCAACTAATGTGCATGGTGTTTTNCGTATTCTAAAAAATTAAAGGACACGTTGTGCATTTACTGTGTGTTGTTCCCACCAACTAATGTGCATGGTGTTTTGGACTCATTCATAGTGAGGCCCTTTACTCGCTACAAAGACATGTACGAATTTGCAAGAACTCACACGTCATCTCAGTGGCACAAATCAGCGGCCACAACCGCAAAATGTTTCGTCGAAAATATGCCTGTCGATGTACAGCTGATTTCTGCCCACCATAAAGAGATATAATTCAACAAGCAAGTCGTGACATCGATAATTTCGACTGTGATGTTTTGTGGTACACATGACCTACCTTTGAGGGGTAAAGAACATCATGAAGGTGTTTTTGAAGATTTGGTTAAACTCAAAATTGAAGTTGGTGACCACATTTTGAAAGAGCACATAGAAAAGGGCGGAAAAATGCCACCTACATGTTACCACAGATTCAAAATGAAATAATCGGCCTACGTGTAGATTTTATTTCAGAGACATCACTACCGACGTAAAGAACGCATATGCCTATAGTATACTGGCAGACGAGAGCAGCCACATATCAGGGAAAGAGCAACTTTCCATTGGTGTTATATTTTTTGATAAAGAAAAGATGATGGTTCGAGAGGAATATTTAGACTTTGTAGAGCTAATTGCTATGTATGCAAGATTGATAGCCTCCGCAATTGACAACTTTGTAGAAAATGTAGGCCTTGATCCAGAAAAGTGCGTCGGACAAGGATACGATGGATGTTCCACTGTGGCAGGAAAAGATGGTGGTGTTCAAAAAAGTATACGAGAGCACTGTATTTCTACTGTAATAGTCAAAAATTTAACTTGGTTGTAAACGACTTAAACGAAATAGCAGTGATACGAAATACGGTTTACACAATAAAAGACATAATAAGATTCTTCCGAGAATCGACCCTTCGCCGAAAATGCATACCAAATATACCAATGCTTCTGCTAAACTCGTTGGTCTCAAAAATATAAATATATCGCTTTATTCAAAGAACATTATGTGCAAATTGTCAGGGCGCTTGAAACACTATCATAAGACGGCAACACTGCGACGAAAAAAGCTGCTTTTCAAATGCATTGCGCTGCCACGAATTCGGAATTCATTGTTAGTGTTTGTGTCATAGCAAAATATTCGGCACTTCTGCAACCAATAGTGAATGTTCTACAGTCAAAAAGTATGGACTTACTTCAATGTGCAAATCGCATAAAAATAATCACAGACATGTTAAGGAAACACCGTGGCAATGTCGATGCTGAAAGTCAAAGTTTTATGACCAAGGCGGAAACCATCGCAGAGAGTCTTAAAATACATTTCAAAATACCGAGGGTCACAAATCGGCAGAAATATCGTGCAAATCCTCCAGCACAAACTCTTAGCGAGTTTTGGAGAAGATCGCTAATCATTCCGCACATAGATTCGTTAATAATGTCTCTTGAACAGCGTTTTTCTGAGGAAAACTTACCCGGATACTCACTGCTTACGTTACACCCTCACGTAATGCTTGGTATGAACTACGCGGATTTTTTGAAAAAAGCTGAAAGTTTTTATAAATACTACAATTTAAATGGTTTCCTCGATGAAGCTGAATTTTGGCATAATCAATGGAAAGAAAAAAAAATGTGTCAGAGGCCGAACTAAAGGAAATAGAACTGGGCTGCACTTGTTAAAGAAACGCAATTGTTTTACCCAGCTATAAAAAAGGCGATACTTATTTCACTTGCACAACCCTGCACAACGTGCACTATCGAAAGATCCTT
Organism: Clitarchus hookeri; assembly: GCA_002778355.1. Classification (NCBI taxonomy): domain Eukaryota; kingdom Metazoa; phylum Arthropoda; class Insecta; order Phasmatodea; family Phasmatidae; genus Clitarchus; species Clitarchus hookeri. The sequence continues at coordinate 208,613 of NQII01000184.1, read as the reverse complement.
CAGCACTTTACGAAGGGTGAAAACTTGGTCACGGTCAACAATGACAGAAAACAGGCTTGCCGGTCTTTGTATTATGAGTGTGCATAAAAAGAGGGCATTGGAAGCGTAAAATAAATTTGAAAAAGAAATTTTGTCCAGGTTTGGCCAGAATCCTCGTAGACTAGTGTTGATATAAGGTTTAAGTTGGTTGCAATAGCATTACAAATAGGTAGTTTTTTGATAAGTACTTTATTTTGAGTTTACTTGCTTTTGCCCCCCTCTGAAGTAAATTCTGGCTACGCCCATGGGGCAGAACGAACAATAATTTGGATTTTGCACGCGAATAATTTACATTCATCTCAACAGCCATGGTCGTGACCGCTTGTTCATCATGCACACGAGGTGATGTGGCCGACCTCCAAGCCATGACTGAACCTGAGCAATGAGTATCGACTTCACCTCATGATGTCACTGCCCCGAAGGCATCACTCATCACCATCGACCCCGACACCAGCACCTAACTTACATACGTACGTACATGTGTGCGCAGCACGCGCGCGCTTGTGTAAAAGTGAAGACCCCAGCTGCATTGATCACATTTATAAGATCTCTGCACTCGCCTCTACAGCTCAGTTGACTACATATTTACACTTCAGAGGAAAGTTATGATTTCAAAAGTACTCTCAATCAAGTTATAAACAGTTAATTAAAAACTAACACACTATTCCACTCTATAGTGAATGTAGTTTCAGGCTACTGTTAAAATTCAAAACTAACAATGACATTCGCAAATATAGCAACGCAAATACAAAAAATACCAGAATAATTCAACACAATACAGCACATTATGAAAAACAGTAGTCCTCTTTAGAAATTGCTAAAATGGCCCGGTAAGCATGACATACTAACATACAATATTTGTACAGCAGCAATTTTGAAAGTGTCCGATTTACTAAATTTATATAGGCCTAGGGTGACCTACCACACATTACTTATGTCGTCAATCTGTTGGAAATGGATTGAGCAGTTCTTGACGGACAGTGACTCACATTAATATTCGGAGGGGCCGCGGTGGTGTAGTAGTTAGAGTACTCTCCTTCCACCTAGGCGAGCCGGGTTCGATTCCCGGCAGGGTCGCTCCCGGATTTCCGCATGTAGGAATCGTGCCGAACGATACCGCTGGTCGGCGGGTTTTCTCGGGGCTCTCCCGTTTCCCACGCCCTTTCAATCCGGCACTGCTCCATGCTCACCTCGCTTCACCCTCATCGGCTCTCAAGACTTCGATGTTAGGAGCCGCCCAAATCTCTTCACTCACTCACTAGTTCATTAATATTCGGACACCTGGAAATTCTTGGAAACTGTATTTAAATATTTTGTGTAACAAATACAATATATTTCTAATTAGTGAAGTTACACAACTAATAGTACATAAAAACGACTGCTGTAGAATATCAGATTTATAACGTAATTATTAATTACGTGACGTAATTGACGTTCTATAGTGGCTTCTCTATGGTCTACTGGTTGTGGAACTTTACTAATTAGGAATATATTTTTGTTACACAATATGTATAAATACAGTTTCTATATATCTAGTTTTCAAGAATTTCCAGGTCTCCCAATATTAATGAGAGTCACTGTATAATGTAACAGCCTTATTTTTTTTAGGTGGTGCTATCTTCAAAAAATGGAGGGCAAATGGTGAAGTATTTGTGAATTCAATGCTTACAATGTGAACTATTAAAGTATAAAATTTAAATCAGTGGAATGATTCTTGAAATGCAGCACAGTACCTAAAACTATTTTATGACGGCCACTTTGAAATTAAACACCCGCCACAGTCGAAACCTATGTTACATGAAGCCTGAGGGGCGTATCAGAGTTCGTGAGTGATGGAAATCTTAATGAAAATAAAATAACTAAATTTGATTTTAATTTATTCACAGCTATTATTTACACCATTAATCTATCCATCTACACTATTAGTCTTTATTTCTCAACGAGTTCAATATTTAATATCTATTTTTACACTAATTAACGTCCTTCTTAATGTCTGTTTGATTACAGTCAATTAACTCTGACTCATAATTAACACTTTCAGACTGTCCATTGCCATCATTTGTAGCGTCTTCCACTCACACACCCAATCCAATAGTCCAGCCTACCAGACGAATGAGTGTGTGTGAATAAGTGCGCTGGAATTTGTTCGGCGTTATTCTAAAATATACAAATACAAAAAAAAAAAAAAACTGAAAATAACGATAGGGCTATGTTGCATTGGCGAAGTCTGATCTTTCCGCGAGCAGAAAATAAAATCAAGAAACTGAATTAAAGTAGGCTTTGCCGTGCACGTCGCATTACTGAAAATGTTTCTACATAATGTCTGCTGTTTTCACACAGTTTTGCCCGAAAGAGCTACAAATGCAATTTTAACATGTGTATATTTGCACAATTTCTTGAGGAAACTCAGTACACTTTATCTAAACACTTTCACACTAGGAACATTTGATGAGGATAAAGACGGCAACGTAATTCTTTGAACTTGGCGACACGGAAACGATAACAATCCACAGTAGGTATTTTTCTTCCACGAAGGTAGGAAGAAAGAGCTCTGCTAGTCGCGAAGCAATCGGAAATTGATTTGCTGAATATTTTATGGGCGAAGGTAGTGTACATGTGTATTAGGGTGGATCGTTTTTTTTTCTCCCGGAATTTCTGATTGGGCCATTTGCGAAAAGATGCTCTTTACCAACACAATGAAAACTGTTATAACAAATATACCGAATTGTTTTGTTTTATACTGCTCCAAGAACTGGAAAGATCGTTAAAAAACACTAAAACTAGTGTACGTTTAAGGGTCGTTTTACTTAATTTAAAGACCAAATTTATATTTTTATTTAACTTTTTATTACATATACAAGATGTTACAATAACAATAAAGTCCAAAAACACAGTTTTTTTACACAAAATATAACACAACGAGGAAATTTCTTAAAAAAAAAAAAACGCAATATTAGAAAATTTTGTAATCTCTCCTTGTATTAAAAACGTGCATTATTTGTCGAGATTTTAGCCTTGTTTTAATGAACCCATCTCGTCTTAAAGGACCACAGACAGCGGCTGAAGCTTCTGTAACGATTTTGACGCATCTTTCAGTCGCTTGCGTGTGGCAAGGAAACTTTTTGATTCTGGACAAAATTATTTCGTCAATGAGCCTTGGATTTTCAATGCACTGTGAAATTAATTCATAGCTTATAAATTTCGTAAGAGGAGACTCAGTTAGGGTAGTCTCATTCCAATTGATGAGGTCTGGATAATTTTCGGATTGAAAATCAAATTTAGGTAGCGCGAACTTTCGGATGTTTGAAAGTGTGGCTCGTCGTGCTTTCAGTAATCTTCGTAGGCTAGAACTCGTAATGTCTCGCTTTCATCAGCCAACATGGCTATTAAAATATTCTCTGGATGCCCAAAAAAAAACCATCTCTCTGTATCACAGGATCAACTATAGCTTTTAAATCTTCTGTCAAATACCTGGAAAGCTGAATAGTCTCGTGTAAGTGCCTAGCGCCAAAAATGCAAAGTGGTTGCGTTTTGATGGAAAACCACATTGGGGCATATACTTTTATTATAAAATTGGTTAAAATTAACAAATTGGTAGTCGGCTCAGAGGAAGAAACATACAAACTAAGGATTCTGTTAGCAGTTGTGAGCCACCGGAAATGCACGATTTTGCAAGGATTTTTCTTTGATAAGCTTTCGGAACACGATCCAGAGTTTATAGCTTGACACATTTCGTATAAGTACAGTTGGTCAGTACTCAAATCCTTACTGTTTGTTACGATAGGTAGAGTGCACTGGATGGTTTGAAACGGAACCACTGGAAGCTCCTCGCAAACCTTGCAAGCTTTTCCGATAGGTCCTGTAAAACTTCTAGGTCCAGTAGTAGAGCCATCAAGTTTCTCGAACAAGTGTCGAAACGGCAGTTCATTGGCGTGTAACTGGCAAATGCACCACTGTAGCGGTTTTCCGATTTCTATTTCAAGTTTTCGAATAATACCCCCTTGGCTACCTGTATTAACAACAGTTCCATCACACCCGATTACAGTAAGCTTATTGCATTCAATGTTTTTCCTGTCTAAGAACTCCTTTATTTTTTTACTTACTATTGCTGCTTTTCCGGTGTTTAATGAAAGATGGCCAATATATAGTGACTCTGGTTATTTAACTAAGCTTATATGCTCTTCCATAATTATCCTTCTCCTGGAATCTCTCATACCAAGCGTTTTATCTTTGCGGCTATCGAAGTATAATCCAAAATTCTGATCTTCCGAATTAAGCGGTGCATCGGTCAATCTGGTCCTCTGCTTCTCACGAGCTCTTCTAATTTTCTTTCGGTCCCCAACGTCGGACAAATTGGCCTCCGAAATAACCCCCACACTTTGGAGTGTTGCCGAAACAAGAGCAGATCCAGCTCTGTCAGAAACGCCAAATCTATCCACAGTTATGGCTATTGCACTAAGGTCATTAATTTTTTATATCTGGGGTTGTTGCGTTCGTTGTTGTGGTGCCTGCGGTGTTGTCGTTTGGGGTCGAAGTGTCTGGGGTCGTGAGTAGATGGTTAATGTCATAGGCTGTTTTGAGGTTGAAGAACTGGTAATTGTTTCTTTATATTCCTCAAATCTACGTTTGCGACTAATACTTCTCTGATTTTTACTGGTAATTTTAAAATCAGTATTACCTATTGCCATATTTCTTTCTTTCCTTTGATCCACCAAAAACTCTCTTTCCTTGACCGGTACTTTGAGATGTTTTTCACAATGACACGAATCAAAACACTTGCATTTGCATGCTGAAATGTCAAAAAGACACTTTGAATCATTCAAAAATAGCTCGATTCGATTCTTATAACCTTTCACTTCTTTCCTCGAACTATATGGCTTTAACAAATTCCTATACTTATCGTGATATGCCTTTATTTTCTTCATGGCAGCGCGATTCCCTATAGTTGGTATTGATGCAAGCTGCCACCTTTCAATCATTTTTTCTAAGCCTTCTGCACACGTATCACTCACTAAATCTTTATATTGATTTGATTTATTGCGACTAATCCATAAATAATATAACANACGTATCACTCACTAAATCTTTATATTGATTTGATTTATTGCGACTAATCCATAAATAATATAACATAATGTCCTCATATGTTGGTAAGGTATTAAGAGGTAAATCACGCGCATTACCGAATATGAGACATATAACATCTCTCCGTAACACTGCCATCACAAACACCAAAGAATTTCAACGAACTTATTACAAAAAATTGACAAGTGTCCGACCAAAACAATAGTTCAATGAGTACTATTTGAGGTTATGTACGCATGGGATTAACGGGGTTGCGGGGGTTNACCAAAACAATAGTTCAATGAGTACTATTTGAGGTTATGTACGCATGGGATTAACGGGGTTGCGGGGGTTCCCCAACGCAAGACAACGCAAAGAAAGCGTGTAGTAGGTCAAATTAAATTCTTTCTTATGCGGTTTCAAATACTTTTGTTCGATTTAAGTCTGAAATTGTGTCTGGGAACAGAAGATAAAAAATCACGGAATTTCCAGNAACGCAAAGAAAGCGTGTAGTAGGTCAAATTAAATTCTTTCTTATGCAGTTTCAAATACTTTTGTTCGATTTAAGTCTGAAATTGTGTCTGGGAACAGAAGATAAAAAATCACGGAATTTCCAGTTTATGTAAAAAATCAAATGGCTTGGGACAGTATTATTTATTAATATTTTGACGAAATATTTTGTATGTAAAACGTGTTGCCAATGTTCCCGCACTGACCCATTACGAAAAAGAGAAAAAAATTTTCCTACATACAACGATCCTCCCTAATGTGCATATAGGTTGTTCATTGTGAAGTGAGCGCTTTTGAGGCCCTAATTACTTTTTCCTTTCAGCCATTTTCTTATATTTTANAATTACTTTTTCCTTTCTGCCATTTTCTTATATTTTAATCACCTTTTCAAATAAATATTGACATGTAAGTATATGCCAGTGTATATATTCCCCCGGCGTATATAACTATTGACAGTATATTTTCCACCGCACTCGGAAGTTTGTGTCTAAGGTTAAAATAAAATACATAAAGAACAAATCATTAAATCGATTATATCACATTTGACTTGAACCTAATATTGATATAAAATACAAATAAAATAAAATGTTTGGCCTACCTCACTCTCTCAGCCATTTTTAAAGGCAGTTTATTGTTTCTGACGTTCACGTCTGAACGAAATCGATAGCGATTCCATTTTCTGTTTCACCTCACTTTAATTTCATTTCATAGCCTCACTTATTTCATTCCAGGCGTCCAATGAATTTATTTTAGTTTTATAATCGCTGTGAACAAGATTTCACATTCTCTTAATATTCATAGATTACTGGTAGTGCAAGATAATTACTCCACTCCATCGCAAATTAAAATGAAGGATTATTTTAAATACACAATATCTTTAGAGCCATACACACTGATAATGGATCGAACGAATTCCCCCCCCCCTCCCCGGGCCCTTCCTCAATGTCCTTTGATGTACCGCCCAGTGAGCGGACCTTCGCGAAGGGGAGTGAACGTGTACGTTTCCCTTCGCTAGCTAGTTAGTACTGGTAGCGATGAGTTACCAGTCAGTAATGACATTTCGTTGAACAAGCTACAGACACCTGAACAAATAACACGTCATATGTAACAGTGCTAATACTTATTTTTAGGACTTGAAAGAGACAGTTTCCTTGTACAGCATAACTAAGCAAAGTAAGATCTGAATCAGTTGTGGTGGAAGGATACGTTAATACTGTCGACGACATTCGAAACTGTCAGTGTATGGGCCAGCAAGACAGAGCGCGACATCCGGGCCGCCTCGTCCTTGCTCATCCACGGTCCTGTTGCTATGGTCTGGCCTCTCTCCAAGGTCACGTAGCATTAATCGGCGTGGAGGGGAGAAGGCGCTTACGGCGCAACACAATAGGCTAGGTCCCGGCCGAACGGTCTGGTTTTCAGCGGTCAAGCAGCGGTTTACGGCGCACTGCGTTCTGTCTCTCAGTGTGGTGCGCTTATATGATATCTGTAAAATCTGTCATCTACGAAGGGACCGAGCGAGGTGGGGTAGTGGTAACTCACTGGACTCGCATTCGGGAGGACCCGGGTTCGATTCCCGGTCCGGCCATCCTGATTTCGGTTCTCCATGGTTTACCGAAATCACTCCGGGCGAATGGATGGGCCCTACTAGTGTCGTTTCGAGCCAGTAACGGGAAAAAATACTGCTTTTAACAAGGCAGAATTAAGAGGCCTGTTGGCAAGGGGGGGACAGAGCCCGACTACGCACCTCAGATGCTACCAGCTTATTGGAAAGTTCACGTTACAAAGTACCACTAGATGATAAAAAGAGAAGCCAAATTTCAAAAGAGCATGGAGAAACTAAGAGGAAGATGAAATTTCTAGCTATTAAAAAATTATAAGCAAAGAAATCTAAATTGATGGAAGAAGCTGAAAGGGAATGTGAGCTTATAGATTCAAAAATTAAAGCACTCGCCAAAAATTAAGATTGTCAGTATGCAATATATCATGTCTTGTAGGTGTATTTGTAAATACATTTGCAAAATATTGTGGCGATAGACTTAAGGCAACCTGCTAGTGGAACTACTTTTAATTCAAATAGATTTTACAGCATGGTAGAAAAATCAGACCTCAAAATCGTATAATTAATTGCTTCTGCTGTAAATTTTTTAAAAATGTAATTTTTTAAAATGTTTAAAAATTTAATTCTGGCTAAACATTCATTTTGTGGTAGCAGCGAGGCTGATTATGTCAATATGTAGCATCTGCTCAATGGTGTTAATAACAAACTTACGTAATCAGTTTACATTAACATTTTTAAAATCTGGATCATTACTGGATAAACTTTGTAACGCAGTCAGATTTTAGGATCAGCAAAACCTTCTCTGTAAAACTATGTACTTATCAGGCATGGATTTAGAATATACATTGTTGTGATGCATTTGTGGTAGTAGTGGAGAAAAAGAATTTATGACAGTTGTAAAATGCATGTATAATATCTTAAAGTACAGCCACAACAGCATTATATGATGTTTGCTGTTGGTATTTGTAAGGAGCTTTCAGCAGATTTATAGGTGAAATATATGCTACTATAAGTTTTATTTGTAATGATTTTGTAAACTGTTTTGTTGCTGATGCATGCAGTTACCGGTAAGTATATTGTGCAGCAAATGAATTATTAACAAATGTTGAGACCTAATGTTAAATATTCCTAGATGAAAAATGTGTTATAATAATAATTATTAATTTTGAAAATATTTTTAACTTTTACTGAACTATTCAATAATAATAAATTAATGTTTTCTCATAAAATTGTTGTAAAATGTTGTTAGTGTCACAATAGTAACAACAAAAAAAATACACATGAAAAAGTTAATGTTTAACAAAACCTGGAATTTTTACTTACGACCTTGAAAACCATAAAGATTTCTGGAATTTGAGTGGCCACACTGTACTAGTTACGTTGAGGTAACTGTATAGCGGAATATGAAATAAATTATATATATTAATATAGATTTCTTGTTTTTCTCACGTGTAGAAGTAAATTATAGAAGCGTATACTTATTAAGCCACAACATTTAGCAAACTTTATGAATTGTTAAAGTTAACAATATAATTAACTTTGCTATATCGGTAAGTATATTGAACAGGGATAATTATGTAATTGCGAAATATATTCAACTAATTGTATCTTTCATTAGACTCTGAATTTTTTCTATCCAGTAGAAATACCCATGAAACTGTAATATGTTGCGGCACTGAGTTACTCTAAAGGTATAAAAAGCTGTAAAGTATTGCTAAAATATTATTTGCCTTACTTCGTAATTAATCCCATGTCAACAATATCCTAGAAATATATATTCCCTAAATGTGTATTTATATGCAAACTGGTAGTATTATAAGTTCTACAAGTGTTCTCTATTGACCCAAGCAAATAAGTCACATTTTTAAACAGTTCAAGAATAATGAGTATTTCGAGAAGCAGATCTCGCCATTTTATTACATACGAGAAGCAAACGTCACAGTTTCAGTCGTTCCCTATTGGCTGAGATAAAATGACGTCGGCAAACACGTGTATCTTCGTATTTAATAAACTTCCAAACTAAACTTCAGGAAGCCGCATGAGGCTTAAACTAAAATGACTGTGTATGCGGAATGAAGCTACGCTTAAAATCTCCACTACAGGAAGTGGTAGTGGTGCTTAATTTTAAGGCGAGTCTGTGCATAAGACTCGTGGTATAAAAGATTCCCCCCCCCCCTTCTTTTTTTTAAACCCCTTGTTCCAGTTGGAAAGCACACCGGCTGACACAAGACCGCGATCGTAACTGGATTGTCTGGTTGTGTGTTCGAAACTCGCTCGAGCACACGTTCCCGGGGCAAGGACTGCGACCTTGTAGCGGGCCCAGGTAGTTGACCCGTCTAACAGGAGGCCCATTCCCCTGCACCTTGTAATAGCAGCAGGCTAAACGAGGTAATACAGCTGTGTGATACATGTATCACAACTGCAAATCACAGTGGGCCAAAGACTAGTCTCACAAAACACAAACTACCTATATTTTTGGACCATGTGATTTTCCTTGTGAAGAGTTTGTAGCCAACCAGTTCAGGGCGGTAATCTATACAAGTTTTGGCGGCAGCCTTATTCGCATATTTTAAATCGACGGTATGAAGATGCCTCATACCGTTTTCATATTTGTGAAAAGAGGTTAACGTAATGTCTGCAACAAGAAATATAACTTCAATGTTTTATTACCAATAATCTCAAGTGTTAATTATATACATGTATGAAAGTGTCCAGCCCTTGCTGCAGCGCAACTAGAACATAAGGCACCAAAGCGACGCACACGTGATTTAGTGGTTCCTGACAGTAAAATTTTAATACTATATAAAATCGCCTAAATCTTGTTAATTTTACATGGCCTATAATTGGGTGGAAATATGTTGACTAGTTGAGATTTGGCATAAAAGCTTTGTTTTTCATTTGGCGCTATCGTACAAAAAGGCCCAAAAACTGGTTCTGCACAGGCATATCTGATGCGTCTGATAGATAAATGTAAATATAGAAAGTTTGGTTGAAATTTGTCAAATTATCTAATAGATATGATTACAGTTTCTAAATGGTTTACATTGCACCATTTTGAAACAAAAGTATAACCACTTAAATTATGTAAGTTTACATGGTCCACTGTAGCAATACTTGTGTGCTAAATTTGGTGGGAATTCGACGACTGGTTGCAGAGATACTGCATACATGTCATATTTTATCACCTAGCACAATCTTACAAAAAGTTTTCCGTCAAAATGCTTGTTCAGAATCTTATCAGCTTGCTAGCTGGTGTAACGGATGCAAACAAGTATGCCTGTCGGAATGTATCAAGTATCGAGCCGAGTGGAATATGCTTATATACATAAGTGCATTCCTAGGTTCGGACAGCCTTAATTACACTTGAATCGGCAAATTTAACGTACTGATTATGTGTACGAACAGTTACCTTTGTATCAGATCACAACACTAAACTGTAAACACTGAGTCACATTGTAGACCTTTGTGCGTCTAACACATATTTCTCGACTAGTGAACTATCATTTCCTGTCCATTTCCTTTCACACAAGGACAGAATGAAAACGCTACTATGATGTATGACCTCATTCACGATTAATATGAAATTTGTAATTTTAAGTGCTAACAGAACTCGTATTTTATCATGAACACCTAAACTATGATAAAATAATAAATTATAATTAAAAACAATGACCGTTATATATTTATGATAATTCATTTTCGCAGAGGTAAATAAAACCAAATAGTAGTTTATATCGCTGCAAATTTCAGTAAATACAGAATTCTACGACAGAAAAGAAAGACATGCCATGGTCGCTACCTCGCTACTAGTAAATCATGAGTTGGGTATCCACAGCTGCAACGAAAGCTGATAACTCGCATGTGACAGGCTCGCCTTTAGCAGAACATGAACGAACACGCGGTTGAGCAGAGGCCAGGGTGATTACCTACTTTTGCAGGCTGCAGAACTGGCAACGGGTAACGAAGTATTTTGACTGCTGCGTCATCTGCTGCCTGCTAACTCCAGTCGATAACACTAAAAACTGGTCAGACTTTTCTTTATCCCATGGCCGCTCTACTGTATATCTATACTCAATGGTACAGATCCACTGCACCATGCTTCCGGTCCAACTAAATCATATTTGCACATTATTTCTTGGCGTTTCTTTCATACTTTCCATTGGAAATGCTATATAAGTACTTTCAGATGCTGTTGAAGTAAATGTAGATACATTTCCAGTTGAACATATGTGGTTACATTTACTGTCCGTACACATGTTACGAATATTCATTATATGGCAAATTACTCGTCCCGGTATGTGCTATCATTTAGCGAAAAGCGTATTTCGTGATCTGCAACCGTTGCGGAAATTTTGGGAGTGTCCACGTTATGTGGACCATTCTGTATATTTTTTTNCGTATTTCGTGATCTGCAACCGTTGCGGAAATTTTGGGAGTGTCCACGTTATGTGGACCATTCTGTATATTTTTTTGTTTTCATGCTTGTGACTATGACATATAGCCACTCCACATCCTTTCCCTTGCCCAATCCTTGAGTGTAAGAAGTGCAGTGCTCCAAGGACATCTCTGGTAAGCAAACGGGTTGCCATTTAACACTCGACACGTACCGCAATAAGGCTATCGGGACTGATGCCGCTCCAATCCTTACAAGACAAAATCTCTTAGAAAGTAGCTGCGTGAATTTTCTGGTCATCACCCCTCTGCACGATGTGAGGTACGAAGAACCTATTTGGACATGTCAGCTCAGTACATAAATCGTGTGTCGAGAGTCTGGAGTCGTGGGAGGCCATTCGCACCAGGTGTGTGGTAGCTTCAGAACGATGGGCGACGATAGAGACCAGTGAGTTTATCTGCGAGCATCGGGAGTGTGTAGTGTGAGATTAACCGGCCGGACTGTGATGGAAAAGGGGACTGGCTGTGCGAGTGGCAGACATTTGGAATGATAACGAATGGCAGTGGATGTTCTGATCGTATACCTGTAGCTAGTAAGTGAGGATTAAATGACTGTAGCTATTATAAATACAGCGATAAGGACTAGATATCAAAATAGCCGGAAAAATGGAAACTTTGAAGAAAAAAANCTGTAGCTATTATAAATACAGCGATAAGGACTAGATATCAAAATAGCCGGAAAAATGGAAACTTTGAAGAAAAAAAGGTTTTCTTCCAATTTTCCGAAAATGTTGGAAAATAGGAGGAAAGTTGGAATTTTTAAGATCTCTATANAAAAAAAAGGTTTTCTTCCAATTTTCCGAAAATGTTGGAAAATAGGAGGAAAGTTGGAATTTTTAAGATCTCTATAAGAAAAAATTTAATACGGCACAAAAGCACAGTCTTCTTCCCTTTCGAAAATTTAAAATCACTTTTGTAATATAGATAATTTACCTACTAGTTATCACAAGTTTTACAAAAAAAAATTCAAAAGGACTATAATTTATTTCAAAACGTAAGGCACTGTTGTGATGTGAGTGTGACACAGTTAAGCTGCTAGTCACTAAAAGTTTTGCAAACAATAAAAATTAACACATTTGTTTAGTCTTTATCGGACAAAGAGAGTTCATGCATTCACCCGTAATCACTGTCACATTAACTTTCTGATTCAGATTTTTTTTAATGTTCAGGTCAAATCTTACAATTAGAATTTTTCATAACTCCGCAGAAATGTTTTTCTTAATATTATACAACAGCACAGTCTTGTTTTTAAAAAACTGAAAGCACTGTTGTAATATAGTTAATTTATTAGTTACAAGTTTTACAAACAAAAATACAAAAGCACTATCATATATTTTTAAAACTGAGTTTATTTAATTATGTTTGCAATTTTTCCAAAATTTCTATAAAAAAAAAAAAAGTTTTCTGGAAAATTTGCATCTTAAATGAGGATTATAATTTAATATAGCTTGGCAGTTTAATGTTGTAAATAACAGCTGTATTGTTATTGCACTGTAGATAAATTAAGAAATTAAATTTTGTTCTTTTGTTTTTATCAAGGTCTGCATACCCACGAACATTTGATATGCTGCAGGCGATTTATGACAATGGTGTTAGAAGTGGGATTGAGGCATTTACTTGTAAATGAAGTTATGCAATAGGCCAGTAATTAGCGAGATTACAGAAAAATGTATATTATTCTTAACAGCTGTAGGAGGCAAAATTAAGACTTTTGTGCTAGCATCGCAGTGATGCTAACGAGAAAAATGTGCCGAAATGTAAGCACTGTGAGTATTAATAGAGGGGTAAAGTAGCCAAATGAATGCAAGTGTAAATAAAGTGGATAACAAAATTAGCAGTGTAAACGACACTGCCAATAATTTAAATAAATAATATTGTAAATAGTGTTAATGGGAATGTGAATAGCCAAATAACGGATGTAAGTGATGCAGTAGACACGAAAATAGACCCAGTAAACGAAAATGTGGACAGGAAAATAGAAAGCATTAGCGAGTTAATGGATATGAGAATTGACTATGCCAAGAAAATCGACAGCATTAGTGAAATGGGGGACAGAGTAAAGAGACAGTGGGCAGCGTAAATGAAATAGTGGGCAGCATAAATGAAATAGTGGGCAGCGCAAATGAAATAGTGGACAGTGTAAATGAAAAAATGGACAGTGCAAATGAAAAAGTGGACAGTGCAAATGAAAGGATGGGCAGTGCAAATGAAAAAGTGGACAGTGCAAATGAAAGGATGGGCAGTGCAAATGAAAGGATGGACAGTGCCGAGAGTGAAAAAGCAGATGAGTGGATTAAAGAAGAAATGACAGGAATTTCTCCAGTAACAGAGTGGTAAGCATGGAGGGATAGGCGAAGGACACAGCTTCACTATCCCCGAGCAGGCAGCCAATGAAAATGTAGATAAAGGGCAAGTTATTGTAGACAATACAGCAACCTCGGAGGATGGTCAGGAGTTTTGCGGCATTTACGTCTTACAGCCAATAGTGGGGAAGGGGGTCGCAACTAAGCCCACCCATTGCGATGGTCAGACTTCCATGGTGAGAGTACCAACATCAGATTGAAATAGTTGCCACACTGAATGGCTGGTCAGACAAACAGTGGGCTTACTACCTCGCGGCCATACGGATAGGCCGCGCACTGAGAAGCATACTACAATATTTGCCAGAGCGACATCGACTTGAATACCCCACATTAGCGTCGGCCTTCGAGCTACGTTTCGGTGTCCGATACCTGTGACATTCCCACCATGCCCGACTGTGAAACCACAACCAGCGACCAGGGAAGTCACTATTGGAGCTATGGCAAACCATCGTGCGGCTGACCTACCGACCTGTTTCTGGAGGAGTGCCCAAAAGAGACACTCGACATCATGGCAACCGATTTTTTCGTGAATGCTATTGCCGATGTGGGTGTTTGCCGAGCGGTACGCCTGGTAACGCCTCACAAAATTCAGAACTACTAGCCTGAGCCTTGGAGGTGAAATCGGCAAAGTAGGAGCCAACACAAAGACATCTGGGGAAGGCAGTGATGCTGAGCAGGATGATGACAGAATCAAAAAGATACTACTGAAGAAGTTGGAGGTGCTCTTCTCCGGTTACCGGCAATATAACATGTGGCTTTGAAACATGGCGCCTTGCACACCCGAGTAGGTAGGGCAAGGGAAAGGACGTGGAGTGGCCACATAATGTGTATCATGAAGGGCTAAAACAAATTATTTTATAGTATATTACATCTCAAAATTTCACATTTAGACAGATAGCATAGAAGTAGTAACAAGTAAACAGACTACTGTGCCACAAAGTTAACTGAGGACCCGGGAAATGTGAACTTCATGCCCTTCCCCTCTTCTACATTCTTATCGCCATTGATTCATGGTCGCGCAGATACAGTTCGGCCGAAACATAAACAATCGGGTCACATGCAAACTGGATACTTTATTCTAAATACCTGCTGCTCGCATCAGTACAGATATGGCTGTGAGACAAGCAGGGTGGACTAATAGCATAGTTTAAACTCTCATTTTACTTTAATTGTGCTTGGTGTAATTAGGGGTCACAGGCGAACCGGGTTCAATCCCTGCCCAGGTTACTCCCCGACTTTCGCAAGAGGAAATCGTGACGGACGATGCCACTGGTCAGCCGGTTTTATCGGAATCTTCCGCTTCCCCCGTCCTTGCTTCCTGGAGGTGCTCTATTCTCACCTCATTTCACCCTAATCGGTTCTCAAGGCCTCGTTGTTAAGAGCCGCCCAAATATCTCAACTCAACTTAGTGTAATCAAT
Source organism: Clitarchus hookeri (assembly GCA_002778355.1). Classification (NCBI taxonomy): domain Eukaryota; kingdom Metazoa; phylum Arthropoda; class Insecta; order Phasmatodea; family Phasmatidae; genus Clitarchus; species Clitarchus hookeri. The sequence goes on along the minus strand of NQII01000184.1, from coordinate 193,208 downwards.
AATACAACATTATTGTATGGCATCCATATAATTATGCAGTGATTATTCATATTAATTAAATGTATATTGGTATATTTTATCATAATATGTGAGTTAACCGTAAAAGTAATAAAACTGTGGACAGTAAAGAAAGGGAAATAATACGTATAGTGATACATTTTTGTGATGAAGGAACGAAGAAAGGATATGTCACTATTCCAGTAGATTGTGCTACGAAACGAGCCACGGTTGCAAACGGAAAATCAGAAAGTTTAATTAAGAAAATAGGACAAGAAGGGACTATCGCGACGGAAACAGGAACTAAATTGTCAACACCTGGTAAGAAGAGAACACCATCAAAGAGGTAGATCGAGTTGGACTCATTTAACTGTGGGGTAGCGAGAACTGTGCAAGAGTTTTACACAGTGAAAAAAAACAGTGCCTACAATTGAGAAATTGCTATGTGCATTACGGAAAAAAATTGTGTTTTGTGGTAGCAGAGAAACACCAAGGAAGATAATGAAGACGACAGGGTTCCAGTTAAAAAAAATGTAAAGACAGGAGGCGTTAAGAAATTGAAAGGAATAATATAGTAGCGTGGCGTACACACTACTTGAGAACTATGAGGGAAAATTATAGACTTTGAGACGAAAAGTTTCCTGTAGTGTATCTTGATGAAACATGGATTAATCCAAACTACACTGAAAGCGAATGTTGGCAGCATGAAGAGGTTCCTGCTGCATACAAAATAATTATAGCACATGCTGGAAGTGACGAAGGTTTTATTGATGGAGCATTGTTAATTTTAAAAATCTGGCAACTACCACAATTAAATAAATGGTGAAAATTTCACGAAGTGGTGTGAAACGCAGCTGATACCAAACTTACCAGGCAAATGTATAATTTTCCTTGACAATGCACTTTATCATTCTCTTCAAGAAAACAAACCACCCACATCATCATCGACTGTGCAAGCTATCAGGAACTGGCTAAACATTCCAGAACTGAATTTTCTGAAAATGAGAGAAAATGCGAATTGCTATCCTGTGTTGTATCTCATTGACAACATTTTCCACGCACATGGTCACAAAGTTGTAAGATTGCCGCCATATCTCTGTGATCTCAATCCCATAGAATACATTTGGAGTTTGGTAAAATATAGAGTGGCTGGTAATAATGTAACTCAGTTGCCATCTGATATTGTAGCACTTAGAAATTCTGCAGTGCAAAGCATTACTACGGATGACTGGCAAAAGTGGTGCAAAGATGTGAAGACACTCAGGAAATGTACTGGAAAAATTACGGTTTGATAAACTCGCTATCCCATGTGTTATTATCCTTGCAGGACAGTAATAGTGACAATTTCAGTGACAGTGAGGTCAGTAATAGTAGCGCGAACAGAGAAAATTCAGAGAACAATGGAAATATAAGCAGAATCGAAGAAATGGTTTGAGGTAAGATAAATTATTTGCTACAAGTTTTCTTGGGCGAGTAAGTTGTTGGCATGCATGTGTTGTGAAACCGACTATCCTGTTCAACTCTCCATCCCTCCCAGCTCCGATAATATCCTGGTAACTCAACACCTGTCATAATCAAGGTGACTGCAGCGCCAAAAGTCTTCAGTAACAGTAAAAGTTGTGGAGCAGTACGTATCCTTCCGCTGATATGTGGTTTCCACCCGACTGTCAAAACACGTTTCGTCTGTAATGACGGACTTCGATGAGATGTTAAGCCCTATCCGTATTGAAATCCATCACAAACACGAGGAATTTTACTTTAATTAAAATAAGGAACTTGTGTTTTCAACTCGCATCCGTTTCGCTGGATGCACCTACATATAGAGTCGTGTGGCTAGGCGTGTATTAGAAAGCACGACATAAAACCATCGAGTATCGTTTATTATTGGTGACTTTGGTTTAACGTCTTTAATAATATGTCAAATGTGGTCCTAAAGCAGTTGCAGTTTGGATGTTACAGCATATATTAGAAACTTGGAAATATTAGGAATTCGTGAAAACTGTCAGACCGCACATTCTCATTCATAATCATAAAGTATTTTCGATTAAAAGTGTAGTCTGCTCGCAAAAGCGATATAGGGTAGTTTAAAGTCAGTATATGCAACAAGGTTATTTATAAATTAACCTAGGCACCGAGTGCGCCTGGATGACATCACAAATACTATTTATTTACCATAAAAATGATTTCTTCTCGAAACGATGAATGCTTTTAATAAATGAATATAACATTTGAATGTAACATTTATTTTCTCCTTATAGCCGAAGTGGGGGGAGGAACGAAACATAAAATGGCGAACCGGCCTCAGAAATGCTTTATGATTACAGGCCAAATCGAAATTATTAGCAAACATAATCGCTGCACACGAAAATATGTGGAAATTATAAAACTCGGGAAATTCGTTTACATATATGCATTTTACAAATGAAAAATGGGTCATTTCGTAGGGGCGTGGCTTCCGAAGCGCGCAGGCCAACAGATGGCAGCACAGTCGCCTATTCTGCTGCTCTGTTGTCGATTTCGTGTAAGTGGGGTAGATTTCGACAGTTCTAGAAAAGTAGCGCGGCCACATGGTGCCCACATCAAACCTCCCTGATTTCAAAGTACAATATTAAAAAAAAACTATTAAACATAGAACCTTTTGGTTTGCGCCATCCTGTAAAGCAACTCAAAAAGTTTTTTGTATAATTTCGTCTAAGTGAGTGCTGTTATTTTGTTTCAGGTGCGGAATAATTACAGAGATGCCTTCCAGAGAAGCCCATCAAAGTCGGTTCGCCGAGAATCACGAGAGCTGAAATCACACGCTCCACAGTTCACAAGGTGCTGCACAAACGACTTCGTTTGTGTGCGAACAAAATTCAAATTGTGCAATAGCTGCAGCCAAACGACCGCCAACTACGCCAAAGGTTTGCTATTGAAATGCTGGACAGGATACAGGATAACCCCAACTACCTGGGGAATGTTTTTTTCAGCGACGAAGCAAACTTCCACATAAGTGGAAAGGTTAATCGGCACAATGCTCGCATCTGGGGTTCCGAAAACCCTCACAGTTTTCGTGAAAATGTCAGGAACAGCGAAAAATTGAATGTGTGGTGTGCGCTAATGAAAGACAAATTGTTGGACCTTCTTTCTTAATCGAGCGAACAATAACCGGAAGCATTTATCTGGACATGTTGGAGCAATTTGCTGTCCCTCAGTTTCAACCTCTGCAACCAAATGTGATCTTCCAGCAGGATGGTGCACCACCGCATTGGAGTTTACATGTTCGTAAGTTCTTGGATAGATCATTTCCACAGCGATGCATAGGACGAGATGGACCGACAACGTGGCCACCGCGATCTCCAGACATAACCCCTCTGGATTTTTTCCTGTGAGGTTATGTGAAAGACATTGTGTATGCCTCTCCTGCACGTGACGTTGGCGATCTACGCAGAAGAATTGTGGATGCAGTTGGTTCCATCACCCCAGACATGCTTGGGTGCACATTGGCTGAGATTGAGTATCGCTTAGACATTTTGAGGTCTACGAAAGGAGCACACGTTGAAGTGCTCTAACTTTTCGTGTAAAACTTTTGAGTTGATTGACAGGATTTTGCAAACTGCAAGGTTCTATGTTGAATAGTTTGTTTTATATTGTACTTTGAAATCAGGGAAGTTCCATGTGGACACAGTGTTGAAAACAACGTTTTTAAACAAATGTTAAGAGTCCAAAGCAAACTTGCATTTCCTTCGTGTTTTCTGCCATGGCAGGCACTGAAACACCCGTAAACTAACTTCGATCCAGTAATTAATGTATGATATTATAGCTGGATTGACATTCCAACCTGTTGTAAGTTTGTTAGGGGGAGGGGGGGTGCTCTAGTCTATTTCCAAGGAAGGGGCGGTGACTAATTTAACGTCTTTCGTGAGACGGCATTGTTTTGCGGTTCTTCTGAAGTGTGTCATTTTTAATTGCACATTGTTTTGATGGAGTAGTGGAAAATTTTGTTCGTACGGATGTAACATTCAAATTATTTTGATTATTTTAACTTCATTGAAAGAACAAAAGGCGATACATACGTCGTTGTTCGTACGGATGGAGCATTAAACACACACACTTTTAGCGATATGAACCTTACACTCGTTGGATTTACAATATAGGCCAAATAAACAATTATTTTCTTTACAAAATAGTTGAAACTGCGGTTTTTTTAAGGCCACGTGCATTAAAAATATTATAGTAACTATTTAGAAATACATTATTTACCAAACACGCTAACTTACTGTTCGTAATTTGCAACATCTTGAACATACGTTTTTCTATGGAAATCCTTGCACGTTTACTTCACTAAAATCAACACTTCTTCCGTTCCCGGAATACAACAAAGTCCGGAAAGCAAATTCTATTTGTGGCGCTTCATGGCGGACGCCGGTTGGAAAATGGCATAACAAACAGTTTTACGAAGCGGTTAACACGCGCCGATAATAATAAATTTCACTCAAGAAAACGCCCTAAAATGGCCTCTACAACCAACTAAGCTTAATATAAGCAAATACAAAAATTAATAACTACCGATAAAATATTCCAACACCATCAGAAAGGTATGTACCTTTACAAACATGATGAAAAAGAGCACAAGCACATTGCAGTTCATCGGGCTGAAAACATTTCACTTATCGTAAAGTGTCCGCATGCTCCGTCATAATTGCTTAACATGTTTTTAAAGTCCATTCACTAAAACCCATCAAAATTGCGTATTGCTTTAAAACATAACCTAAACTATAAATGCTGTTAAGTATAATTAAAGTTTTAAATTAAAATTGTTAGTTCAGAGTAATTTTCTTCTATACTCATAATATCGCCAACATAACAAAACATATTCCGCAACAATTCATCAGCTGATTCAAAACCTTGCAAACGAGAGCATTTACTGTTCCATACTGTTTAAATTGGTCACATTGTCTGTCAAAATTTACCTCAGTTACATGAAATTAACAATATCCCAAAAGTATTATCTACCAGGTATTTTTAAAAGTAACTATTTCGCCTCGTACTGACTCAGCAAGACTAGGGTTTGAAATATATGGCGTCAAATAAATGTAGAAAAATTTGAATAATTCTCTGCGACAGATCTGCTGTCTCTTCCATTAATATGAAGCATGCACGTGACGATAGCACTAGCAAAAGCATATGAAGGTGAGAGAAACTAAGCACACTGTTTAAGATGAATTTCGTTAGAAACACCTACACATTTTTATAACGAAGTTTAATTTGTTACGCTATTAACATTTGTTTTGTAAGGACATAAAATAAAATGTATAAACATTTTGTGTTAGAACGCCTTCCTACTCGCGTATTTATCCGATGTCTGTTGTGCAAAGGAAGGGCTGTTAGAATAGCAAACATGAAATTTTCTTTCAATCGTTTACGCATCAGCTGATAAAATGATTTTGTATACCAATGAGATGATAGTTTCATTTGTGACATGTTGCCACACACTGGCTGTCAAAAAGTGGAATTCCTAGACGAAATAAACTATAGTTTGCGAGAACTACAAGCTCGTCTAATCGGAGCGATAACAGTTGCCTAGCGCAGCATATACAACCGACACAAAACATCATGCAACACTCATTCAAAACACAGCTTGCACAGCCAGAAAACGGTAAACATGTTTTCGGAAAGTTGATGGTGGGAGTGTGGGACTAAAATTACTGCCTTGTTTACAGAAATTTCATCAAATGATGCAACGACACTTGATGGCAAATTAAGAAAATTTGTACACAAGTACAACTTCGGTCACGATGCTCTGAGATAACTATTCATACTTGTATAGATAGCCTCATAAATAAATTCTGCCGTTAAATATTTCAAACTTATTATAATCTTTAAAGGATTGTTAGTTACAGTTTAGTTCAATTTAAAAAAATCGGCTCGTATAAGGCAACACGTACAGGAAGCAACTGATTGCAGCAAGTTTAAATCTCTGTTAAATAATTATTGCCGTTAGGCTAATCGGGGTTGGCTTACGTATTGTAGGTACACTTGCATCTAAAAACGACACGCACCTTGATGACTTGCTCATAATTCCAGCCCGTAATGTCATGGCGCCAAGGAACCGTGGTGAAATCAGTCGCGGAGGTCCACTAAACAAATGTTATTGCTATATGCCATTCACGGTTACTTCACACTTTTCTGAAGCCCTGCTGAAATTATACTTCTAGAATATTCCTCCGCCTCATTAAAACAAAGCATGACTTGTCTAGAAAATTACACCAAAGTGACAGCGCACCGCATTCGTGCACACTCAGTGTAATACAATTTTGCGAAAGAACTATTTCTTACTAGGCATTACCAACACATCTACTTTCCCCTGTTTTTATTTATTTTAATTATGAATTAGTTATAATCATTTATAGATAAAATATAAGTAAAATTTTAATTTAACCAAAAATAAGATACTTTTACGTTGATACAAGTATAAAACACACTTGATACGCGACATATATAGGAACAACCAGCCACGTCATATGTGGAGTGATTCAAAGGTTCGACTAAAAAATTGTGAAGAAATCACAAATAGAATTTACAAGACATAGTAAAGAAGTCAATCCAGTTACTTCGTAGGTTATTATAAGATATTGTTTTGTACTTAAGCCGAAATCACATAGCCCCCAACATGACAGTTAAAACTGAACAGCCAATCAAATACAAATACAACCTCATTTGGTTGACTGTTAAGTTTTAAATGTAGTGTCGAGCTTCTAAGACTGTGCGAGATTCCGGGTTTAAAATGGCATGCCTTGCTTCGGTTACATAAAAGTAATTTTTTTTTATCTGAATGTTTATTCTAAGAATACTAGTAGAACTTATTAATTTTGTATTGAGTGAATTTTCAGTTAAAAATAATAATAGCAATCAAGAAATTTTGCAACATTGTTTTAGGTGAAAAAAAAAAGACTTTCGTTTAGGCTATTACAAAATATATTTTCCCACATCTAACTCCACTCTCAGCCAAATATTAGAATTTTGCACTAATTAAACCATGATAAAGCTTGCCTTAACATTAACAGTCAATTCGTATTTCGTATGTTATTAATTTCAAGGTCATTACATGATATCGCCGAGGACTTGCATTCGATTATAATAATAATTTTTTTTCACCTTGAGAGGTGATAAGTGTCAATTTATGAGTTATGGTTAAGTTATCCTCAACTCTAAAAATAGATTTTATGTCAATTTGTGACATTACGAATCTGAGAACACAGTTTAATAACTACTTAATGCACACGGTTACAAAAAATACCAGGCCAGCACAAATTCCGACAAACAGTTAATATACCCAGTTGGAAAACATTCATTATTTATGAGTGTAGACAACATAAACTTTTATACAAGGTTTAACATTTATTTCAGGTTTTTATTACTTTATCTTTTGATGACATTGTATAGTCAGATGTATCTTCACGTGGTATCGCCGTGATATTGCATTATTAGCGATTAAAATAACATTAGTTCCCCAAATTCACTATCTGATCAAAAGCTTCCGGCCACCCCTCTGTAAAATTGCGCCTAAGACGTAAGTCACTGCGACCGGTGCTGCAGCTTTAAGTGGAAGAGGGATCGGGAAACATGCGGACACAATCACAACAAAACTACGGCCGGGTAGGCCAATTGTGTAGACTGACAGGGACCGTCGAACATTCAAAGTAGGTGGTATGGGAACATAGCATGTCACCATGTGATACCATCATTCGTGAATTACGCACTGCCGTTAATTATACAACCAGCTCCACGACTGTGCGCCTGGAGTTACTAGGGCTGGGGTTCAAAGTTCAGACACCTGCCCATAAAATGCACATTTCGCCTGTGAACGCGAAACGTCGCGAACGATGGTGTAAAGAGCGCCGCCACTGAAATGTGGGCTTGAGACGCGTGATTTGGATTGATGAATTTCGCTGTACCATTTGGTAGTCCGATGGGAGAGTTTGGCGTGGCGAATGCCATGCGAACTCTACATAATACCCACGGTGAAATTCTGCGGAGGTGGGGGAACGGTGTTGGGGCGTTCTCATTGAAGGGACTTGGTCCTCTGTTAATACTGCGGGTAACGTTAAAGGCCGAAGGATAAAAGTGCATGTTGGCCGATTGCGTGTTGTCTGAGGCAGAATACCAGTTTGGAGAGGATATCTGTGTATTTCAGCGTGACAATGCTTCCTGCCATAAAGCACGGTCTGTACGTGAGTGGTTTGGGACATGTTTCGGAAATGGACTGGCCAGCCCAAAGCCCCAATCTCAATCCAATCGAACACCTCTGAGATGAAATAGAACGGCGACTACGCGCCAGACCCCAACGACCCACACCACTTGCTACACTTGTTACTACAGCGTTGCAGGAATAATGGTGGGATATTCCGCCGGAGACATTCCGACACCTTGCCAGTCTCCACCACAGGGTTAGATCTCTAATTGGAGCTGTGGTAAGTGCCAATTGTGTCCCCTCCTCGCCCTCAGTATAAATGTCCGCTACTGGACATGTGAGCAACACTAAAAGTAAAGTTTCGCTTGGGAAGTGTGCGGTATTACGACAAACAGATATCACCTACGGCAATTTTATCGCATTGCCAAGGACTACTCCTTGAACGCCAAGGTTACGAGATAATACATACTTGCACTTTGTCACACCAAATGTATTGGCTGTTCGCGGTTTGAGTACTGATGTGTCAGTTGTTACCATTATGTGCATAAAATAAGCAAAAACTAAATTAAACTCAATATCCACAAATTTAAACATAACACTTTTAATACACTGCTAAGACATGCAATTGTGCACTGTAGTAAACAGTGGCCGATAATTAATTATTGGTTTAGAGTTAAAAAATATGTTTACGTCAGACTTCCATCCTAAGTGCATTTATAAAAATTAACGTGTATTTTTTCACCTCACTGCAATAAAAATATGAGCGGATAAAGAAAAAAGTAATTTTTTTCTGCAGCGGGCTCTTTGCTTTAAGTGCAAACTCCCACGTTGAAATATTCATAAATAATATAATACATAAAATCAATACCATAGTCATAATCTACAATGATAAATACAACATAATCAGGCGTTATGATTTAATATACTCATAGTTCATTAGTAGACTGCAGATAGTAACGTTATGTTCACAGCTGCAGTTTGCAAAAGACGTATGTAGTTCTTTGCAAATAAAATAGGCAACATGCACCTTGTGTCTGTTTTGCACCTACCAATTAAGCATTACTTCTGAAGCTGAATTTTAATTATATTTCACTTTTTGTTAACAAAAATAGTTACGTGAGATTTTGTCTAAATAAACGAATATGTATTTTTGCAATTTGCTTTTTACAAACTTCAAAGCTTACAAATTACCAAAGACAAATAACTAAAAGTGTGGTTAGTCACGTTGTCGCATTGATGATTGTAATTCACGGCTATGTTTCTTGTGATGGGTCTCCCACGTGGAGTAATGAGGGTATTAGGAAAAATCAGCTATTATCACTTTGCATCCAATACTAGAGTCGAAATGCGCTGGCTGTAGGCCAAAATAGGAAGACATCCAGTCTGAGCATACTGAACACAATGTAATTTCCTCATACTTAAGATTTGTGCGCTTACATTGAGAAAGTAATGACGGGAAATACACATGCTTACAGTTCGTCCTTCCAGAATGCAGAGTCACCGAAGTCATAAAGGAACTGCATAATACGGNACATCAGTCAAAGCATACTGAACACAATGTAATTTCCTCATACTTAAGATTTGTGCGCTTACATTGAGAAAGTAATGATGGGAAATACACATGCTTACAGTTCGTCCTTCCAGAATGCAGAGTCACCGAAGTCATAAAGGAACTGCATAATACGGCAGCCAGTGTCCACTTTGGTGTTAATAAGAGTTGAACTGAGATTCTACTGGCTTCATTGTCAGAATGATGTTGAAAATTAGTTACGAATGTGCAATATCTGCACCACGAGGAAGGGACCAAGGACTAGGGAGCAAAGCTCACCTGCAGAAATACAATGTTGGAGCCCCATTCGAGAGAATGACAGATATTTTGGGCCCCTTGCCTGCCACAGAGAGATGTAATCGGTATCTACTGATGACGCACGATTACTTTACTATCCCGAAGTCATTCCCCTACCAAACCAGAAAGCATGTACTGTGGCCGATGCCCTCGTAGAAAATGTTTTCTCGTGGTTTGGGGCGTCACTAGCATTCCACGCCGATCAGGGATGAAATTTTGAAGCTGCTGTGTTCCAAGATGTAACAAAGATTCTAGATATGAAGAAGACTAAGACTACAGTTTTACACACAGTCCGATGGAATGGTAGAGAGGCTTAACAACACACTTGAGCAGTGCCTGCCTATATTTGTTGCAGACAACCAAAATGACGAATTCATACTTTCCATTGTTTCTCCTTCCTTATCGCTCGGCAGTTCACAAGTCTACAAGGGTAACCTCAGCCAGGATGCTGATTGGAAGAGAGCCATGACTCCCTAGTGACCTGCTGTTTGGCAGACTGACAAAAAAGGCTGATTGTGTGCAATAAATAAAAATCTTTCTTTTGTTCAACACTGTCCAATTGCATAACATGCATACAGACCATTGGTAGTATCAGTTTTATGTATGACATAGTGATTGCCTCTGCAATGTCATGTGTCTGATTACTGCCTCTGCAGTCCCACAGCGTATGCTGCCCNATGGTAGAGAGGCTTAACAACACACTTGAGCAGTGCCTGCCTATATTTGTTGCAGACAACCAAAATGACGAATTCAAACTTTCCATTGTTTCTCCTTCCTTATTGCTCGGCAGTTCACAAGTCTACAAGGGTAACCTCAGCCAGGATGCTGATTGGAAGAGAGCCATGACTCCCTAGTGACCTGCTGTTTGGCCGACTGACAAAAAAGGCTGATTGTGTGCAATAAATAAAAATCTTTCTTTTGTTCAACACTGTCCAATTGCATAACATGCATACAGACCATTGGTAGTATGACATAGTGATTGCCTCTGCAATGTCATGTGTCTGATTACTGCCTCTGCAGTCCCACAGCGTATGCTGCCCNAGTATGACATAGTGATTGCCTCTGCAATGTCATGTGTCTGATTACTGCCTCTGCAGTCCCACAGCGTATGCTGCCCGGAATGGATCAGGACCCTCAACCTGATACCAGTCAGGCACAGAGTCTCGCTACTCTTTGTAGCGTTTTTCACAGTAACAGTTTCCTTTTGGAAATATAAGAGAAATAGTGTCGGCGGGGACACAGACTCCTGATATGAAGACGATTACTACAGGGAAATATTTCTGTAGACATTTTAATACTAAACTGCATTTGTAAAACTAGTGGTTTACAGTTAAGTTCTGTAAACTCATACTAACTATTCCTCCAATTAGTGTGTCAGCAGAAAAAAGTTTTTTAGAATTGAAAATAATACCTTTGTATAACTGCTACATGCAACAACAAAAGTGGCGTTACTGTCAATTGAAAAAGATCTGCTGTGTGAAATGGAAAATTAACAAAAGTTTATAACTTTTTTATCAATGAAATTTCAAACAAAGGCAGAAAAATCAAACTTCCTAGCAATTAAATATTATCGCTGAACTATAATGAAGTAAACTATTCATACTATAATATCTATATGATGTACGATATTTGCTAGATATGTGTAAGGGTGCCATGGTTGTNGAAGTAAACTATTCATACTATAATATCTATATGATGTACGATATTTGCTAGATATGTGTAAGGGTGCCATGGTTGTGTAGTGATCAGTTCACTTGCCTTCCACCAAGGAGAACAGGGTTCGCTTTCCCTTTGGGTCATCCCGAATTTTCGCCTACAGGAAATGTGGCGGTTGTTGCCATCGACAGGTGGTTTTTTTACAGTCCTTCAGTTTTCTCTGTAATCGCATTCCGTCGCTGTACCATTTCCATCTCACTTNCGACAGGTGGTTTTTTTACAGTCCTTCAGTTTTCTCTGTAATCGCATTCCGTCGCTGTACCATTTCCATCTCACTTCAGGGTCATCGGCGTTGAGGGCCTCAGCCACTGAAATAGCTCGCTCTCAAACAGTACAGTAGTATACGATATTTATAAATTTGCAAATTAATTAATATGCTTAAACTTGAACTTTAATTAATATGCTTAAACTTGAACTATCAGTTACAGAATATATCTTAGTGTAATGTCATTTGTGTCTTTTGTTTCTGCAAGTGTTTGTTTTAAAGAAGTCATACCTTTTTAGTTGTATTTTATAACCTAAATATATTGAAATTATGGAGTATCTTATGCTTACTGTGACTCACTGCATTAAGTACAGCCTACACTTTAACAATTAAAAATTTTGTATTGGTTAATTAAAACGTTGCAACGTACGTGTTCGCGTGCATGCACATACACGTGTAATTATCTCACAGCTTACCTACAAAACATTTTCACCACACGCNACGTACGTGTTCGCGTGCATGCACATACACGTGTAATTATCTCACAGCTTACCTACAAAACATTTTCACCACACGCTACTGACCCGAAGCTACACAAATGTTGCTACGGGATTCTGAAGTAGGGGCTATCGGGTGAAGCTTACCGACTAACACTTTACGAAGGCCCGGATGTTGCAGGNACGTACGTGTTCGCGTGCATGCACATACACGTGTAATTATCTCACAGCTTACCTACAAAACATTTTCACCACACGCCACTGACCCGAAGCTACACAAATGTTGGAAAGGTCGCTACGGGATTCTGAAGTAGGGGCTATCGGGTGAAGCTTACCGACTAACACTTTACGAAGGCCCGGATGTTGCAGGGTCAGTTTCGGGAAGGACGGACTTGAAGTGGCAGTGTTACTTGTGGCTGCTCCGAGTCCCTTGCCCCATTCTCCTCAGGCATGCGAAACGTAGTGCTCAAGGGTATCACCGGTAACTAAAGAAGCGCGGAATCACAAAGGCGCTACTGCATCAGACGAACTCGTGCCCGATAAGGGTAACGGGACTCTTGTCGCTTCCCTCTGAGATTGAATGTCTGGGATTCTAATTGCAAGACTGTAGGTCACCGCCCAAATCTCTTTCAGCGCGACTCGGGGTGCGAGAAACCTTCTGGATTAGGCCATTCGTCTATATAAGCTGTGGCGGGCCTCCGAGTCTGGAGCCTTGTACGGCGTCAGGTGGGAGAGCCAGCGAAACGACGAGCAGCGACGGCAGCGACCAGCGAAAGTTAAGTCTGCGAGCATCTGTACAGTGGAGCCAGAGACTCACCGGCGGGACTGTGAGACTGCATGCGTAAGTAGACATTTGGAATTATGGCTATAAACAGTTTTGATTGAATAAGTTTAAATAGTAAGTGCGGATTAAGTGACTGTAGCAATTGTAAAGGCAATTATAAGTAACTTAATTAGATTTTAGAAATTACAAATACTATGTTCAATGAGAATAAGGGTTAATAGTAGAGACAGGTACCTAGTTTAATGTTGGAAATAATAGCAGTATATATTTTTTGCTTTATAAATAAATTACAGAAATTAAATTTAGCTCTTTTATTTTAATTAAGACCTCCAGCTCTCTCGAACTGGAATATTAATTTGGCGAGGCTGCAGAATTGTCACAAGGTATTTCCAAATATTTGTATTTAAGATGATGCAATGAATTTCAAATTAGAGTCGTTTCGAGCCAGTACGACAAAAATTGGCTTCTAAAACGACGGGATACAGCCACCGACATGCTGCTATCTGATAGGTAGCGCGTTCCCGGGACATGCATTACCACTAATAACTAATAATTTCGCATATGTAGAATTGAAACACACACGAATGAATCGCTGAGTTTTATATTTTCCGCGAGTTCTGTATATATTTTAAAGTATCATATCTCTGTGTGCAGCGATTCTGCTAATTTATATTAGGCTTCTAATGGTTGGTCATTTGTCATGGCTCACAAATTTGTCTGTGTTATTGTAAAAGGCTTCCATCCAGCCAACGCCTACCTTTAGTTCTTAAAGTGTCTTACTACTCTATTATATGTTATTGATGAAAAGAAGCACGTGGGACACATGCATATTTTAAAGTCATTATATCATCACTCTATGCCGCATATTTCAAACTCTAATCGTTTCGGACCAAGACCAGCCAAAAAATAGCTTTGCAAATGTCGATGGCAAGTAGAGCATTTGTTAGTGATAACGACTGTAATGCTACCTTTTTTTTTCAAAAGCGGCACCCCGATCAGCCATCCGTAACAAGCAGACGCCACTTTTTATCGCGAAATACTATATTATCATGAATTAAAGTGTGATGTCTGACTATGTGCCCTTGATACATGATTTAATCCGAAATGCTAATGTTTGACAAGAACCACGGTCACCATTTCAAAAATGTCAAACCAAATTCACGGTCAATAATAAATTAAACATAGCTCCACTGTTTTATTGTAAACATGTTTATCTGCCGGAGGTGCTTCAGGTTACAGCAGTGAGAAAATATCTCTTTGAAAAATGGTTATAAAATATGTTACAAAAAGACTGGTCATTATTTAGAGCATACTGCAAGAATGTTGTCTAAAACTTTGCTGCATAGTAAAATTATGTTTCATAGCTTGCATGAGCGTGCATATTTGAATTGTGCCTAAATTTAAATTTATTTACATTTATACTTTTATAATTCCCTATTATAATTTCCTGGCAAATATTTTATTCTATGCACTGTTTCGTATTTTTACTTTCATAATCTAGCTATTTGAAACAACTATAAACCCCCTAAAATTTGTTTAGCAGTAAAATGACAAGTTGATCAGCTGATGACAGCATGTCAATAAACAATACAGCTACTACTGACACACCTGCCGATGGCAGAAACATACATATTAAAAGTGAACATTGGGACTACTTTCGCCGAACTGTCAACGTCTTGCCATCGTAGCTGAGACAGACTATAATCCACTCCATAGGCACTAAGTTCAGGCAGTGTGGCATTCCCAAGCAGCAGTACAGTCTAGCAACATGATATCACCAGAACGCTAACTGCGCGCCATTTTCATCTGTTTGTTCTGTTGGAGGAGGTCAATTGACTGATTCCCTCAACAGCTTTTGTAATTTTTCTCCTTCCTGCAAGGCCTTGAGAGAGCGTTGGTGTTTATAAACCGACACAACCAAGGCTCCTATACATAGGATTTCCGGACTTCGACCACTGTGAAGCGGAACTTGTACCGGGAATGTTGAAACCAGCTGTTTGCATGTCTTCAATTATTACGTAATGCAGATACGACAGAGAGTAAGACATAAGAAAATAAGACGAGAGAAAGAGAGGTAAAAAACTTTTTTGGGGGAAGAGTAGACCCGGAGGGAATGCACTTTCCTGCCCCCCTTGAAAAAATGAAAACATGTTGGCCGGTGATAGGCATGACAATCTCGATTCACTTAACCCCAAATTTGCTACAAAATACGCTACTCGTGTAGGAAATCGCGCCAAGCCCTTCCGATTCTAAACTATGGCTTGTACATAGCAGCATGTTACAGCTCGATATGCTCCTATTTCAGCTTAAAGTAGTACAAGTGGCCCTAAGAAACCGAGGATGCGTGGACGGGGATGACAACGCGGTCAGTCAGACAACCAGTTCGGGAAAGCGGGGAAAAAGTGTAATATCGGACGATTTGCTAGACCAACTGGTGCTTACAAAGGGATGTCCGCACGCTTGAGCCAAAAACGAAAAATGAAGCTGCCGCAACAAACAGCTCGCGCCGCCCAACCAGGCGCAATAAACAAATAGGGAGCATGTTTAAGATATAGTTACAATTATAAGCAATGCTAAAAATTATTACATGTAATATTCATACCTGATATGACACCAAAACGAAAATGTCTTGTGAAATGATAAAGGCGAAGAAACCATAACGTCTGCAAAATAAGCTAATATGAAAATTTACTTGGACCACAGCCCACTAAGAGTACCACTGCTACTGCAACTAATGTCACGTAAATTTAATACAAGAAACAAAATACATAGCTGAATTGCTCTAAAGATCAGATGTAGTGGAGGTATGTAGTTAAACTTCTCATGCGACAGATTTTTGAGACCACGCGGAAAAAAAAAACAAAGGAATAATTACAACACTGCAGTCAAAAACTAAGTAGGAAGTACGGAAAAATACAAACAAGAAGTTATTGATATAACTAATGTGCCTTCTTTCCCACATATGCAAATAGCCCAATTAATGAACGACGCACCATTATAAAGCTACATCACGAAGGCAAACAGTATGCTGAAATTTCTGCTGTTATTGAAAGAAGGCGTTCAACTGTGCAGTGTGATATAAAGAAGATTCAAGGCCACGAAACACCTGCTTGTGGAGAAAAAGGTGGACGTCCTCAAAAACTTGCTGCGTCCAAAAATTACATTTTCAGAAACACAAGAACAATTATGATAGTTCTGTGGGATACATGTCTCTTCTCGAACAGTAACAAGGGTTTGCAATGAAGCAAGGAACCGAGCTAGGGTCCCGATAAGAAAATACTACATAAGTAGACGAAACCAAACTATCAGAGATTACAAGGGCCTTTGTAGACAAAGATATTTCGATCTGGAACAAGGTTTTATCTTGAAATGAGAACACATTTAATATTTTTAATAATGATGGCCGTGTTTTAGTAAGGATAAAATCGAATACGGAGTACTATAAGCGTATTGAGTTTGTTGAAATTCGCTCTAAGCATTAAAAAGTTTTTCGGAAGAGGGAGGAACGATACAAGTAGTTAAAAATAGTATGTTCTGCACCACCTTGCTGCTGGCTGCTGGCTGCGGAGCCGCAGTAGCCATCTTGGATGATGTCTCACAGAAACCAGCTGCTCTGTCATTCCTCGCAAATGGCAGCCATTTTAATTTTTCCTTCTGAACTCCCCGTTTTTTCCTCAAATATGCCTAAAATTTTCGGAATTTCTTTCCAAACTTCCAAGATTTACCGCAGAAATTTCCTTTACCAAAATTTTTATAAGTCACTCAGTCCTAAAATAGCATGAATTTACTATGTGGCTCTATGACTTTTATGGGGATGAGGGATCACCCTAACATTCACACTGTCACTCCATGCTAGCAGCGTCCATCTTGTCTGCAGAATGTTCGAGTTCATTGACCTGTCATGCTACTTCTTTCATCCCTTCCAGTATCTCACCCACCCTCGTTCTCTCAAACCTGCTCTATACCTTGGGGTTTTCTCATATTCCTTCTGGTCTCCTTTATTTTCTATCTTGATTCTCATATCCTCCATCTTTAATTCCCGCACCCACTACTACCAGTCGTCTGTTGTAGGCGGTCATCTTTGATTCTCGCACCTGCCACCAGAGTGTTTGAAGTTATTCAGTTCGCATCTAGGAGCACGACCATTTTGTCCACGTATTGGTTCACTCGTCGCCTGCAGGGGTGTGCTAACATCGGGGAGCGTAGTTAAAACGGTGACCACCAGGAGCACTGTGAAATTCTTCAGTTGTTTGTGAACTCAAAAAATGCAGGAGGCATGCAATTTCGGTCCGATCACCCTTGGGTCGTCAGTCTAGCATCTAGACCACGCGACCACCATTGCATGGGAAGTGATAGATGAAGTAATGCATATACTAACATCAACCTACACTCTCGACGGACAAACTTGCAATTGCGAAAAAAATCCCCATTGCATGGTTAGAAAAATAAATTAAGGAAATACTAGCATCACCCTACACACCCTCCAGACAATAAACTCATCATCGCATAAAAGATTGCAGGCACCTAGTGCACGCACGTACACACATTTCGCATGTGTGTAATATATCTATATTAATAGCACGAAAAAAAATATGGCATTCTAACATTCAGAAAAATTAATTATTATACATAAAAATTTGAGCAGATCGAATCTCTACATAAAAGTTATATCATACAGAGCCAATAGCATGTGAACGTCTGTCTATCCAACTTTTCCGGGCATTCGAGAGCACACGCACACTACTGTACCATCAACTTGTCTGCATGCATCGTACAGGACATAGCTGGCACTATTGCATGTGCGCGGGAGGGAAAAATGTATTTCCTATTGTTCTGTAACAACTAGCAGTAGGCTAAAAAACACCTATTATACTTATACAGCTTATGTTAGCCGCAGCATGTTCGCTCTATCAACTATAAAATACCATCCACTTCATGCCCTGTAATTCCATGCCAGCACCATCCATCTTGTCTGAAGAATGTTCAGAGTTCATTGCCGCATCATGCAACTTCTCTCATTCCTTCAGTTGACTGTAATCTCCGAACTGTCGAGTATGCACTCTTCTGTATTTCGGATTCATACCAGGATGCCAGGTGTGCCAGAACCTACCATGCACATGTCAATTATGCCTTAAGTCCACTTATAAGCATAGTTGGCTGTAATTTCCGAACGGTTTACAATACAGCCACCAAATTCATATCCTAGGTATCGCCTCCGACGACCAAAAGGACCGCAGAATCAAGTACGCCTGAAGCGCTCTTATAAGCATAGTCAATTCCGAAACAATTTAAGTTAGTGATAGTCACCAAATTCATAACATAGACATCAGCCCNAGACGAACAAGGTCACAAGGGTCAAGCACACCTAAACCTACCTATAAGCATAGGTGGTTGTAATTTCCGAACTGTTTAAGATATAGTCTCCAAATACATAACAGTCATTGCCCCCGACTATGAACTGGGCCGCAGGGTCAAGCATGCCCTAGGCCCACTTATAAACATATTTGTCCACTGTTCCCTACCCACCGAAGCTATATAAACCAAATTCACACCATAAACCTCACCTCTGATGAAGAACAGAGGTGGTACGGCCAAGTAAAATTGGTCATCTTATAAGTATAGCCGACCATCATTTCCGAGCCACCGAAGATTTGGTCGTCAAATTCATAACATAGACATCGCTACCGACAACGAACAGGATGGTGGTGTCAAGTACGCCCTAAGCCCTCGTATAAGCATAGTTGGCTACCATTTCCCACCCACCGAAGATATAGTCACCAAATTCATATAATATACATCAACTCTGATGACAAACAAGGCAGTATTGACAGGTATACTTTAAGCCCTCTTATAAGTATAGTTGCTGAACATTTCCTACCCACAGAAGCTACGACCACCAAGTCACATCACAGACATTATGTCCGACTGCAATCAAGGAGATGACAAGAAGGCCTTAAGCCTTATCATAAGCATAGTTGATCAGCATTCGAAACCTTTGAAGTTCGGGAACATGTATGAACCATCCCACACATGTATAGAAAAAAATAAAGGTGCGTATACATACAAGTGCATCGCAAAGTTACAAGTGCATCGCAGAGTGTAGGTTCTGAAATAGTACACACATACGCATCAGCTTGCACACACTCGACAATCACCCACCACCACCTTTGTCGACTGCTGCCACAGGTGTCTACCAACTAGGACCCCCCTCGGAGACAGCTAGCCTCCATTCGTCCACTGTCATCCAGGTTATATATATGAATATGTGACATATATGTAACTAACCGTTAGCATGGGTAACATACAACAAACAACAAAATGAGAAAAAACGAAGTTATATACAAATGTGCTGCATGCATGATGTACATCGTGGGTAATGGTAAAATACATATATAATAATATAAACGAACACCAACAGTCCAATACAAGGGTCGGTGGCCCGAGTCATCGCTAGCATGGATAACGCTTAAGAACCAGCCATTTATTGAAAAATAAAGGGTATACAATTGCACTGATAACAAGGCATACATAATCTTAAGTTACACTAAAACATGTACGCATTAATATAAATAAACATCGTCAGCCTAACGTGAGGGTCGGGGAAACTGAGTGTAAAATATATGAAACAGCCCTGTACATGAAAATACACCACGAGCATGATACCACAACGAGTCACAATATATAAAAATACCCTATAGAGCCAGTCAATAATAGTGATATCAGTGTTGCTATCATGCCAAGAATTTTAGTAAAATCTAGAATGCACGCCGACATGAGAAATAACGAATAATCACAAGGGCCAACCTCAAAAATGACTACAATGCATCAAGTGCGACACACACTACGTGACTTGTAAAGACTGTGTTCCTTTGTTTTCCACAAAACAACATACATTTAAACCATTATTCGCGCAAGAGAGACATCACTGCTACACACTGATGCAAACAAATATAAAAATAAAATGTAAAGGAAAATAGTTATAAGCACTTACCAACCAGCACAATTACATATTACACAAGCATCGGGTGCTGTACGCTGTGTTAAAATGCTAGACAAAACCAGGCCATCCTGGTTAGTACAACAAAATTGCAAACTACTTCCGTACGAACCAAATGAAACGAAACGATCACATTCAGAGTACAGCCAACACTCACAACACTAGCAATGGAACATATCCCACCGGACCGACGTTGTGCGATCAACTAACATCGTGAGAATCTGTAAGGCAGCCCAGGTGGTCGGCCGGCAGTGTGGGCCCTATGCAGGTCTCGTCTAGTCGAAGGGATGGCACAGCACACTAACCGAGAGAGATACGCGTCAGGCTCCAGGGTTGTACACCAGCAGCCACACATTCACTTTTCCATTATGAGAGGAATTCAGTTATACAGTACAAGGTAACAATTTATTTCGTTTTAAATATAATATATGTGTACTTATTTCGAATATGTACCATTTATATAGAAATAACAGTAAAAGTATGAACTTTGTACTGATGAGTAACAAAAGCAACACATCATATACATTTCAACAATGTATGTACTCTAATTTTCGGTCATCTAAAAACATATGTTCCTTGGCAGTGCAGAAGACAGTGCATCAGCCTTGAGAATTAGGTAGTGTAAGTTCAATCCTAGAGTGAGCCCAATCATTTCACTGGAAAAAAATATATCATGATACACAATTAAAACTTATATTATATCTAAGTATTTTAGTTCCGAACAAATCATGCAACAACCACAAGACCCAGGAAATAACTGAAACTAGGTACATGCAATATGGCGATGACATCATACCAAGCCTATATGCGCCTGAAAAGATTGGGGGAGAGTTATGCATTTGTTACTATTGCAGACCCCATGCCAAATATTCCCGATGTCCAGTAGACACATAGACACCTCAGTCGAAGAGACAGATGTTAGGGCTGAAGAAAGAAGACAGGACTCAAGAAGTCGAAGATAGGAGCTAAGAAGTCGATGGCACTGGCGTAGGTCCCATTAGCACTGAAGTTCCAGAAGCCGCAGAATCTAGAAGAGGCGATTCAAACATTTACATCAACTATCTGACGAACCCCACAGGCGAGGGTTGTCTGCAGTACAGTGTAGCATAACACATGCCACCACTCCCAAGAAACAAATACCTATAATCAGTCAGAAGTTGAATCCCCATGTCGGATGCTTTCACAATACCATCAAGCTGTAAATATTAGCATATGCCTTTAAAATATAGCTTCGAATAAACTGGTGTTGATAGAGGATATCGCTTCTGTTCACCCTACTCACATTTAGGTCTATGCAAATAGTTTGTATCATCACTCATTNATAACACATGCCACCACTCCCAAGAAACAAATACCTATAATCAGTCAGAAGTTGAATCCCCATGTCGGATGCTTTCAACAATACCATCAAGCTGTAAATATTAGCATATGCCTTTAAAATATAGCTTCGAATAAACTGGTGTTGATAGAGGATATCGCTTCTGTTCACCCTACTCACATTTAGGTCTATGCAAATAGTTTGTATCATCACTCATTGCCCAGAACTTCTTTCTCTCGTCGAGTGGACATAGTAAAAATTATGGGATGCTGATGTAGTGGCCTGATAAGGTTATCATCTATCGTGGCATATGGAAAGATTCAATCACTTGCAGCACTCGACAAAGATACCGAGCTTGCATACCTTTCTAAAGAATTCCTTCTCGTATCTGCAAAAGGAAAAAGAGATTTTTGGCTGTCTCCCGTGATTTGAGTGTTTTCAAGGTAGTGCTACTGTTACACACATACCACATTCCAATAGCTGGTGTAAGACACATCGGGAGAGAGCAGCAGCAGCAGCAAAAGAAAAACTTGGAACCTCCTACACTGATAGATGAACAAGGGCAAAGAAGATGTGTGGTCGAATTGACAACTTCGCAGGCTAGACAACGATCGACCTGATAAGGCAACTAGCAAATTAGAATGCAGTGTGAACAATGTATACAAGCGAGCATCATGTAAAAATGGATGTCATTTCACCAGCGAGTGTGATGATGGAAAGCATATCATTACAACTACATTCATCTATTACGATCGTGTACTCTGCTACAATATGAGGGATAGAATCAATAAGGCTTACCATTTGTATCACCGTCAGCATACCCAACAGGAAGGGACCCTGAAGAGTCACTACAAGCACTATGGAAACAATGTTCCTAGTGTGAAAACACCTTCAGTAAAAACTGTAATGCATGCCGACATGAAAGTAGCCACGGCATGTTCAGACCGGTATAAGAGACATTCCACTGTGATAACTGCAGTGCTGTGT
The DNA here is from genome assembly GCA_002778355.1 of Clitarchus hookeri. Classification (NCBI taxonomy): domain Eukaryota; kingdom Metazoa; phylum Arthropoda; class Insecta; order Phasmatodea; family Phasmatidae; genus Clitarchus; species Clitarchus hookeri. Next base: position 170,688 of record NQII01000184.1, on the reverse strand, counting down.
TTACCCACAATGATAGCCTGTATAGACATATCAAGAAGTGCAAAAGCAATGTTTGTCGTTCATCGGGATGTGAGTGCAAGTATTGCAGCAAGACTTTCTCTAACAACTCCAAAGTCAAACAACATGAAGATAGTAATTGCCCATTTGCCATCGCCTACAACACCTACCCATGCGATAACTGCAGTGTGGTATATGTGAGTAAGTGTGGCTTGAATGCTCACAGCAGGAATTGTTCTGCAAAAACAGACCCCATAAATATTTTGCTAGAATGAAGAATAAGTTGAGTGTGTATCAATTACTACTATGTATTTTTATGTCAATTCTGTAAAATACAGGTAAAATGCATATATTACTTCTGTATTATTCATTTATTTTAACCTACGATAGGATTAGTTTCACCTCCATCATACAGACCTGAAACATTTCCCCAGCACTAGGAAAGAAAATACCAGATTTCGTCAAAGTCTGAAAAAGAATTAATATTTTTTTTTACTTTCGAGTCTCGAATGCAGGTCCGTACACCATACCACAAATTAGGAGATTGTTTATTATATATATCAGTCACATTTTAAGCATGCACAGACAGAAAAACCCATGCAAAGCTAATAATTAGTCTTTCTTTCAACCTGACCGTTCCGGTCGTAGAGTACCCCAAAACTTAACACACCTAAATTTCCCACATGCTCTGCAAGGCACCACATAATTGTGTTTTGTATTTAAATTAGTGCTTAATTAAGAACTCTTAACTCTCTACAGGATTAAGAAAAAACAGAACGTTTCAGTGTTTTATGTGTATACGTTTCAAGTTCTATGTCAATGAGGTCAGTTAATTAAATTACCTCGCAGAGTGGAGCAAGCTCTTGGCAAGGACGCTGCTCGCCTGCGCCATCTCCGGCAGTCTGATTCCACGGGCCTTAGATGCTGCACGTGCGTAGTGTCGCAGGGGAAATTTCATACTTTGTTCTGAACACTTAACTGCAATAGGTTAATGTAATTTACTGGAACTTTTATTTAGTTTACCAACAGTCTTCCCTATGTTCGCAGCGCCCCTCCATCAGCTCAATTTATCAACCCCGAAGGTTTAATTACTCGTTTTAAGTTCTCGCACCATTCTTGGCCTTTTTGTACAGTAACGGCCGCTGGCAGGCGTTGTAAGTCAGGTCCGCTTTAATTTGCATTGCGTACATGCAACTGTGTACACTATTCGGCAATACAATTTACTTGAGTTAACCAAAACTTATAGTTCTCATTTAGTGTTGTATTTAAGGTCCTGGCCCTATCCAGGAAGTCATCGGTGCCTCAAGGAGGCATCCTGTCATTTATAAGATAAAAGGTAATACTAAGGTGTGCTGGGGAGCCTGAATACTCGATCTATATATTACATTTGCCTGTAAATTTGTAATGTGTGTATCAGGGGAAACAGCCACATGGTCGTTCGGCCCACGATCCTGAGAACTGTGACTTCGTGCTCACTCAGTGAGCTGGCGCCCATTCTATTAGAAATAGGAATATTGTGTAATATTATGACTTTTCTTAACATAGTCACCGGACGATGTCCACATTACTATCCCCGAACGCTCAGGTAACGTTAGGAATTACCAACAAATGCATATTGCATGAGCATTGAACAATGTACGTCAGATTAGGCTAAAATAAAATATTGCAGAGCCGAGAAGCAGGGGGATCAACAAGGTCGACACTGCTATATACCGATGCAAACATATATAAAAAATAAAATGTAAAGGAAACAAGTTACAAGCACTTACCAACCAGCATATATTGCACAAGCATCGAGCGTTGTACATCATGCTAGATTATGCTAATCAAGACCAGGCCATTCTGGTTAGTATAACAGAATATAAAATGTCTTCCTTACGAATCGACTGAAATGAAATCATCATATTCAGATAATGGCCAACACACACAACCTGCATCACTAGCAGCAGAATGCATTCGACCCGGTCGATGTTGTGCGATCAACTAACATCGTGAGAATCTGTAAGACAACCCAATGGGTCGGCCGGCAGTGCGGGCACTGTGCAGGTCTCAGCACACCGAAGGGATGGCACAGAATACTAGCCGAGTCACACACGATAAAGAGTTATTTCGTTTTAAATATTATGTACAATCACTTGTTTTTAAGGATGAAGAAACAATGTGCCAACACACTGAGTAAACCCATTTATCCCCACTCACAAAACCAAGAACCACAAAGTCTTACGACCTTGACCTTTAGCCATAATTTTGGATGACATCCACGCTAGGGATGAAGGGGAAAAAACCTGGATTTTGTTTGTAAAACAATCATGGAACAAACTGAGAAAATCCATTTGCCTCGATCACAACAGGAACTATGACAACACGTGACTGTTACATTGACCTTAAAAACCTATATTTTGTTTAGAAAACAATGAGAACACTGAGAAAATACATTTGGCTCACAACAGCAGAAACCATGACAAGTAACTATGGCCTTGGATGATGTATTGTGACCTTGACCTGACCTTGGATGTCATACAGCCTTGACCTTGAGTCACCATCTTTAACAAAATCTACTGCTCAAAATAAAATAGCAAATTTTTTAAAGAAAATTTCAAAATTGTAGAAAAAAATCATACGACCATGGGTTTGTCTTCGACGCAGCTGATGACTGTGGCATGGCCCCATATTGTGTCGCAAAGGTCTTATAATTGTTCTGAGATATAAAAATTTTCTAAAAAAATAAATTACTTTTTATTTTATTTTAAGCAGTAGATTTTGTTCGAGATGATGGCCAAAGGTTGAGGTCACATGATGTAATCCAAGATCAAGGTCATGGTTGCTTGTTATGGTTCCTGCTGTTTTGAGTGAGGCAAATTGATTTTCTCAGTGTTCCCAGGATTGTTTTATAAACAAAATATAAGTTATTAAGGTCAAGGTAATGGTTGTTTGTTGTCATGGTTCCTGTTGTGATCGAGACAAATTGATTTTTTCAGTTTGTTCTCATGATTGATTTAGAAACACAAATAGGATTTTTTCCCCTTCATCCCTAATATATGACATCAGAAATAATGGCTAAAGGTCAAAGTCGTAAGACATCGCGGTTCTCGCTATTGCGAGTAGGAGCAAATGGGTTCTCATAAGTGTTCGCATGTTGTTTCTCCATCTTTAAAAATAAGTGTGTGAATATAAAATTAAAACGAAATAACTCTACCATGCCTCGTATAACTGAATTCCTCTCTCGTAAAGGGAAGTGCATGTGTGACTCGGCTGGTCTGCCACCCCGGAGGCTGACTCGACGCACGACTAATGTATGTACCATCCCTTCAACTCGTTGAGACTTGCACAGTTCCTAAACCATCGGTCGACCACCTGGCTACCTTACAGATTCTCGATATGTTAGTATCACACAATGTCGGACAGTGTGGACGCATTCCACCTCTAGTGATGAGAGTTGTGAGTGATGACTGTAATCTTAATTTGACGGTTTCATTCCGATCGGTTCGTAAGGAAATATTTTGCTATTCTGCCATACTAGCCAGGACCGCCTTGTCTTGATTAGCATGATCTAACACGATGTACAATGATAGACGTTTGCTATATGCATTGGTTAAGTACTTATAAAAAATAAAATTTAAAGGGAACTAGTTATATGCTTGCATCGATATGTAGCAATGTCGACCTTGTCACTACCACTATTTCAAGACTCTGCCATAGTATTTTTTTTTAGCATAATGCGACATACGTTGCTCGATGATCGCACATTATGCGTTTGTTGGCTATGCCTCTGTACTGTAGCATAGCTCAGTCGGAGAGTGTACATGGGGAAAATAGTTCGCTATTTTGCTGTAATAACCAAGGCTACTACATCAGTTATCAGATGCATGGTCTTGCCTAGCACCGACTGATGCGATGTACAGTGCTCGTCGCTTGTGAAATACACATTGGTTGGTTGGTGATTATAACTATTTTCCTTTTTTTTTGTGTGTCTGCTGGCATCAGTGCGTAGTAGTGACGACCTTATCACCCACATTGTTATCGATAGTAATTTTTTTTTGGACTAACATAACATACATTGATCGTTGCTCGTACGATATGCATCGGTTGGCAGGTGTTTATAACTATATTTCCTTTACATTAAATGTTTTTATCTGTTCGTCAATATGTAGCAGTTTCGTCATCTCTTGCACAACCAAGTTCTGAAATAGCACTCACATATGCATCGACTCACACACTCGATAATTGCCCACCGCTTCCTTTGTCTGCTACTGCAGGTGTCTACCAACTCGGATCGCCCTCAGCGACAGCTAGCCCCTCTTCGTCGACCAATGGTTTAAACGAATGACGTTTGGTGGCAAGCAAAGGAACACAGTCTTTACAGGTAGTGTAATGCATCTTCACATTATCTTTTACTAATCTTCTTGCCATGATAACAACACTGATATCACTTATGGACTGTGGCTCCATCGGGTATTTTTACATAATGTGACTCGTTACACCACCATGCTCATGATCAACTTGCCACTCCTAATGCAATGGTAACTTTGCGACGCACATGTATGTATACCCATCTTAATTTTTTCTTTACATGTGTGGATGGTTGTTACATGTTCCCGAACTTCAAAGATTTGGGAGTGCTGACCAACTATGCTTACAACAGGGCTTAAGGCCTACTTGTCCTTATCTCGATTGTAGTCGGACGTGATGTCTGTGATGCGACTTTGGTGGTCGTAACTTTGGTGGGTGGGAAATGTCGAGCAACTATGCTTATAAGAGGACTTGACACGTGTTTAACCCTGCGACCCAGTTCATCGTCAGGGGCGATGAATATGTTAAGAATTTGGTGACTATCATAATCAGATCGCAAATTACATCAAATTATGCTTATAAGAGGACTTAAGGCGTACTTAACACGTACATGGTGCGACATATGGTATGTTTTAGCATGCCTGGCATCCTGGCGGGGATCCAAGATACAGAAGCGTGCACGCTCGACAGTTCGAACATTACAGCCAACTGAAGGAATGAGAGAAGCTGCATGATGCGACAATGAACTCTAGCATTCTTCAGACAAAATGGATGGTACTGGCATGGAATGACAGGGCATGAAGTGCCCTTACAGGTGAGAGAGAGACCACACTGGCTGGCAAAAGCCATGTAAGTGTAATTTGTGTTTTTTATCCTACTGCTAGTTGTAACAGAACAAAAGGAAATAAATGTTTCCCTCCCGCACACATGCGTTGGTGCCGACTACGTCCCATACGAGGCATGCAGACAAGTTGATGGTACCGTAGTGTGCACGCACCCTTGAATGTCCGGACAAGTTGGAGATACAGACATACGCATACTATTGGCTATGCATGAATGCATATAAATTGTATGTAGTGATGCGACCTGCCGAAATTTTTTATGTATGTATAATGAATTTTTTTGAATGTTATAATGTTAGTATTTTTTTGTGCTGTTAATTTATATACATATTTTTTACTCGTATAAGAAGTGTGTTCGTGCACATATGTGATATCTGCAGTCTTTTTGCAATGGTGAATTTATTGCCTAGAAAGTGAGTAGGCCGATGCGAGTATATACATTATTTCATCTCCTAACACTTCCAATGGAATGGTGGCTGTGTGGTCTAGACGCTTGACTGACGACCCAAGAATGTCTGGATCGAAACCACGCACCTCCTTCATTATTTTGAGTTCACAAACAACTAAAGAAATTCCCAGCCCTCCTGGCGATCACCATTTGAACTACACTCCCCGATTTTTCCGCACCCCTGCAGACAACAAGTGAACCAACACAGGCACAAAATGGTCGTGCCAATACCAGTGCTCCTAGCTTCGAACTGTACAACTTCAAACACGCTGGTGGGGGGTGCGAGAATCAAAGATGACTGCCTACAGCCTACTGGTGGCAGGCACTGTAATTGAAGATATATTTGCACACACTGGTGGTGGATGCGGGAATCGAAGATCGCAGCCTACAGTAGACGACATGTAGCAGCAGGTGCGGGAATTAAAGATAGAGAACATAAAAAGTAAGAGAGAAAATGAAGGAGACCAGAAGTAATATGAGAAAACCCCAAGGGATAGAGCAGGTGAGAGAGAAGGGGCATGGGTGAGAGAGACTGTAAGGAATGAGAGAAGTTGCATAACAGGGCAATGAACTCGAACATTCTTCAGACAAGATGGATGGTGTTGGCATGGAATGACAAAGCATTAGTGTTAGGGTGACACCTCGACCCCTCATCCCCAAAAAAGTCATCGAGCCACACTGTAGAGTCATGCTATTTCTGGACTGAGCGACTCATACAAACTTTGGTAAGGACATTTTCTGCAGGTAAGTTTGGAGGTAAATCCGGGAATTTTTGGGAGTTTGAGGGAAAAAAGTAAAGTGACCGCCCTTGGAGAGGAACGACGGAGCAGGTAGTTTCCGCGTGACATCATCCATGATGGCAACCGTGGTGCCGCGGCTCCGCAGCCAGGTGGCACAGAACATACTATTTTTAACTACTGTACACACACACAGGGAAGCGATATAAGCTTATATTTCCTAAGGAAAGTAGGCTAAAAAGGACGATTCCGCCCGGCTGCATTGGAAGTTGTTGTCCAGGTGGCACATCAGTACGAGAACAATATGAGAGACCTAGCGGATCTACAGATCCTGGGGTTTAAAAAACTCACGACTTAGGCACATTGTAGCGAATTGTGGCAACTGAGTAAAAGAGCGAACAAGTAGAATCAACATGAGGGAATTTCTGAATGGCGAATTTTCTACGAAGCTAAATATTCGCAAACTTCGCAGAAATGCAGTGTCCGTGCAGGCATCGGTGGACTGCGGGAACAAGTTGTGACAAAGATAATTTACTAGTTTGGTTAGATAATTTTAATTGTACATCCATTTGGATGTTTAAAATACGAGGGGATACAACATTTTACCATCGTCAAAACTGTTTTTCCTTATCTAGTATTGTTAACGAATCAGAAATGTAGATTAAGATATTTTCTTAAATGAAAAGAAAAAAACTCCATTCTAACACGAACGTAGAGACTTCTAGTGATTTACAACATTATACATTATAGCGCCTATTACAGAAATTGTGACCATTACACTTTTCGAAGCCTAATTATATTAACCTCCAAAGCTTTAAAAATGGCTGCAGACTGCTAGAAATATTTTTGGAATGCAATTCACAATGTTTGGCCTGGTTTTGTTAAGCAACACAAAACCACTGCACTTCAGTCAAGGTATAAGACGCCAAAATTTTATACAAGACATACATGCAACGACAGAGCTCGGCATGTCGCGGAAATCCGTTACCAGGGCAATCAAAGGATAAGTGATTACCAAATTTCACGTAAATCTTTAAAGTTATATCGCTTTCAGCAAAACTCAATCTATTTATTATATATTCAATTAATCTTGTTGGAAAATAGTTTTGTACAACTTCTAACATCTAAAAATAATAAACCGTTCACAGTTATATTTGATAACCTACTTTTCTTTAGGTATTAACATGTTACGCTCACTGACAAAACAAGAAAAATTGGGAAAAGTCTGAAAAGAGCATTTTTGCAAAACTAAAGAAAACAAGTTTCGGTAATAAGCCATGGATTTATTGCTCTACAAAGCAGTTTTCTATAACGAATGAACTAAATACTATCAAAATCATAAATGTGATTACGTTTGACAAGAGCACGCTGAAAAATACTGTAATTATTTACTCACTTTTATCATTATTTAGTACAGTGAGTAGTAGGAAAACCTAGGCTGGGGATTTTTAGCACGAGTTTCCCGATTAGATAAACTAACACCGAGATCATGCCAGCTAGAAACAGCTTTACAGATAACTTCTCCTGGATCTTAGCTTAAATTCTTTCAATGCTGAAAACAAAAGTTATCATGAAAACCTTGAAAAGCTAGTCTCCATTTACTTAGCACGGGAACTGAAAAACAAGTGGGAAAATAGCCGCTGTACCCCAGGCAGTAACTTACTTTCAACAGACGCCGAAGGAATGCGCCCGGGTAGCAGAGATAGCAACACTATCAAGAATTTTGAACAACCCACGTCACAGTTTGCGTCAGTGAACCGAGAGAAGACGAATGCGGCAGCATGCGTGGGCGCTTGCTTCTCGCTCCAGAACCCCGCCCCATTCTATAAACCAATCAATGCAGTGGTCGGCCAAATTGTTTCATTTAACGCAAAAAAAATTTCCTCCAATAAAGAAATCTGACAGCATTATTGTAGTGACCTTTTTTTTTTTTTTTTTTTTTTTTTTTACAAAATGTCACGACAAAAGAAAAGTACAGCAGAAAACACGCCCTTAATATATTTGTTATGAGAAAAACGTAAAAATAAGAACAGCTGAAGTAAACTTTAGTTAATATGTGATGATAGTAAATGCATAAAATTACACAAAAAGCAATAAAAATAATGTTTACTATTTAGCGTTAAAAATATACTACCACGGAAAAGGTTATCCAAGAGAAATATATGTATAGTCTGTCAGGTGCACATAGAAAATATGTATATTTTAACATAAGATCGAATAAAACCTTCCAGTAAGATGAATCAAGACAATCGAATGAGAAGTGCGCAGGGTTTCGATTTTATTAGGTTGGAATTATTGTGAATGAACAAACCGGTTATTTACAAGGATGTAATCCGTTAAATGCGCTAGATGCGACTGGACAGAGCTCATACGATATAAATAATCAAAGTTACACAGATGTGGCTGGTTATAAGAACAGGGTGAGAAATATCAGAACGTAAGCAAGGCTATAAACAAATTACATTCGAAGGCTGGGCGTTACAGCACGCTTGCTGTCACACAGGTTAGCATAGTCATAAAAATAAAAACAATGATTATTTTCATGTCCAGTGGCACACCACAAACTTTCGGAAGTCTACCCCAGGGTATATTATTACAGCTAGCATCCACATAAAATTTCGCCCACCAGTCTCCGGACGGAATCAAATCCACGATCTCACAAATGTTGAGTAAGATAATATATAACCGCACAAACAAACATGCTCAGCTACGTTTCTCAAAGCTGGCGTGAACAACAGGACAGAACGGGAAACGAAAATTGCAGGAAAAACAGGAATTTTTACTTTAAGATCATTACGAAATTTGGTTGGATAGAATTGCACCAACAAAATCACTGCACTGCTGAAATGCATAAGAAATTTTATATCAGTAGAGTCACTCTTATCTCAAGATAGTTCCTAACGAGCTGTTATAAAAACGATGATAGTAAAATTTATGATTTATCATGTTACATGAATTAAAGTTACGTAAAGTGAAGAGATTAGATTAGTTGCGAGTTGTAGCTACCAATAACTTGTGCAGTAGTACGTGGCTAGCAACTAAAAGAAAGGCTATACACCCCCCCCCCCTAATTCGTATCAAATATGTGAATTTTTATTGCTATTTAGTTTGGCTAGAAAATAACAAAACTAGATTTTTCTAAGAGTATGAAAACTGGAAAATGCAACAGTATTATCTTGAAACGGATATGGAAAAACACAAGAGAATATCCCACCCACAATCATAATCAAATGGGATCGAACCCACGACTTACCAAGGAGTCGCGTATAGGCCTACTACCGTATAGCCACGCAAGGTTTACGTCCCTACCTTTAAAGGGCAGTGAAACTCCTCTAATCCCTTTGAAATCAAACTCTCGATATAAGCCTAATATGGGTTATAAACGACATACCGCAAACGTAAATAATTCGAACATTCACCTGTCAAGTCACACAAATGCCTCCGTAGTGACCTGAAAGTTTGACATATCAAAATCGTGGTCGTCAGAGCATACGCTATAGATACAAATTTATTTTGTGTAATTTCTTGAACTTAAATATGGTGCAAATAAGTAGTTTTAAGTAAGTCCCGCTCTTCACTTTGTTTTAATGTTAGGATCATTGACAAGGTGTTCAGTCTTAAATAGGCCAGACGTACTTCCATTGAGTCAAAACTCCCCAGATAATTTTTAACTAGCTCATCTCATATGCAGACGAACACAAATATGTATCCATGTCGTGCAAGGCACTTGAATCCCTGTGTCCGTAGTTCCGTACGCCACGCAACACTACGTGAAAGTGGCCTGCTCTACTGAGACCTACCAAATGCGAAATGCGGCGACCGCAAGTTATGTCTGCCATACTCCCTAGTCTTTATAAGGATTCCGAAGAAGCCATCTCCGACTCACCATCTCGTCCATGGAGAGTGCTCGAACGCTGAGGAAGCCACGTCACGTGCACGGTAATTTACGAAGACAGGGGATGTTTACTGCATTGCCGAGAGACACTGTAAATACATCCATCAACATAAAACCAAGTAGGTACTGCAGCATGCGACTATACAAGAAACGGACGGCTCGCAATAAAAAAAAAAAAACAATTTTCACAACAACGTCGGAGGAATTCATGCTCGAAATCGCTGTGCGCCGCGAAAATGAAAGTAACGTAATATGATATATGACATTTTTTTTACATCGTTTTATGTTGTAAACGGCTATTGCAAATAATGATAGTGACAACTCCACACTGGACTAACCGAACGGAGATTTCGGGTTTGAGCATTTGGAATAGAGAACAAATTATAGCCTAGAATAATCTGCATGCAAGCTTCTAAATAATGCACTGTAACCATTATTAATGCCAACTTTTCTTACGNGGGGGGGGGGGGGATGCCACCGTCTTCAGTCGCATGATGTCATTCAAGGTCAGGTCGGCCATTCTGCCATATATCAAGAAAAATTTACCAATAGCTATCAAATTTGGCAAACAAGTAGTACTGCGGTAGCTGATGTAAAATTGCATGGTTTAAGTATGTCAGACTTTTCAAAATGACGGATATATAGTTATTCTAGATTTAAAGGCTATATCGTGGAAACTATGTAATAATTTCCAACTTATTATATGCTGGCAGTAGAAATTACAACTATCAACTGTATCTACATGGAGCACCTTTTGTCCTCTATTTTGTAAGATAGCAACACGTGAGTAAATAAAGTTTCTGTAATATCTCGGGAAACTGAAAGATTCCTACCAAATTTGGCAAACAAATAGTACTGCAGCAGGTGGTGTAAACTTGTATGTTTTAAGTAGGTCGGGAACTTATTTTTAAGATGGTGGCTAAATAATTATTTTAGCTCAGTATATTTTATCAATGAAACAAATTCCAAATTAAGTTTGCATTCTGGCAGTGCCTATTACAACCATCAAATATATATATGCAGAGCCTAATTTCTCTGTAATTTTGTATGATAGCTTCACCAATAACAAATAGGTTTTTTCTCATGCATCAGGAAACAATCAACCTATTCAAACAAAATTTGGCGAAGATTTACTGTGGTAGGCCATATTAATATATATATATATATATATATATATACATATATATATATATATATATATATATATATATATATATATATATATATATATGTGTGTATTTTTTAAAGTACGACACATTTACTTTCAGAGTGGCGGCTATAAAATAATTTTAGTTTTGTGTGCTATATATACGAAATTATGTAATCTATTTTAACTTAACTTTGTATATTGGCAATATACAATACTCGAATGTGCTACTACATTACTTTTTGTGCTCCTTTATTATAGATAGCCATATGAAAATTATGGAGGTTTTATGACTCATGATTTAAATGGATCAGACAACAATGTTCAAAATGGTGGCATCAAATAATTTAGATAATTTTGCCACAAACAATTCAACCAAATTTTGTATCAAGACATTATACATTAGAAGTTTGGTATATAGAGCCGCCTCTTTTTTTTTTTTTTAATTTTGTACGATAGCGTTAAATAAGAAAAAGTTTTTTTTTTGGCATATCTTGGGGACCAAACAACCTATTTCCACAAAATTCTTCACACAAGTAGCGCTACGGTAGGCCATGTAAACTTAAATATTTTAAGTGGTTCAGTCCCTCATTTTAGGTTAGTAAACCCTATAATTCGAAATGTTTGACTGATTAAATACGAAGTTGATGCTCCGAATCCGACCTCCACAATGGAGTGCATTGCAGATTAGCTTATTGTACGCGGTTTTCTGAGTTCAAGTCCCAGGTAAGGCACTGTGTGTTTGTAATTGTCTCACTAATGTTGCATATGTATGTGGTTTCATTTATAATGTTCTTGCTTTCAAAGAAAAGTCAAGTCCTACCTACCAGCTCAGCTTTTAAGACCTAATTTATCAACTAATTGCACCCATTTTGAGGAAAATAGGCTTATTATTAAACTTCTTGTTTTAATTGTTATAAATTAGAGAGAGTGGTTGAGCGGCAGGATGTCTCACCGCGGCATTATACAGATCGTACCAGGCGTGGTCGCAGCGATGGAAACTGTGGTTTTTATTTTCCCCATTTCATTTGGTAACTGACTACCTCCAAATTCAAGGCCTAACCCAAATACAATAAGTAGCATCATCTGACGCAGAACACAGACCGACCCTCGACAACAACGTTCTTCCTGAAGACCAACGAATTGTCATTTGTAAAGTGACTAGTCATGAACGTGTCAGGGGCGGGAGAAGAATTTATCTAACTGGGTCAAGAGCTCACTGATCTAACTTTACACTTCCTACCGTAACACTCATCCTTTACGCCCTTCCATACCCCATATGACCACACTGTTTATTATAGCATTGAGACGAGTCCGTCTCAGCACACACGCATACTTCGAAAGTTCTAGTGTGGCAGGCGATTCTTACTCCAGCAATTTTTGCCCTCTTTGCTATAGTTTACACTCGGGTCAAATATCTTGCATATTTAAATTTAAATATTTTATAAAAAAACAGGAATAAACATACCGCATATACTAAAATATGTATATAATAATGCCCCAACTTTGAAGGTCTATAATATCAAAACCAAACAACCTACAACCTTGATTGATCAATCAAATAAACCGTGGAACCGCAAAGTTTGTTTACCATCCTACTAATATTATAAATGCGAAAGTCTGTGAGTGTATATGTTTGTTACCACTCAGCTCCATAACGGCTGAACAGATTTTGATGAAATTTGGTATGTAGGTAGGTACTTTTGGTCCTGGAATAGGACATAGGATACTTTTTCATCTCGGAAAATTTTACGGTTCCTGTGGAATAACAACAAAACGTAATTCTGCAACGGCTGGGAACGTGACCGAAATATTTTTTCCCTCTGGTGTCAGAGTTTATCAGGCCGCCCTAGGACCTCTAAAATGGCTTTACTGCTATCCATCGATAACAACCGGGACAGAATATTTAACGTCCCCTTCGAAGCCCGGAAGCGCTCGGATGTTATGCCACTAAACGGTCACTCATAAAAATGTGTGCCGCTGGAAAACGTTGCTTAACCTTGGTGATCGATTAATATCCCTCAGCCAAGCGCAAACGGTAGTACCTAGGTACAATTATTTCTAAAGCTACAACTTGATGAAACTCACGTTTTGATTTCCATACATCAACGCTGGAAAGCGGAAATGTGGTAACTACGCGATAGTTGCACAGATACACTCCAAAAACAATACCCTACTTCTTGGCTATCGGGTAAGAAATATTTCCTTCCTTTTGGGTTCCTGTAATCAGTTATAAATCTAGGCCAGCATAGTATAATTTTATAATTCTGTTTTCACATAAATGAATGGTATTTTCCCAATTTATTTATTAGTGTATCACTGTAAAACGCAATTGTACCCGGGCGAAGCTGGACCGGTTCGCGCTAGTGCATTCATAAATGTTCAATATGACCATCACGAGCGGCCCGAACGACATCTACGCGATAATCAAACTCGTCCCACACTCTTTGTCAGCATGTCCGGTGTTACGGTTTGGATGGCTTCCGTAATTCTCGTTTTGAGGTCGTCAATTTTAGCCGGCAATGGTGGACGAAACACTTAATCCTTTATGTACACCCATAGAAAAAAATCGCACGGGGTAAGAGCCGGGCTTCATGGGTGCCAGTGGTGAAGAGCCTGGTCACCAGCTGCTCCTCGACAAATCCAGCGTTGCGGCAACGTCTCGTTCAGGTATACGCGAACAGCTAGGTGCCAATGGGTTGGCGCACCATCCTGCTGGAAAATTAAGTCCCCCGCCACTTCTTGTGAAGAAACAACTAGTATGTCCAAATAAGGGATTCCAGTAACAGTGGGCTCGTGAAAAAAGAAAGGACCGGAAACAGTGTCTTTGGATATAGCGCAAAACACGTTCACTTTAGGGGAAGCGTGCTCGCGTTCGGTGGTTTCATGTGGAGGCTCCAGACCTCATTTCCGCACGTTGTGCCGGTTCACCATACCATTTGTATGGAACGTCGCTTCATCGCTAACAATCAGTTTAGACATGAAGGCATCGTCTACCTCGTTCTGGACAAGAACGAACGCGCAGAAATCACGTCTCAGTTCTTTATACCTTTCGATAAGAGCCTGTACAAGCTGTAACCTGTATGGTTTGTACAGCAATCGCTTTCGCAACACTGTCCATACCGTCGATTGAGGGATTTGCATTTCCCGTCTAGCTTGTCGAGTTGATTTTCTCGGACTGTGAAATAACGCTTGTTGAATCCGCTGAACATTCTCTTCGGACAAACGTGGCCGCCCGGAACTTTTACCTTTGCACCTGTGTCACGGAACTGACGAAATCTACGTACGATACTCCACCTATCGGGATGACGACGTCCGTATTTGCTACGGAATTCACGTTGAATAGTCGTAACCGATTAACATTTAGCAAACTGAATAACACAGAACGCCTTATGTTGTGCCGTCACCATTGTGATGCGATTTAACACACAACACACGCTCATAGTGCGATGACAAACGCTCCCAGTGTCATCTCTCGGCACATAAAAGAAACATCAGACCGCCCCTTCACATTGACGTGTCGAATGCGAGTTCACTACCCCCTAATCACCTCAAACAGAGAGTTACGAACGCCATCCAAACCGTAGCACTGGACATACTGACAAGAGCGTGGAACGAGTTTGATTATCGCGTAGAAGTCGTTCGGGGTGCTCATGATGGTCACATTGAACATTTATGAATGTATGGTAAACAAATTTCAGGGTTACACGGTTCATTTGATTGTCAATCAAGGTTGTAGGTTGTTTGGTTTTGATATTATAGACCTTCAAAGTTGGTGTATTCTTTTATACTCATCCTCTACTATTCACAATGAAAAATCATGCGTAGTTTATACATATTATAAAACTATACGTCTCTGTCGGTCAGTGCGCTTATCACTCAAGAACCACTTATCCCAATTACGTGTTTCATTAAATTCATAACTTTGTTCTCTGGGCAGGTTTTGGTATATATTTTGTTACGTAAAGTAACATAATGAATAAGCAATGAAGATAATAGTGAATAAAGTCGGAAAAAAGTTTACCACCAGCGCTCTCTTGCAATACGCTGTCTAAACCGCTAAAGATGGAACAATATCATGTAATAAAGAATTGTATAGAATAAAAAGACCTAAAAATAAAAAAAATCCTCGGTAGTATATATTTATCTATAACTAAACAATAATTCTGTAGTCCACGCGAGTGGAGCCGCTGGCACAGCTAGTCACTATATAAAACCGAACTGATAAGATACTTCCGGAACAGTTTTTTTTAAATTTCAGTTTAGGCCCTACACGGCTTTTGTTAATACGGCACCACTCTGTTAAATTTGTCAGCAGGGTTTTACAAGACTTATTTGCTGCAACAGGTCTCTTTGCTAAATTTCAGAATTCGGTACTCTGTAGCAATGTCCTTTTCTTGCCTCTCCCTCTTTCTTACCTGGAGGTTGCATTCTATGGGAAAAATCCTCATGTCACACCGGCAATGAAAACAAATTCTTCATTTTTCGAGGAAGAAGTCAACGAAACAACATTTACCAGGCCACGTAGAACTTACAAAATTATCTCATTGTTTTCTCCTACTTTCAGACATGCGCCATAGGTTAATACATATGCTAGTATTACAGTAATTAGGCAGTAGTTATTTGTTTCAACACATTTAGCCGCACCTCGTAAAATGAAACAAAGCATTTTGACATGTAATGCTTTAAAAATTAAATAATATCAACGTAACACAAAAGAAAATATCACGCGTAAACGTTCGCTTTCACTTTTATAAACGCATCACACGCCATTACAAGGCTAAAAGCAAGCAGTATTCTAGATCAAGCACAGAAAAAAACCCGAGGCAGTTTTCTGTATTTTATCATGTTAAAGGCCAGAAGTACTCAGAGATGGCAAAATTTGTGAAATTTCCCAAACGATTTCAAGAATTTAGCTGGTGATACGAAATATAAAAGAACGACGAAAATGTTTAAATTATAAGCCTGGAAATCAGAAAAAAACAATTTACAGAAAGAAAACAGCACATCATTATTCAAACAAATAAAATATTATGTGTCCATAAATAACGTCAGAACAGGGGCGGATCTAGACTACCGTTTGAAGGGTGGGTGTGAACTTCTCTATTGTGCAGGTGAAAGTGTAGACTTTCGCTGTGGCATCGGAGAATGGCACTCTCTCATCATAATTTTAGGAAATAATATTAGCCTAAATTAATTACATGAAATCAATATTTTAAACAATTGACATAATTTTAGTCCAGTTTAAAATCAGAGCTGACAGAGGTAACGTTTTGCCTGACGCGAGAAGCGAGCGCGGACGGCCGCACCAATTTACCTTCATACGAAACAGCTTGCGCTCTGGAAAGCATTGTATTGCAATCTGCGTATAATCTCTTTCCCGTGCCTGTAAGCCTACATTTTAAATATCTTCGTGGTTATCGATATTTTTGGGATTGTTATTTTTTACGTTTTTCATTAAACGATTTCTCCAATCGGCATAGTCCTTCCCAATATAGCATTACTTACGATGTCTATAAAATACACAAATGCGTTTATGCGGAAAAGACTCAGAACTGAACAATTACTAAAATATGAATAGTTCCGGCACTGCGGGCCGTGTCAGAAATGATAAATTCGTTATTTTGCAATTTGTCATTTCGTAAGTTTCAATTCGGACGTTGTCGACAGTCACTTGATTAGCAATCCCGGCAACGCATTTTTACATTATCAATGAAAATATTCTTCTTATCCAAATGTAATGCTTAAATTGACGTAATATTTCTACAATCATAACTGGAATGCTGCGAATATGTTAATAAATAAGATAATAATAAATAATGCAATAACGATTTAAAAACTTTTTGTTCCGAAATACATAAACAATGCACAACATTTACTTGCTTTTAATACATGCCTAGAGTATTTTTGAACAGTCATTTGTTTAAAAAAATGTTTTAATGACACATTCGCGTATGTGTTTTGAATGCCAAAACCAACATGGCGCCGATTTTGTCATTTTGCTAACATTAGCGAGATACAAAATACGAAATACCAAATTACCAAATACGTCACCATTGTTGCATAAATAATCAGGTCACGTTATCATTTTGTCAACAAAATCTGCCATTTCGGACACGGCCTCAGAATACAACACTGATTACGTCAAGTGAAAAACCCCAAAAAAAATAGAACAGGGGTTATCATGCAACTCCGGAACAAATATTCAAAGTATTTGTTTACAAAAGGGAAAAATACAGTACAAAGAGCTTGTAACTAATGGAAACTAGTTTAAGTTATAATTACGAATGCATTAGGCCTATTTTATTTTCAATAGTTAATGTACTTACGCAGATTCAACCCACCACAATAGTATAAATAGTTTACACACACACACAAAAAAAAGTTTGAAATTGGATTGTGCAACTCAAAATACTTTACTGTACGATATCATAGCTGGGGTGCGTATTTTTGCTAAGATTACGTTTTACAACGTAGTTTTTTCATGTTATTCACACACTACGTTTGTGAACACCAAGCCAATCATAGCTCTTCCTTTCAAGTTTTAAGGGCAATACCTAGCAAAACTTCTTACCGGTGCCGCCTACATAGCGCTTGAATTGCGTTGCAGTGTTTGAAATCCGTGTTTTTCTACGAAACCATTAAAGGTTCCCATTATACCGAAGTACTAAAAGAAAAAACACTTCAAACGAGGTACGACGAATAATATTCCCAATACACGCACATTATAAGTGCTGTTTAAGAGCCCTCCAACATAGCTAAAAAAAACGACTCTTTCACACTGCTATATCTCAGAATATACTAGTCTGAAACATGCAAAAATATTACAGGGACCTGCATTGAACTTTGCTACAGACTTTCCAGAAATAAAATTATAGGGTCACCGTCCCATATGTACACGCCGAACGACAAACACTGCACGCCAGTTCAGCGCCCTGCGTGCAGGAGTGACGGGGCACTAGGCGCGCGTGTCAATGTCGCCTTTATCGCTCCCTTGCTCCCGAGCCTCAAACGCGCTATAAAGCTCCAAGCAGGCGGCGCCCTTAACGCCGCAAGGTCACGTTTGGTCATAGGAAGCATTGTGACAGGCCCTCCCTCTGCTGCAATCTGCTTTTCCGGGAAGCTGAATTTCTCCCATATTAGATTTGTAACAGTAGGATGAAAGTCAATGGTTTTTATTCGAATATATTTCAGAGGATAAAAGTAAAAACTGATGGCTGTAGATTTTTTTAAACTTTCCCGGGGAAAAGTCATACTTCCAGAATATATTGACATATGCGTTTAAGCGAAAATACTGATTCTACTAAGTACATGCCATTCATACGGAAGCTTGCATGCAAAATGCTTACTAAGGAACTATTCCATATTGCGTTCTAATCTACTAGACCGCACAAAATACACTAGACACAAAACTTCGTATTACTATTTTATCTCCTTTTTCAATCGATTCGGCACAAGTTTTGTTTTACCCTGAAAAAACTGAAAGCTCAAGCTAAAATGTCACGAAAATAACAACAAAAAAGGAAAGATTCTAGGAAAAATATTATCTCGCAGTAAAACAAATACATACGCGCAAATGTCAAAAGAACAAATTCTTAACTTGCACATTTGCGTAGCATTAAAACTCTACCACCGAAATATGTTGACTAGGTCAACATCCCCACAAAACGTGTACCATGAGATGTCAACCAACTTGGATCCAAATATTTGATATTGTGCATTGGCAAGTATGCGAAATAGAATAATTTGATGCATTAGCACTTCAAGAACAATTACAGAACATGTATACTTTCATATTCATTCAGAATTTTCTTTATTGAAGCCAATTTACATGCTATGTTATGTGATGTAAACGACGCGCCACAGAACAATTGAATAGTAAAATGTGTAACTTACAGTTTCTTCTTACAGCTGCTGGTACCGAAAACTGTTGACTCGTGGGTGAAATGTGCCCTAAAGATCTTGCTAATTTTGTCAACGTTCCTGACATAGTTGTTATGGTAACCCTCGTCGAGATCAGAGTAAATTTATCAGCTGAGTGAACAATTTCGTTAGTCTCCTTCTCTTAACAAACACGGTAAGAGGTTACGTGACGTAGTGCAGGCTGACAAGTGGGGATAAAAATGAAGATGCTTCATGGGCACCAACACAACGAAATATTTTTTCACAAAAGAAAATATTGCTTGAATTTGTATTTGAATATAAGGCGTTTATTTGCTCTGAATATTAAATTACTTATTATCATTTATAAGTTTGGGAAAAAATTATATTAAGTGATTATATTAAAAACAGGGTAGCTCTTTCTGTACAATGTTGGCTAACATATTTGTTCACTTGTTTTCTTTCTTTGATTCTTGCTGTAGATATAGGATATGTCTGTGAGAGGGGTTGGAGGAAGCTTCGCAAGAACATCTGTGGGGGGATAAAGCACATTGCTAACGTCAAGACAGGGTTGAAAGAGACCGGAAAAGTATTACTTAGAACAAACAGAAGACTATAACAAAGTATATTATATGATTTCGTAAAAAATTTCATACTTGGTGAGTGATCTTTGGTATAGTACGTATATCATATTGGGTTGTTAAAAAGTGTGTGTATGGGTTAACAACCTATGTGCCGTCAGCGCAAATGTTATAAACAATGATCATTGTGAACGGTATTGATGGATCGAAAGGTTGCTTTCATCTAATGGTCACGTTTAAGAATGTGGCTGCTGTCGATTGTAATTTATGCACTTCTTTGAGAAATTGCCGGCATTCATGTTGCAGATGTGAATAGGTGTTTATTGACACAAAAATTGTTACCTTTGTGGTTGATTGCAGAATCACTCTTTTGTGTTTCGCAGACAGCATTGAAGTTGCTTGCTTGGCTATGTTCCCCTCTCTGTCAAGTATTAACTCGAATTTGCGAATTTTGAATAAATTATTTTCTTTAATTCTAAATTTTTATATAAAGACCTGGAATTCAAGATCAGAAAATAATTTATCTCACGGAATAAGTACAGAAGCAATTTCTTGTCTGCGATTATGACTTCCAGGTGTTTTAAATTTCCCAAAAAGTATTAGGGGTTTTAATGAGATGCACCTCTTGTTCCCTACCCTTTCGAAAATGTGTAAACTGAACAGAGGCCTAATTGCTACTTACTGAACCTTTTCATTTTTTTTTTGTTAATTCATTCTAAGACGATTTATTTGGAAATTTCACCAACATTGTATACACGTGATAAAAAATTATCTGGGCACCAATCTGAAAATTAAGTTAACATTTGGGCCGCCCTTCATTGGGAACACTGGCATTGATACAGTGTTGGCCCACCCTTAGCATTGATGAAAGCCCGCACTCTTGCAGGCATACTTTCGATCAGGTGGCATATTTCCTGGGGAATGGCAGCCCATTCCTCGCAGAGCGCTGAAATGAGAAAAGGTATTATTGTGGATTGGTGTGGCATAGTACGAAGTCGGCGTTCCAGAACATCCCAGAAATATGTTATCGGGTTCAAATTGGACTGCACAGGCCAGTCCATTAGTGGGTCGTTGTTGTCAATCACATTCCTCACACCCTACAGTTTGGATGGATGGATGCATGCATGCATGCATGCATGCTTGGTCGTGGTGAAAGACACAATGGTCATTCACTAACTGGTCTTCCATGGTAGGCAACATGAAAACAATTAAAAAGTTAATGTAAATTTATGCCTTGACAGTGCCATGTAAAGCAACAAGAGGGTCAAGCTTCCTCCAGGAGAAATATCACAATAACCTCACCACCCCCTAATTTCAAAGTCTTCACTAGACAGGGTGGTAGATGTCATTCACCAGGTTTCCCCACACTCACACCCTACTTCAGATTGCCACATTGTATACCATAATTCATTATTCCACTGATTTATCGTCCTCTTTTGATGCTCCTTACACCATGCAAGGCAGCATTTGCCCGTGTGATGTGTGGCGTATGGACAGCTGCTTAGCCATAGATACGAAGTTTCCGCACCTAGCACCGAAAATTCATGATTCTTGAAGTAGATTCTGACTCAGGTTCGAATTCCTGTGCGATTGTGGCGATGGATGATTGACACTTACTCTGTATGACCCTCTTCAACACTGTCTCTGGTGGTCAAAATGGGAGGTCTGTCTGCACGCACTTGGGTTGTACACGTCCCTTCACATTTCCATTTCACTGTAACATTGGAAACTAAGGGGGTGGAAATCTGGTGCGCACACTTCTTGCACAAGAAACACTCGACCACATTGAAAGCCAGAGAGTTCCTCACACTTTCCCATTCTGATGTCTTGTGCTGTGTGCTGACTACTGTGATCGTTGACCATGTTTTCCACGCAGCAGATGGCAGTACTGTGTCACCTTCCGTTAGACACTGCAGGATGTCCGAATACTTTTGATCACATATAATGTCGGTTGCAGAATTTTAATTATGAAGAACATGCACTTTTCCAAAAACAACAATAATTCCTGAAATATATGTGTAAGTAGTACTATTCTTGCTGAAACATAATTGCATTGGAACATTGTTATATTGACAGTATGAAACAATATAGTACTGAGGGCCATAAGGATCAGGGAAATTGAGGGGGAAAAAATAGTATCACAACAAATACTGATGGCCACAAAAAATGTTAAATACATTCACATTTACAAATAGCTCTAGAATAGTAAATTCTTGCAAATCTGCACCACTCTGCTTTCAGGATCATTAATAAAGTAAGCACGCAGAGCCAAACCAATATATCAGCATCCTGATTTTTTCTACATATTTGTGAAACCAGTAGAAGCGTTTCAAGCAGATAATTTGATGCTGCAGAAAAGCAGGGAGCACAGAATGGTGTATATTTCTGTGAATTTACTTTCTGGAGCTAGTTGGTAGATAGTACAAATTACCATTAAAGCCTACTAGCAAATCTTGGATTAACAAAATATGTAAACCTTTTTACCAAATTTACATTGGCAACAGAAATGTTAAAACCTTGCAACAGAAAACAGTATGTTATGTAGAGAAACTGGTACATTAGATCCACATGACTTAGTAGTTGTAACATGCAGTGTTAGTATACAACTAGGCCTATTTTTAAACTTACAATGGAGCTAGACCTAACATGCAAATAACTTCTTTCCCACCTTATGCATTACAGAGAACATTACATTGCACCTTATTATATTTCTTACTGCCAGTACATTTTATAACAGACCATTGGCACAGAAAAAAAATTTGTGTCCACAGCCAATACAATTACTATAATGCAATGATATACTAAATTGTTTAAAAGGGAAGTCTAAACTTATGTAGTAACCCAAAATTTTGACAAGAGAACACACCTAAGTATACCTATTCTCAAGTGAAACACCTCAACTTCTCTACACACTGCACACACAAGCTGTGTTTGAATTCACTGCAACATGTTCTTGATCCCTTCAGTTTTCACTATTCCCCACATTCCCTTGAGCCCTTCGTGATGAATTGGGTATAATTTTGAACCCTCTTCATTCTTTTGCAATTTGTAATGCATATACAAAAAAATCAATTAAACAGATTTTATTACGTTGTTTCAGTTTGTGTGTGAACAACAGTGTCCAGCAAATGGCTGAAATAAGATGCAAAACTGTTATAAACAATTGAAAAACAGATCTTGCAGTGAAGGGAATGTTGCTCGTGCGCTTGGCGAAATGGATATTTGAGGGTGCACTTGTGCCCTTTGTTTCAATTGGAACAGTACTCAGCGTCACAACCTCAATGCATTTTTCAAGAGTACGTAGCCAGTTAAGGGCCCTTACCAGCTGAGTTGGTACACAGCTATGGTTAGTTAAATTCAAAAAGGTCTAATACCACTCTACTCACCGTAGACCACACTTTCCAAAATTGCAGCTGTACTAATAGGAAAATGTAATGAAATCACGTCATGTTGTGTGTTTTGCTGCACATTAGTTAGTCAGTTGAGTATTATGGGATGGGAACATGTTGGATAATGTTAACAACAGTGGTTAACACTTGCGACAATTTGAAATTTTTACTTCTTAAACTACAAAACATAATATGATGTAAATGTGCAATTTTATCTAGCGTGGTAAGTCTTGCAGAAGCCAAGTATATAACATACATACCACTGTAACTTACTTTAAAATATAAGTACAGTGGCTTCCAGTAGACACTGCACTTTACAACATACAGACAACATGAAAAAATTGTTAGAAAAGTAGGTACTAATTATGTTGCATTTGAAAGAAAATGCATATAGGCCTAGGCTATTTTGTAGCGCTGTTAAATATTTTGGTAGTATTAACTTAATTAAATATTAACCAAAATTAAAGTGTTTATTTTATCAAAATTGAAACAATTTCTGCATGCTTAAGAAAGCACATTTTGCAAGAAAACCTTTATCAAACACCACCATCATAATAATTACTTTGTTTGTATGTAATACAAATATTAATCATGTTTACAGACATTTTCAGTAATTGATTATATTCACATCTATTTCAGTAATAAAAATGTTAATAATAATAATAATATTGGATTATTTCCTAATAAGAAAACAGTTATGGTACTCTAATGATAAGACTCCACCACAAATGAGCTACAATGATCTGCAAATGTTTGTGTAAATGATCAGTTATGCAGTAATTAAATTACAAAAATAATTTATAATTACAATAATAGTTATTTTTACCAACTGGCAATTGGGTTATCACCCGGTGGCAAATGCTTCCTTCCCTCATGCCATTTCACTCTCCAGTTCATTCCTAAATCGTCCATCCTCCATCGCCATCACCAACTCCTCCCGCAACACATTCCACTCCCTCACAGTTCTCACCAGTATGGACTGCCTTTCCATTTCCATCCACCATCATAACTTATGAAACTTTCAATTTTTTGTATCTCTCCCTCTGTACAGCCCCTTGGCTAAATGTCCACTTAACTTCCCCCATCTTCCCATGCCATTCATCACTATCCTGACTAGCCTCTCCTTCTTCGCCTGTCCTGTAGAGAGCATCACCCCATCTCTTTCACCATTAAGGATGGCCAAAATCTTTTTCATTCTCACTTGGTCTCTGCCTTTCCAATGCACCACTAACCTTCCTTGCTGCCCTTCTTTGCATCTTCTCCAGCTCCAATACAACCTCTTCCACATCTGGGTCCTAGACTGCGGCTGCATATTCTATTATCTGCCTAGTCATAGCATTTTAAGCCTTCAACTTCACTTCCCCACTAACCTTCTTCAAGACCCTTCCCAACATTCCAAAAGCACTTCTTCCTTTTGATACCTCTCTGTGTACTTGCTTTTTCCACCAAAGATCACTCTAAATCACCACCCCCTAGGAACTTATACTCTGAAACTTCTATCTCCTGCCCTTGACATTTATAAATGTCATCATATTTTCCTCTATTCCTAGTTAACCTTATTATCTTTGTTTTTTGTACATTAATTTTCATTTTATTCCTTTCAGTCCACCTTGTTTGTTCTATGCCCTCCTGCAACTTGGTATCCCCACCCACCTCTGCATACAGCACAAAATCATCCGTAAACATCACTTTGCCACCCACCATTATCCATGGGTTATAAATGATAATGGTGAACAAGGGGCCCCAGCACACTTCCCTGTGGAACCCCTGATGTATCCTCACCTTCCTCTGACAAGGACTCCCCATTTTCACATTGTGGCTAAAATGTAGGTGCATAAAATCAATATAAAAATAATTGGAAATGCTATTATTTATTTTTTTATTACACACAGCCAGAGTAATAGGGTTTGTATTAGTTGATTTTTTAAACATTTAATTAAGTATGTTGGGGATTAATTTACAACCCGATACCATGTGTTTACACACTGGTTATGACATCACCAATATGGCATTTACAATGTCGCATGTGTTTTACTATTGCCCCATCCCTGTCCTCTCACAATCTAACGAGGCATCAACAGTAATGTGGGGGTTTTCGGGCGGGGACACTTTTACCATTTATAGACTCTATTTGGAAGTACACTTGAACCCACCCATCCAAGTGTACTGTGACCAGTCTCTGTTAAAATAGGGGTTATATGTCAATTAAACTTGATTATAGTTTGAACCACCATAGAACTGCCATTAAAATTTAAAATTGGTATTTGCTCATAATATTTAGTAGAATATAGTATATCTGATAAAGAAGACTGTTGCATTTATAGTTTTGATGTTAAGATTGTCAATTAGGGTAGAATGTGGCAGGAGAGAAGGTAGGAAAATTTCATCATCACCCATTTTCTTCCCAAAGATGCATCTCTTGTGAGAGAATACAAAAGGGTCATGCTTGCAGCCTGTCAAGGGGATGCACCCCTCTACTCCACGTTGTTCCGTCCACTATAGGGCACCCCGCTGAGCAATTTAATATTAAAATGTATAATGTTAATTTTATCACTACACTGTGTAGAAATCATGCATATACTTGTACAAATGTTAACCTGTAGGAATTTTGTTAAAATCAAATAAAAGTGTTACCTAGAACCGATGGGGAAAGTCCCCTATTGGTCAGATGGTTTTCTGCGAGTTAAGATGCAGAGACCAGAGGAAGCCTGTGTGTCAGGGCTGTTTGCCATGGACCGCGAGCAAGGGCTTGAGTTCCAAGTAATCATAATTATTGTGGTTGACTGTTTGCCACCACCTGCAAGTGAATGCGTTAGTGACGAGCTGTTGGATAACGAGGCACGCCCAGAGATCAAGCCACGAAGGTCCTGTGACTTTGAATAATTTTGCGGATGGAAATAGCGGGCCAACTCGCAAGTTTCTGGGCAGACTTCAAAAGCAATACTACTGTCTATGTTCATTGTAATTTCCTCTAAACTGCCAATATGAGAGCTAAGTACAATTTATCAGGTAACAGACAAGGTGATACAATAGATGCACAGGTTCACTGAGACCACTGCAAACATAGTGTTATTTCATACCTAGGAAAGGAGGCGGTCACAGATTGGCTTAGGCGTATCCTACCTGAAATACATAGGTGCGCAAGGACCTAAATCCACGGCCCTGAGATTAAAAGCAATGTGCGAAACAATGGAGAAGCAAGCGGTGGGTGACAAGGCAATGTTGAGAGCAGACGAGATCATTGGTGACGGCAAGAGTGCACAGGACGACACCATGGAGGTGAGCAGCCAGCGACAAGGAGTCGCAGAGTGCCTACGAGATCTTCAATAGTGGCGAGGGTCAAAGGACAACGCCAAGTCAAGAACAGCAGGACAACCACGGGGGATTGTGAGGAGTGCTGAGCCAGGAAGACCGCACGACTACAGGGGCAGTAGCTGAGTAGGCTTACTGCCAGTAGGTAGACTGACAGCTCCATTAAGAAACAGGCATGGTGAGTGACCATTTACATCATGTTGCAGCAGTCAGTCACGGAGCGAGCAAGGACGATGCAGTGGCAAGACCAGAGCGATGCAGCGTAGTAGTTGTGTAGTAGCATTAAGTGCATGCCACATACCTTTAGGTGGATTGGTAAATAACAATAAATGGAGAAACGGTACGAGCTTGCTAGTCTCAAGAAGGCAGAAATGCTTTCCCCAGAAGAGCAGGAGCAGTCTGTGGTAGGTGACAGGTTAAAGGAAGGTGAGGCATTTATAGGAAATCTATTTGAATCAAGTACAGACTAAATAAATGTCCAGACTAGGGGGATTAAAATTGGTGAAATAGCTAACATGGGGGAACCAAGTTCGGTGTTGAGCGAACCAAGTCCGAGACAGGGATCGGACAGCTTGAGAGTAGAACTGTCACACGTCTAGTACAGTTTCAGTAATGGCTAAAGATACAGAACAGCAATTTCAAGGGCCGGTACAATTACATGATACTTTAAGGAATATAATGGCCACTATGAAGGATACGGGAGAAAAAATTAATGGTATGGAGGGGTGAATTAGAAACAATCTAGGAGAATAAATGAGCACCCTGAATGACAAGCTGAAAACCTTAGTCCGTGATGACACAGAAATTCGTAGACTATAGCGAGGATCTTAGTGCGAGCCTAGAAAACCTTGTACAGGAAGTGCGACGGGAGTTAAGGGAGCTGAACGAGGAACATGGGGAAATCATAGAACAGGTGGTCAGGGTAATAGGAGAAAGATTCAAAGAGACTACGGAATTGCACACACAGTGCAACTTCATACTGTAGTGACATAAATACTGGCTGTAGCAGATGGATGCGACCAAGTAGGGAACTGTAGCACAGGTAGAAAATTTGTGTGCCAGATCTACGAAAGTACTGTGAATAATTTCCATCAAAAGGTACACACATTGGCTAGGGTGCAATCAGAGCTGCTATAACACGTGTGTCCTGCAGTACAGTGCACGAGTCATTACCCACAGTGGCGCTGTCTAACATTGACAGACTTGTGCAAGTGTTTAGTGGTTTAATGGAGAATGCGAGGCTGATTTGATTTATCAGATGAATGTACATATATGTAAAGAATTTTCGCTACGGTAAAATATGCAAGTGGAATTGTTTTTGAGTCGGCTTACAGGTCCCGCTGCTGATTGGGTGCAGATCGTCCCAGTGAGTTGGGAAACATATGATGATTGTAGGGTTGCATTCATGTAGCAGTATTGGTTACCCATGGTTCAAGATAGGCTCATTCATTACATCTACCAGGGAGATATCCTGCTGAGAATGTTGTATGAATGTCAGATTATGCACATGAGATAATTGAGGAGAATTCGTGCCTGGAAAGTGCCTTCATGCAAGCGCGCCTGATACATCATCGGGCAAAGCATCTGCCCCAATATATTCAAAATGCGGGATTGACTGCAGAAATCGACATGACAGAGGCATTCATAGCGCTGCTTGAAAGGTTTGAAATACAGGGCAACCATCGGGAATGAACGTACGACTACAGTGAGTGAAGCGACCGGAACTACCGCGATGAAGGGGCAGGTGATATATCCCGGGAAGGGTCAGTGCCACGGAACAGTGAAAAATACTGGAGAATCTGCGGTAGAAATGAGGGTTTTCCCAGGAGGGAAAACAGAGATATAAGCCAGGTGCGTGACACCGTAGGAGGTCGGTATAATACAGACAAGGATGGCGAATCCAGGAGGAGAAGCCGCCACCAGGGTCAAAGCCTCGTGGGCAGCAGAACGGATTGGCAGACACGACAAAATGAGAACAATATTCACGTTGTAAAAGTGCATCAGGATGGGAATTCGGGAAACTAAAAGCCACTAGCGACAATGATCCCCTGTTGCTAGTTAACACAAGTGAAAGTGGTATTAAATATTAGTTGTTGCAGTGTCAGATGCAGCTGGATATAGGCAAAGCGGTCTAGGATTATCCAGCAACACTTGGTCATATATAGGCGTGGAAAAATCACCGGTATTGAGGGTAGGAATATGTGGGCATACATTCAAGCCACTTATCGACACTGGTGCGGAAGTGTTAGTTATGAGCAGATCTGTGTTCAATAAGCTTGTCAAGAGTGGGCATGAGGACATAGTTGTATTACCAACCACAGGAGTCGTTTTGATCGGCATAAGTGGTACCAAAGTGAAAGAAAGATACATGAAACCAAGTAGTGGCAGAAATTTAAATGGGCAGAGCAAGCTTCCCGATGAATTTCATTGTAGCCCGGGACGTTAGGGGAAATTATAATTGGAATGGACATGTTACGATGGTATGAAGCCAAGTTTGCCTGCCACTAGTGAACAGTTGATTTCCACATCAGTGGCCGTAGTTACTCGGTTAAATGTGAAGGCAGCTCCTGCCCCCACAATGACGCACTACAGATGCTAGGCCTAGCAATGAGCAATCAGTGGCGTCAAGCGATTTCTAAGAGTGGGGAAACACTTATGTACGTGGGACTAGAACTGGAAGAGATACAGATGTGCGAAGAACTAACAGAATGACTAACAGAAAAACAGTGTCGTGACCTGAACAGCGTACTGCAGAAGCATGCAGCTGTATTCACAGAAACCAGGGAAAAATATAATCCTACATCAGTCGTTTCAGCATTTAGCCGCTCCAACCGTATGTTTGCCATGTATATCTGGTACCACATAAATTAAGACCGGCAGTTGAGCGGGAAGCTCGAAGTTATTGCCACTCGCGGAATTTCGATATACGAAGGAGTCTTTGTTGCAGGAATGGGCAACACTTCACGGGGTGGTTAACAAAAAACTTCAGCGTAGGAAAATAATGACGTTCCAGACTACAGCAAACTGTCTGTTTTTGTCATATGAAAGGGGCAAGCGCGATGGATTGTTTCTTCAGGTATATGTTTCATGACACAAGGCAAAAGGGACAGACAGTGTAAACTCATGGGGTGCTTGGTCATCTTTTGTGCGAAGGGTCAGTGTGTTGTTCTATATCTGCTCTGCGAGGCTAGACCTTGCCATTCTTTGTTAACTGTTGCAAATAGACAGAGGGGGACATTGTTTGGAAAGCCATAACGCAACGTGTTCTTTCTTACCCAGCATTTCAACTATTAGGCTGGTACTGGTGCCCATGAAAATTATCAATCAGGTAATTGGTGTATGTTGGGAATTTTGACCACACTGTGCAACTAACAGGGAGTCTGCAGAATATGAGGGGAAATCAAAGTCTACTGTTTTGTCAGAGAATAAGGACAATGAATAATATTTAAAGAAAGAAATAATCCAGTGTTTTAAAATTTGAATAGAGCAGTAGTTTGTTACTAGAGCATTAAGGAGGTACACCAGAAATTATAAATAGTAATAGCTAATTTTCTCTCAATTTAATTTATTTAGCAGAATTGTAAAATATAGAACTACATTTTCATTATTGTTTCTGCGGTGTATAATATATATTATGATTTTATTTAAATTCGGTATTTGAGTCTCTATAGAAGTCAATTGCTCAGTTTAATGTATTTTTATATGAAGATTAATATTTTTTGCCATTTATCTGAGGCTTTTGTCAGTCTGGAATAATTTTGAAAAAAGAATGGAAGTCTCGGGGTGAACTCACTTACTACCGCAGCTCGATGTTTTTAATTTTTTATTTTCAACTATGTCACCCTAAAGTTAGGCATACATGTGCTGGGAAGCGTGCACCAGAAGACTCAATGTCTCCTGTGTCAGGGTGGTGATGTCACAGCCGACCTGGCCTGGAGCGCAAGTTTTGACGTTTGTGTTGACTATGCTATCACACCATTGCACATATGGAACATAAATTTGAGGTTTAATAGCAAGAAAATTATATTTTTCTGTGAATCTAAACCTATTGGCAGAGTCAAGGTAATTATTTATTTAGCGCTTTGATATGAACTAGCCTAGGCCAGAACTTAATTGCTTCATTACTTCATTGAACTGAGTGACTTGAACCTACCTAAAATAATTACGATAAAGACTCCCTAGTTAGATAAACTTTCCTTTGTAAGAAAGGTGATGTCTCTCTCTAGGGCCCAAAATGTTTAGAGTCAATTTGACTTGGTTTGAAAATTAAGAGTCGAGCAAAAAAAATTGTGTCAGAAAGAGCTTAATTAATTTTATTAGGAAATAATTTAATCTTTTTAATGCTTTTCTTCTACTTTAATTCTACCTAAAATACATTTTCATATGCATTATAAAAGTGTGAATACAGCTCAATCATCAGTGAAAATGTTTGACACGTTTGCAGTAACTCCAGGACTATTTGTATACAGGGCTGTAATCGACAAAAGTCGACAGTCATTCTTAATGTCAATTTTCTTACCATTTGGTCTCTTTTTTTTTCTGAATTTTCCTGTTACCTACTGAGGAAGTTTGTACTAAATGTATTATTTTTCGAGGGCTAAGTAGCTAACATCTTGTTCCGTGCTGAAGCCGATGCTTTGTAAT
This sequence comes from Clitarchus hookeri, assembly GCA_002778355.1. Taxonomy (NCBI): domain Eukaryota; kingdom Metazoa; phylum Arthropoda; class Insecta; order Phasmatodea; family Phasmatidae; genus Clitarchus; species Clitarchus hookeri. The sequence goes on along the minus strand of NQII01000184.1, from coordinate 139,525 downwards.
GTGTGCATTATTATGTAATAGTAATTATAATTATTTTATAATTCCATCCACTAGATCTGGTTAAAGAGACTGTCAAAACTCAGTTCTAGATTAACTTTTGTGATACAGAGAGAGATAATATAGAGATGGGTGATGCATTGATTCAACTTCGATTAATCAATTATTTCAGTACATATAATTGATTTATATTCGTGATTATTAAATCTCCAGTTAATCGATGTTGACCATCAGGGTTTTAACTTAGTACAGTTCATTATTAAATAATGGTACACTGGCACAAAATATTGGTAGTACGTTTCTGACATATGTGTAAATTCACCATTTAATGTTTGTTTTAAATCATTTGTACAATTGTTTTAAAGTTACACTACCAGTATAAATTGCAAATAAAATAATAACTAGAATTGTCAATATCATTAATTACCAATTTTTTTTTCCACATGTACTATGTAAGCCAACTTTCTCATTGTTATATTAATTGATTGGTCATCCTAAGAATATGTTGTTAATGTACAAATCATATTGTTTTGTATTTTGAATTATCCTTACTAACATTCAAGGGAGGTAAAATCATCCATCCTCCTTGTTAAGTTTGCAAATTATAGGTAAATTCAAGCTGTTTTTTTTGTTTGAAAAATATGTACTAGAAATGCATGAATGGTTGATATGTAATTATGGATATGAATTACTGCGAAACATTTAAAATCATAAGTAGCATGAGTTAGTAGCTTTTTATCATGGAAATGTTTTTAATGTCTGTAGATATTTTTTCTTGTACAACAAATTAGTAAAAATTTAAATCTTAACTAAAACATTTATAAAACTTTTTTAAATGATTGTTTATATGAGATATATTTTTTATGACTAATGCACGTTGAGAAATGGTGGTGTTAACATGCAGCTCACCAGTAAAGCATGCAAACAAATCAGATATTTAAAAAAAATGTTACTCTTTAAATAATTAGAACTTAAGTACTTACTGTGCAATTATATGAATTATTTAAATCTTTAAACTAAAGTTGGTTAGATAAAGTAACGTTAACTGTGAGGTAAAATTGAAGAAATATTGTCACTGATGTCAGTTAATCACATTTAACCAAAGCAAATAATAATCCATGAATTAACTAAATATTTAGAAAATCCTTCACATCACCGCTAATGCACATTGGGCTTATAACCATACTCTTATGCTTTAGACACACAAGTACAATTAAAAGGAATACTTATACCTTATAATGGAAATGGTAATTGATATAACTTAGCATATTACGATGCGTCGATCCATAGATTGCTGGATCTGAAACTAAACAATTCCTTGATAATCAATTAGTTTCTTAAAAAATGCCGATCCGTAACACAATGTAAGGAATAATTTTGGAATGTAAGGAATAAATTCGCTTGGTATGTCAATTAAGAACTGAAAACATAGATTATAATTTTCTATAAATTTGTAGTCCTAATATAAATATTGCCTCCATTTGCAATAATTATTAAACTTGGTACATGTTGATTAGTTTTATCTATGTTATGGTTGATAACCAGGTGTGAACCACGTAATTATTGTGGTGATAACAGTGTGTTGTTGGAAATGAACATGAAAACAGTAAACAATAAATTTTATAAATTTATTTATTTTACAAAAGCAGTGAAATGGCATGTTAAGAGTTTATAAAGATGATGATTTTTAGTTTTACAAAAACACATTCGTGTGATTCAATGCTGTTAATGACTATAGTAGTGTGAAAGGAAAAGATATTGAGTAAAATTTGACTTGCCAGTTTTAATAATGCGAGTCAGGCTGGCCTAAAATGTGCTTAGTTACACGTAAATTGCAAATAAGCTGAAGCCCTGGGTGTTAGGTTGTCAAAATTTAATAGTATAGAAACAATTTTTTTTAATAGCATTACCTAACCAATTTTCGTTAATTGAATAATTTATGCCTTATTTAACTTTAGATGTACTTTTATTTGTTCTTAATTAACCACCGTGGTATAAAACTATCAGTTTTCGTATGGATGAAATGGTTTGGTATCAAAAACAATTTTATTCTCAGACTTGATGTACCTTTTTCTCAAAGTAAGGTAAAAGTGTGTTGTTTATCCCTTTTTTGTTTAGTCATGTTATTTTTGTCGTGTATTTTTTTTCTCGTAAATATGTTGAATTCCCTTGCTTCGACAAGTCACACTTAATTTTGCAGTTCGCCAACTGTATAATCTTTGTACGCTCTTTCTTGCCATTGGTATTTTTCAGTTATAAACCCATTACACACTAGTACAGTTCTTCTAAAATTACTGCTTAGGCCTTCCTACATCTTCACCCCTTACATAATATTTTTGGCGCTACCAACATTGTGACCGACTAATATTCACAGGAAATTATTCATTCACTTATTTCTGATTTAATAAAATATGGACCAGAATCCTGTAAGAGAGGCATATTTTTTACGTAGTTCACTGTATGAAGACACAACTGGTGACAATCAAAACATGGCAGACACAGAAGTAATCCAGAATGTTACACACCTGAAAATGCTTAAAATTTTCATGTAAATGAGACACTTGTTGCAACAGAAATACTGTGCGTCACATCTGAAGGGACAAGTGAGGCTAATGTTATTAATACAGAGATAGCCAAGAGTTCAGAAATGACTTATTCACTAAGCCAATCTAATACTTCCTTTATTGAACTGCTACAGCTAATACAAGCAGGTATTGCGGAAACTAATGGATGAACATGTACATTACTAAAAGATTTTTCAGCCCACACTGAAAGAATTGAGCAAAATATTGAGTTACAATTCACACAGCTTACACAAGTTAGTGAATGCACCGAGCAAATGCAACTGCAGGCTAGTTCCAGGAATTAAAGGGAAAAATTTCATTCAAGCTTAACTGATTGACAAGTTTAGAGACGACTTTGAGCGCTTGGAAATAAATTATACATTTGCAAGACAATAATTCTGAAGTAAACCAGGTCAGGTCAGACATCACTCAAATAAAATCTAGTTTTGATTCTACTGCGAAACGACTCAGTAATGAAATGGAATCAGTGCTTGAAATCATGCAAGTTCAGTTATCTGAAGTGGAAACTTGTATTAAAGAGGTAGAGGACAAGCAAGGCCCTAGCTCAGCCGCAAACGGTTCCAAAATTTTGAGTAATATTGATTACCAGTTAAGTTTATTTGAACACCATTTAGAGTCACGTATTTCACTTGTTGAGAAGGCCGACCACACCAAACACACACAACTTGAAAAACAAGTTGGTAATGTCAGTAGTAAGATTGCTTCATTCGACCACAGTTTTCAAGAGCTAACCAATGCCGTTCAAAATAGTGATGAAGCGAATATTACAACCACTCAACGGCACACTGAAACCCATTTAAATAAACACTTGTTCGAGCCATCACCTACGACACATTTATCAGACATTCCATCTATGTCGTCTATCACACTTAACTCCCCCGCAACCCTCCTACACCACCCAGCTAAACATTCGTCTGAAGGTATTCCCATATTTTCTGGGAGTTCTATTGAAAACCAGTTTATATATCTATGAAAAATGGAGGAATATGCCAGATTGTTTGGAATATCAGAAGAGGAGGTTCTAAGGCAGGGATGCTCAAACGGTCGACCGGTCAATTGCGAGAGCTTTAAAAGTCAATTGTGGACATATGTCCACATTCCCTCAAGAAATTAAAAATAAGCGCCTTCCGTCGGTCACTCGTACGGCGGTACACTGTGATACGTAATAATAAAATGTAAAGTCACGCTGAAAAGAATGCTGCGCACCGCCGGAGTTGTCGGCGCGTCTTAGTATTGTTTGCTCCCATTGTTTGTAAAGAATGACTTTCTGGATTAAGAAACCGCCTTGCGAGTTTTATTCGNCGACCGGTCAATTGCGAGAGCTTTAAAAGTCAATTGTGGACATATGTCCACATTCCCTCAAGAAATTAAAAATAAGCACCTTCCGTCGGTCACTCGTACGGCGAGACACTGTGATACGTAATAATAAAATGTAAAGTCACGCTGAAAAGAATGCTGCGCACCGCCGGAGTTGTCGGCGCGTCTTAGTATTGTTTGCTCCCATTGTTTGTAAAGAATGACTTTCTGGATTAAGAAACCGCCTTGCGAGTTTTATTTCGTTCTGGCAGTTTTGCAAGTTTGGTAAAATCAAACAACAATTTTATCTGTCGCCTGGAGCGCTAATTGTTATCAGAGTACACCTTCGCGCTAACCGTTATGAATATTCTCGCTCTGTCGTGCCTNCAGTTTTGCAAGTTTGGTAAAATCAAACAACAATTTTATCTGTCGCCTGGAGCGCTAATTGTTATCAGAGTACACCTACGTGCTAATCATTATGAATATTCTCGCTCTCTCGTGCTTTCTTGGAAAAATGGCGGCAACGATTTACAAAATGTAAACATAACCTGATCAAAGTGTACTCGGCATAGTAACACGCGAGTGTGGCCGGGGTTTTAGTCAACGAACGGTGCGAGTAATATCAGTGGTCTTCAAAGAGTACTTTTGCTTGGTGTGTTATCTGTGTGTTCAGAACAGGATTTACGATACAAAATGAGCACTGCCAAAAAAAGTAAAATGTATTGTTTTAATAATGATTGGAGGAAGAATTCTTTTTTACTATGGTCAAAGATAAGTGTGTTTGCCTTGTTTGTCGAGTTTCAGTTGCATTANAGATAAGTGTGTTTGCCTCGTTTGTCGAGTTTCAGTTGCATTGCCTAAACGCAGGAACTTAGAGAGGCATTATAAAACCTTGCATAAAAACTATGAAAATGATTTTACCAGCAAAGAGTGATTTAAGAAGACAAAAAGTAAATAATTTGAAAAGTAGTTCGAAAGCAGAGCAAGCCTTATACACTAAACCAGCCAAACAACAGTCGTGTCTTTTAAAATTACTCAAATACTGGCAAAACACAAGAAACCCTTCGAAGATGGGACGGTAGTGAAAGGTGAAAGAAGCATTTCTATACGCGGTGAAGGTGTTATTAGGAGAATTCAAAAATAAAACGGAAATCATTTCTGCTATCAAAGAGCTCCAGTTATCTCGTCCGACTGTCACTAGACGTGTTGAGATCATGAGCAAGGATTTGGAAAACAAACTGATAAATGATATCATGGAATGTACAATACATACTTTTCTTTGCAGTTTGACGAGTTCACCGATATGACAGATACTGCCCAGTTGTGTATTTTATTCGGATGGTATTCTCTGATACTTTGGCTAAAGAAGAATTTTTAACAATGATTCCTCTGAAAGAGAAAACTCACGATAAAGATATTTACGATGCTTTTTTAAAATTTGTAAAAAGCTAGGAGCTACCAGTTTACAAACTCGTGTGCATTACAACAGATGGAGCTCCAGCTATGACAGGCAATCAATATGGGTTTGTTGCATTGTGTCGAGCTAATGATGACTTTCCATCGTTTTTCTCATTTTATTGCATCATTCATCAACAAGTTCTATGTTCAAAAACACTAAATATGAAGGATATTATGAACATTGCTATGAAAATCGTGAACTCCATCTGTGCCCAAAGCTTGCAACGAGGGCTCTTCAAAGTACAATTGGAATCTATTGAGTCTGCTGAGCACACTGATTTACTGCTACATACGGACAAGGTGGTTGAGTCGTGGAAAGTTTTTAGAAAGGTTTCAAGAATTACTACCCGAAATGATATATTTTCTTTATGGAAGAGGTGGTGATACAGAGATACTTAAAAACGAAAAATTGCTCTGTGATTTAGCCTTCTTAACAGATGTGACACGTCATTTAAATAGCATTANGAGATACTTAAAAACGAAAAATTGCTCTGTGATTTAGCCTTCTTAACAGATGTGACACGTCATTTAAATAGCATTAACTTGGAGCTACAAGGAAAAGATAAAACCATTACCGATATGATTAGCGCAATAAACGCTTTTAAAAGTAAATTGCAGCTACTGATTAAACTAACCAGAAAAGATTTGAAAAATTTTCTGGCTTTGAAAGCGAGGGCAAGTCCTCAGTCAAGTTATGGTATTTACGAGACAGAAGTGAAATATTCTGAGTGAATTTGAAATACGCTTTTCCGATTTTAACAAATTGACGAATATTGTAACTTTCATGACTTACCGTTTTCTTGTGCAGACGTTGAAAAATCTGCTACTGAAATATCAAACACCTTCAATCAAGACTTGTCTTCTGTCAAAAATGAGATATTGCAGATTTCAGATATACATCTCAAAGCCAAAGCAAGTGATGCAAAATTTTGGTCTTTTATATCTCAAGACAAATATCCTTGTTTAAAACAAATTGCGCTTCAAATAACCTGATTGTTTGGATCAACTTATCTATGTGAATCTGCGTTTTCTGAAATGAAAATTATTAAATCGAAATATCGCAATCGGGTAACTGAANTTATTAAATCGAAATATCGCAATCGGGTAACTGAAGAACATCTGTCATCATGCTTGCGATTGTCTATCAGTAATTACGTGCCATCCTATGAAAAGCACGCGGACAACATGCAATGCCATGCATCTACATCCAAAGATTGTGTGTTAGTGACATAGATATATGTACATATTACTATCATTATTATTATGTATGTGTAAATTTAATGTACAATAAAAATATATTGTTAGTTACATTGTATTTTTTTCTACCAGTAGTAGAATTCAGACTTTGATTGGCCAGTAAAGCCCCGGCCACACTCGCGTGTTACTATGTCGAGTACACTTTGATCAGGTTATGTGTACATTTTGTAAATTGTTGGTTTATATTTATTATATTATTACTTATAGACAGATATGACTTAATTAAATATTCAAAGTAATATAGTGTTTAATTAAATCATATGTCTATAAGTAATAATATAATAAATATAAATCAATGATTTACAAAATGTAAACATAACCTGATCAAAGTGTACTCTGTATAGTAACACACGAGTGTGACCGGGGCTTAACCAAAAAAAAACATACATAGGTCGTAACAGCGACAGGCTTACCATCTGTCATGTTAGAGCTCAGTTCTACCCCCTTACTTTTTTTTGGTGATCGCTTGCCCCCCACTTTTTTGCGGTCGATCGCTGATGGTACAACTCTGAACACCCCTGTTCTAAGGTGTCTAGGTTTGAGTTTGAAAGCAACAGCATTTTTTTTTGTTATTAAATAAAAAGGGAACAAATATTTTACTTCACTGAATTTCGTAAACAATTCTTTGAGCAATTCTGGAATGCAAAAATCCAGGGAAACTTAAGAGTTGAGACTACACCTGAAAAAATTTGACCTGCAAAAGAGCAAATCTTTAGAGCAGCACTTACAGCAAACTTTTTGAGACAATTCAACATTTAACAGCTCTAATGGATGACAAGGAATTTGCGGAAGTAATTATTTCTCAGTTGCTTCACCGTTACCAAGAGAGATGGTCCGACCATCCTTTCACTAGCCTATCTGAATTTCGACACCAATTATTAGGCTTAATCAACTTGAGCAACAGAGACTGAATTAACTACGGGATTATGAGACACCAAACCAGAGTAGAAGCCAGCTACTGCATTAAAACGCATCACAGAAATACCAAAATCTAGATCTGAAAAATAATTATCAGAACACACAAGGTAATNGCTACTGCATTAAAACGCATCACAGAAATACCAAAATCTAGATCTGAAAAATAATTATCAGAACACACAAGGTAATAGTAATCCCAGAGTGAATGTCATGCAGTGGCAATTCAATCAAAATAGTGAGGACTATGACAACACACATCAGTATAGGTTTTCAGGCAAGAAACCATACCAAATTCGCAATTGGGGAAATTCATGCAGATTTAATCCGGGATATCAAGGTAAAAACAAGCGCAGGAAACAACATAAACAATTCAGAGAGCCAGTGTCTAAGCCTAATGCTTATTTATATTCCGATGGAACCCTGTACTTAGTTACCAGTAACCAAGATAGCTCTGAGAGTAACTAGCAACAACTACAGTTCCACCCTCAGCAATTCCAGCCTGTTCATTCATTCAACCAAGGTCCACCAGCTTGCGTTCTACTGGCAACACAAAACCAATTTTCACAAGGTGATGGTGGACAACAACTGATTAATGCTGATTAGTTACAGCAAAGTCATTTTCCTGCCTCAAAACCTTCTTATGTCAGAACAGCAAAATAATTTTCGGTCTCATACAAAACGAGATTAAGTTCCACAAAAGTGGCAACTAGGGGTTACTTTCAAAGGAATGAACCNAATTTTCGGTCTCATACAAAACGAGATTAAGTTCCACAAAAGTGGCAACTAGGGGTTACTTTCAAAGGAATGAACCGCTAAACCACTATCACCTCCATTAACTATTCTACCACAAGGCAGCCAGTTCGCCGGAGAACTGTGGCAGATGGGGTGCAGTAAGTGCTCGGAGACCATCGCACAAGACCTCTTACTTGTCAGTGAAAGCNTAATTTTCGGTCTCATACAAAACGAGATTAAGTTCCACAAAAGTGGCAACTAGGGGTTACTTTCAAAGGAATGAACCACTAGCACCTCCATTAACTATTCTACCACAAGGCAGCCAGTTCGCCGGAGAACTGTGGCAGATGGGGTGCAGTAAGTGCTCGGAGACCATCGCACAAGACCTCTTACTTGTCAGTGAAAGTGATTTGAATTTACCAGAGGAAGCGCTGGAAAAGTTGAAAGAAGAAATGAAGAAATTGGTGAAAGTCAGATTGTTCACTGCAGGTGAGGNCTCTTACTTGTCAGTGAAAGTGATTTGAATTTACCAGAGGAAGCGCTGGAAAAGTTGAAAGAAGAAATGAAGAAATTTGTGAAAGTCAGATTGTTCACTGCAGGTGAGAGATGCAAGATGTATCGGAATTTGTCAAGAAAAAAATGGGTGCTTGTATTTATGTATGCGCGTTAGAAGTTATACTTCTTTGGCGTGACTAAAATAACATTTTATTATGTATGTTACCATTTCGCGCTTATATTCATTCAGATCTGGTCCCATATCATAATTGAATTCAGCTATATAAATGAAATGTTTTTCAAAATGCTTAATACATGAACTGATTTTCTGTCGGTTTTAAATATAACCACGTGCTATGTTGTGTACCTTCTGTTTGTATATAGCTAGACGATATGCTCATGCACATTGTGTCATACTCCTACCACGTTCACTGTCAAATTTTGTTACACTGGGCACACACAACTATACGCGCATGCACATTGGGTCATACCCCTACCATGTTCACTGTTGAATTTCGTTACACTGTGCGCACGCAACTTCCATTGCACACTAAACTTTTACACTCAACGCACCAAAAGAAGTATAACTTCAATAAATTTAATTTGGGAGATTATGTGCTGAAATGCACTAACCCACTTATCTCATTTTNTGATTTTCTGTCGGTTTTAAATATAACCACGTGCTATGTTGTGTACCTTCTGTTTGTATATAGCTAGACGATATGCGCATGCACATTGTGTCATACTCCTACCACGTTCACTGTCAAATTTTGTTACACTAGGCACACACAACTATACGTGCATGCACATTGGGTCATACCCCTACCATGTTCACTGTTGAATTTCGTTACACTGTGCGCACGCAACTTCCATTGCACACTAAACTTTTACACTCAACGCACTAAAAGAAGTATAACTTCAATAAATTTAATTTGGGAGATTATGTGCTGAAATGCACTAACCCACTTATCTCATTTTGAGATAGTGTAACTCAAAAGTTGTTTTGGAATTTGAAGGGTCGTGCAAGGTAACTTCAATAATGAACAACAATTGTTATGAATTGTCATTCCCAGAAGGAACTCCTGTTGGAAAATGCAACATAACTCGGTTATGCCTTACTATCAAAACATCATTCAGCTGGAGTTGGCATAAATCAGCCTTCCTTGCAAGAAAGCCAAGAGGTTAAAACATATCTCTTTTTATGCTACTGTGAAGCTGAGAGATAATAAAATATTCTGCCTGATGCCAGGATAAGGAGAAGCACCTTTGAAGCGAGAAACCATTATNCTGTGAAGCTGAGAGATAATAAAATATTCTGCCTGATGCCAGGATAAGGAGAAGCACCTTTGAAGCGAGAAACCATTTATGTGTGTTATGTAGGGATAGTGTTATAATAAGGATCTTAGATTTTGGTTCTGTTATCGTAATTTCCTACAATGTGCAGATTTGAGAAGCTTAAAGGTGAATATTGTTCACTGTATATTGTGTTACGTCTTATTATGCTGCCGTAAATAATGTCCTGCACTCGCAAGTATGAAAAATCTTCTCGCTTGTAGCATCCACAGTTTTATCTCAGGGTGCTTTATTACTTTGAGCATGTCATGCCTATATAAAATCTCTGATTGAGGAATTGCCACTCAGAAGACGCACAATCAAAGCTGATAATGAATTATTCCCAGCTGTTTTGATGGTAAAAATACAAGCATAAAGTCTCAGCAGGAGAAAAATTAATCTGCTACTTGTACCATGCCGATGTACAGCTGAAATATTGAGCTAAATGTTATCCTATTACACGGACTCTGGTACATATGTCCTAGCATTCCTGTTGAATTAATTGGATACTCCTCTGTGGTGGCTATATTTTAAGTGAATCTCAATGGTGATTTTCCGACGTAATGAACGTGCTGAAGGCATAGTGAATTCAGCTAACTTTTCAAAGTGCTGAAGTTTCTCTGAACTAACTTTATATAAGTATGAAGTGAATAACTCTTATTACTTGTCCTAGACTACTTATTTACATTATAAAAGACTTAACATTTAAACAAATTGCTACGTGGTGCAACAAAATATACAAACTCTACCGAAGAAACATGAAACTATTTAAGTTAATTAATGAAGGGACGAATGTGGACACACATTAGTGTTTGTGTAATGTATTTATCCCAACTTGTGAAACAAAGAAAAAGGAGACTTTCTTCTGAGGTGACATCTTCAAACAAATGGTTATACTCTGGCGAACTAGTAAATGCAGTTTCTAATGCCTGATCTCTTCCTTTGTACTTTTAATGAAATATATTGTGGGAACCTCCCACAATTCGTTGCTGGACCTAGCAAAAATCTGCAACCATTAGAACTATTCTGTTGTTATTAGTTTTTTTTTTTCAATAGACTGATTAACAAAAGAAATTTTGTCTTGAGATGATATAATCTCATGTATGTTAATTTTTCCAGTAAATCTAAAATTTTCTTTTCAGAAGACTGAAAATTTTAACAATATGAAATTTTCATATTATGGAATGAGTGTTTTACTAGAAAATTTAGAGTCTTCCAAACTAACATCTGTTAATTGTTTGTGTAAAATGTAAATATCTGATGCTGCTCCTTCCTTCTCGCAAAAATGCTCATGAAGCACCAGCAGAAGGGGCTCTGTGTCAGGTGAGACACAAACTATATTTACTTAAAGGTAATTTTCTCTCAATTTAATTTATTTAACAGAATTATAAAATATAGGACCGTCTTTTATAATTTTTTCTTTTGTGGATAATTGAGTTATATAATAATTTTCATTAAATTATGTATTTGAGTGTCTATCAAAGTTGATTATTCAGTTTAATGTAGTTTTATATTAAGTTTAATATTGTTGGTAATTTCTCTGATGGAAGTTGCGAGAAGAACTAGTGATTCATTTACCACCACAACCCGACTTATACATTTTGATTTAAGACTACGGCGCCCTAAATTAGAGCATCCGTGTGTTGGGAGGCACACATCAGAAGACTCAATGTCTCTGGCGTCAGAGTGATGATATCGCAGCCGACCTAGCCGGGAGCGTTTGTGTTGACTACACTATCACACCACTGCACATATCAGGGCTGCTAGTTGTCCCTAAAATTCTGTATCGCTAAAAGGTCCCTAATTTTTATTAAAGTCTCTAAGTGTGTCTTTTTTTTAAAGCTTGCCAACAATGAATTTTTAAATTTGTAAACACAAGACATTTCAAAGCCTTTTACTGGCAAAAATTTTGTTTTATTGACCAACAGTTAGTTTTGTTCAATTTGTAATTTTATGTTTACAAAAGATGATTTTGAGTCATCTACAGAAAAAAACTGAAGATTAAACAAATTATTTTTTGGAAGTTTTTTGCATTTTGAAGAATATGATATCCATTGCTTGTAGACGTTATTAAATGTTAAGTGTTTTTACAGCACTTTTATCTGTGTAATGTATGGGTTTGTGTTCAGTGTTAAAAAAATTTTAAGCAATCTTGTAACAAATAAATTGGTGAAGAAAGGACTGTTATGGCCTCCAAAGAGGCACATACAACTTCCCAGCAGCTTTGGCGTGCTGGGAGCCAACACGGTAAAAATTGGCTTGTAGCCTATTGAAGTTAAGAGAATTAAAAGCCCCGGCGCATATGAGCTGGTGGGACCATGGAGCGGCGTTGTCTCTAGGCTCTGAAAATAATGATAATAATAAAGTTCCAGACAAACATTTCAACTATGCTAAACTACACAAAAGTAATGAAAGCTTAGGTACATGCTGGCGTGACCGCCCCCGGTAAGCACTGCAGACCATCTGACTAACATGGCAGAGACTCGCCAAGACTCCAGCTCAAAAGTGCGCGATGGACACAAGAAAAATACATAGCACTTACAAGAAAAGAAGCAATTACAATTACACACATTTACATTCGAATAGAAAACATAATGAACACTTGATTGTTAGTTTACATGAGCAGGTGATGCAAAAGGGAAAAATAAGAAGCAACGTAATTTTAAATAGCATCTGGGTTGTGTATCTTAGTCCGTTGCTGATTTGAATTGATTCAGAACAATTTTAGCACTAAATAAAAATAATATAAAATATACACTTTACCTTTATTTTCTTACACTCAAGGGTAGTAGCTGATGACTTGCACTGGGCGAGTCCATTTCTACCCCAGGAGGGGTGTGGGTAGCCATGCTCGATTTGCTTAAAAACAATGATAATTCACTGGTATTGGCACTTCAATATGAAAGTGGAGTGTCTACATACTCTGAAAAATATGTAGTGCTTTCCACTACTCTCACACTGTACGCACACTGGGCATACACTTGTGGAGGGAGTATGTGAGGGGTTTGCTGGAACTTCGAAGCCATTGTAGCCCCCTTGTTGCATTAATTTCTCCGTTGGCATCTTTACTGGGGGGTTTGATTGGTGATGTTTGTGTGCCCAAATGGTTACCCCTTCAACAGTTACCTCGTGAGGGCATGAACTGGAATGGTCAACTGACTCCGGCAGTACCCTGGATGTTGAGCAGGTGGGGTGCACTCGCAGCCCACTGCCCACTGTGCCAAGGCTGGAGTCATGGAGGTGCAACAGCTATGTTCAGGTCAACTCCCCCCAGTAAAGGGTACGTCATGGTTGCGCAGGTGCAGCAGGATGAATGGGCTAAAGGAGTGCTGGCGTGGCATGCGTCATGTATGTTATTCTCAGACTACTAGATGTACCTTTTTCTCAAAGTAACGTAAAAATGTGTTGTTTATGCATTTTTTTGTCTTGTCATGTTGTTTTGGTCCTGTATTTTTTTGCAAGTAATTTGAATTCCCTTGCTTTGACACGTTGCACTTAATTTGGCCGTTTGCCAGCTGTATAATTAGGCCAGTCAAATTTTGGTACACTCTCTATTGCTATAGTTTTACTTTTCTGTTATAAACCTATTACACATTAGTACAGTTCTTATAAAATAACTGCTTAGGGCTTCTTACATCTTTACCCCTTACAGTAAAGTAGTAATTTTTTTCCTAAATTACCATAAAAAAAGTATTTTTTCAACGACGGTTTAAGATAGAAGTTCACCACCTTAGCATTGGTAAACTTAAGTCTGGGGTAATGTGACCGGCCATTTTGACATTTTTTTTTGTTAAAATAGGGGTTATATGTTGACACTACTCGCCACCTGTGGTATACAGGGTGGTTCGTAGGGTGCGAGTTACCTTTACCAGGCAAAGACTTTGGGTGCCTTGGATGTTGAATAGGGGTAAACAATAACTTAATAACTTGGTCTCTCAGTTAATGTTTAAAAAGTGTNTTGGGTGCCTTGGATGTTGAATAGGGGTAAACAATAACTTAATAACTTGGTCTCTCAGTTAATGTTTAAAAAGTGTTTTTTATTTTTTACCGGAAACAAACACATTCACTGACCCTGCGAGACTGTTCCCTGCAAATTGTGAGCGTTAAGGGCGGCTTAAATTACTAGTGTTAACTGCTTCTGACATCATGGGGGAACGCTAGGCGTCGGGAAAGGTCCGTTGAGCGATGATGTACTTAGTTGTTTTTCCTGTTGGGGTTGTTCCAGTGGTAGGTTGAGGTCTGGTAAGCTGGACGGCCTTTCACGGGCCCTCGGTTAGCTCTCATTGGCGTGGTGGATACAGCTGGCGTCCTTCTCCCGGGGTTCTCTCCTCGGCGACGTCACGATACGACTCCCTAACTTTGCGTCCCGGCCTTGTGCTCCTGGCGAGCCCCCACCCAACAGCCGCCTCTCGGCGTGGGGATTCAACTGTCAGCTGCCTCCACGTGTCGGGACTCTTAACTCCCCCTCGGCGACCCTCCAGCTCAACTCCGTCAGCGTTTTTCCTCGGGGGGGGAAGTGTGGGGCGTTTCTGCCCCAAACACCATCAGCCCTTCTTACTGGTCTTACTAGAGGTGCGTCGGCATAACTCTAGCTTACCTCTGTATTACCTCTGCACGTGTCCATGTTCTCACACGTCTTACTCGGGGAAGAGGGGGGGGGGCTATTCTGCCCATCACTGTCAGCCTTTTCTCATGTATCTCCTTCAGGGTGGGTTGTCGATCAGCGAATTGCTAGCTTAACTCTGCATTTTTCCCCCTGCACGTGTCAACTGCCTGTCCGCCCCCGGGCCGGCCTGGCCTCGTGGCACGTGTCTACTGGGAGGCCCTACATATGGGATACTGGTTTAAGATGGCAGGGGTGTGACAGCGGCACTTCAGAATACTAACAATATGCGGCACACGTTAATGTAAATTATACTTATAGTTAGTCACCATAAAACTGCCATTAAAATTTGTATTTTCTCATAATGTGTAGTAGAATATCATATATATGATAAGAAGACTGCTGAATTTATGGTTTTAATGTTAAGATTGTCAATCAGGGTAGAATATGACAGGAAGTAAGGTAAAATAAACTGCATCAAGTAGTGTCAGACACATTTTCTTCCCAAAGAGGCATCTTTTGTGAGATGATACAAAAGGATCCCAATGCGAGGGAGTGCACTCCTCCATGCCACCTTGCTCCGCCCATGATATGACACCCTGCAGAGTAATTAAATATTAAAATGTACAATATTAATATTATCACAACACTGTTTAGAAATTGTGTATATACTTGTACAAATGTGAACCAGTAGAAATTTTCTTAAAATAAAATATAAGGGACACCTAGAACCGAGTAGGAAGGTCCGCTATTGTGTGGCATAGGAGAACCCTATTGGTCAGTTGGTTGTCTGGGAGTTGAGATGCAGAGGCCTGGGAAAGCCTGTGTATCAGGGCTGTTTGCCATGGACCGTGAGCGAGGGCGATGCGCCTCACGGAGCGCCTTCGTTTGAGAGTTCCATGTAATCATAATTAAGGTGATCGGCTGTTTGCCACCGCCCACCCGACGAGCTGCCAGATAACGAGGCATGCCCTCGATCAAGCTGCAAAGGCTCTTTTACTTAGAATAATTTTGCGGATGGAAATAGCGGACCAACTCGCGAGTTTCTGGTGCGACATGAAAAGCAATATTACTGTATTGTTCATTGTAATTTCCCCTGAACTGCCTATATGAGAACTAAGTACAATTTATCAGATAACTGATAGGGTGATACGATAGATGCACAGGTTCACTGACGGAGACCCTGCAAACACAGTTTTACGTCATACCTATGAAAGGAGGCTGTCACAGTACTACACGATACCATATATGGTATCAGGAAGTTCACTTGAACCCATCNTCATACCTATGAAAGGAGGCTGTCACAGTACTACACGATACCATATATGGTATCAGGAAGTTCACTTGAACCCATCTGCCAAAGTATACTATGCGATAACATATGTGGTATCAGGAAGTACACTTGAGCCAACACGCCCAAATATATTACCCGATACTGCAACTGCAAAGACTCATTGACACTACAGATCCCTAACCTAACACGACTTACCTACAACACCATCTATTACACTTTTCAAAGTATTATATGATACCATCCTCTGCAATCAGATAGTCCATTAAAAATAGCAAATGCTCTTTGACACTATATGTACCTAGCATTACCTATCTACATAATTTATTATATCCTTTCAAAACATTACATGCAATCATCTACTGCAAACTGATTTTCATTTAAAACTGGCTAACACTTGACACTAACAGATCCCATTTATTACACTCTTCAAACCATTAAACAATACTATCCATTACAATCCAATTGAATAAAAAGTGTCACGACTCGTTGCACCTACAGAACACTAACCTAATATTACGACGTTTATTACACCCTTCAGATTATTATACCATACCATCCATTGCTTCCCAATTATTAATTAAAAATGGTAATGACTCGTTGCCACTACAGAATCCTGACCTAACATTACCTGCCTACAACATTGTTTATTGCACCCAATACACACATTTGTATTTAAATATCTCCACACGTACGTAGACCAAACATATTGATTTTCTGCCAACATTTAATGTCGCTCTCATCCTCGTTATTAGATGTCGAACATAACACCATAATGCACCACACATTTTTATTTTAACTTTGTACATTATAGATCCTATTTCATCCTACAGTTCACTTACTATTTCCACTCATGGTATTTGTTCTATACCACTTTATTTTATACCATCCTTACTATTTTATTACTCTTTATGTATTCGTATTACAGTAATACCCGGCACATGTATTCATTTTGTGACTTGACGCACTAAGACCCATTCTACAATGCACATATGCGTACGAAAACTGACTTTGAACATGTAAACTAGTACCTTATTTACTCTATGAACTGAACGAGCGGACAATGCGGGATACATTTTTAACTATTCTACAATACGAAGAAACATACAGTCCTACAACTTACGAAATCAAAAATACTCAACTGTTGCAAATTACTGCTACAGTTTTTAAAATGTACACACCTTGTTTTGTATATTTTTACAGTGTTTAACATTGCGTAAATACTACTGCNAGTACTATTGCCAAACCATGTGCATGTGTTTAATAAAACAAAAATTATAATAGCCATGGTAATTCCATGCCCTTGTGGCAGTGTATACTACAATGGCCATGAAAACAAATATCAGATAGTGGATAACTTAACAAAATATCTTTGTTTCTATTACTAAATGTGATCTCTCTTTTTTTCTCTCCGAAACAAACTTCAAGCTGATTCTAATTCCAACTATACGTCCAACGTCCTGACGGTATTAACTACGTCACACATATAAACAAACCTATAGTATTAAGATGTACACTTGACTCATATATTGTAATAAATATTTTAGTGTTAGAAAATTAATGCTTTCTGCTTTCANAGTATTAAGATGTACACTTGACTCATATATTGTAATAAATATTTTAGTGTTAGAAAATTAATGCTTTCTGCTTTCATTTGCATCATAAATGGTACTTCTGATCATTTTGGATGTGTGTGTACTATTTCTTAATGAGCTCTGCACATTGTATAATCAGGTGCACCATTGGAAGCCACTCTAGATAACATGCACCCTTGTTAGGCCTAATTGCCATACTAAAAATTACAACATTCACCAGTTTGAACTGATGAGCAACTGTTAATAGAAGATTCAACATGTAATAAATACAAAGTTAAATTGAGGAAAACAATTCTTACGAAGACTTCCATTCAAACAAGAGATGTGATTTAACAGATTTTGGAGATAAATATTTGTTAAGTAATCCAAATATCAGTTTCATAAATTTTAATTGTAAATATTATTAAATGGGTATTTTGATGTGTGTATGTCAATTTAGGCCCTTTCTGTTATGCACTGTCTCGGTAGTCACAATCATGTAATTTACCTGCAATATCTTCACTTACGAGCTGCATCTACACCTTGTGTTGACTGAGTAATGAGGCAATCAAGCTGCCCAGAGGTGACGTCCGATCTGCCTGGTTTGCCAATGTGGACTGGGTGTGCGTCGCGTGTCTCTTGTGATACCCATCCCTTCCCCTTTCCTTNGATCTGCCTGGTTTGCCAATGTGGACTGGGTGTGCGTCGCGTGTCTCTTGTGATACCCATCCCTTCCCCTTTCCTTGCCTGCTGGCGTGGGGTCCTGGCAGCGCTGAGTGACGTGTTTTGAATATGGACCTATCAATTTGCATGGAAGGAATNGCCTGCTGGCGTGGGGTCCTGGCAGCGCTGAGTGACGTGTTTTGAATATGGACCTATCAATTTGCATGGAAGGAATGGAGAAAATTATGCTTCTTAAGAAATGGTTGTTTTCACCACCTCCTGATGGTATTAAGTTTTGAACTTTTACAATATATTATTGTTTGTGAAAATTGCAACACTCGGAAAGAATGGCCTGAATAAAACCAAACTCAGAGTATGTGTAGAACAGTATACCAGCAATAAGTGTTTATGATTGCAGAGAGATGGCATACACGTAGGCCCAGCAGAGTTTTCTCGTATGTGGCTGGAAAGGTCAGTGTTACGCCAAGCTCAGTCAGTGAAGAGCCGTCAAACAAAGTGAAAGCAAGTGCCAGTATTCCTTGTCGACATCGCAGGACGCCATATCAGCATGTGAGTGAGTTCGAACGGGGCAGAATGATCGGTCTCCGGGAAACTGGTTTGTCATACCGTGACATCTTGGCTCGTACATGGCATGCTGCTACAACAGTGATGCGTGTGTGGAACCAGCAGATGGAAGAGATTAGTACGCAGCAATGAACGGGTACTGGACCCTGCAATGTGACCACAGCACGGGATGACTGCCATCTTGTCCATATGGCTGTAATCTGCTGTATAGCCTCGTCCACAGTGTTGATTCTACACTAGAGCACTGCAACGGGTGTGAACCTGTCTGCGTCGACGGTTCGACACAATCTGCTGCGAGCTGGACTGGTGGCATGCATGCCATTGTGTCGCTTTCATTGTCCTAAATTCACAAAGCCTCAAGACTGCAATGGGGACGTGAATGCCATCACTGGTGTGCTGAGTGGCAAAATGTAGTGTTTTCAGATGAGTCCAGCTTCAACCAGTTCTATATTGTATAGTGATGGCTGCATACGTGTTAGACGCTACCGTGATGACCGCAATTTGGCAGCCTGCATTGTGGAGCGGCATAGCTGACAAACGCCAAGTGTGATGGTGTGGGGCACCATTGAATACAACATGCGATCTCGACTCTTGCTTATTGAGTGCAATCTGAATAGCAACCACTACAACAGGGAGGTTTTAGAGCCCAAGGTACTGCCCCTCCGTCAGGCAACTCCACATGCCATGTTTCAGCAGGAAAATGCCCAGCCACATGTGGCGAGGAATGTGCAAGCGTTCTTCAATAAACGATGGGTACCTGCTTCCCTGGTCTGCACGTTCGCCTGACATATCGCTCATCGAACATGTCTGGAATATGGTTGGTCATCGACTTGTTCGTAATGGTCCTGTTTTACTTTAATCTCATTTTCTCTGCTCTAATATTTTATTACATTCCTTTGATTTCTTTCTCTGATTTTCAGATCATGATGAGTGTCCTTTTAACTTTTTTTGTCATTGTACTTCTTTTTTAATAGGTGGCATTTTATTTCACTTTACTGTGGAAGATAAAAATAAGTGCCATAAATATATGACAACTTTATAAACAAATCTAGATAACCATTTATAATCATTGACCAGCATGAGCATCCCAGAGTATAGTTGTATGAGCAGTTATGTTTACTCAACCAAAAACATAAAATTCTCAACTCCGAAGTACTAGAAATGCTTAAGAAAATGACGCAGTGTGTGCCTGTGTCAATAATACATACAATTTTGTAATAATCATGTAATTTGTTCACCTCCATGTTTACCCTTAGTCAGAGAAATGATATTCATGAAAGTGGCATACCAGTGGTTTTTCTGTAATGAATTCTAACCTACAAATAGGGCCTACCCAAGCCTTGTGGTTTGCTTCAGAATTCACTTTTACTGTAAATATCTACACTTTAGCATTTTCCGAATGCATAACCTGTTAAGTTTACGAATGTTTTATGTACATTTTATGATTCGCCGATTTTATTCACCATTAATACATGTAGTAACAATACTTATATCAATAAACTCTTACATAGTTCATACTTCACTTGCTACAAAATAATGCTATATTTTGACATTAATTTTTACCATAGTGTGCACTTACATCATCTTGCTAGTTGTAAATAGTATAATTTGGTTATTTTACACTTCAAAGTTGTTTTTAAGTATACAGTAATTTTAGCAGTTACTTTGTTAAATGTATTTTTGATTTCAGAATTTTGTAAAAAGTATATTGAAAATATTAAACACTAATGTAGGTGATTTTTTTGTGTAACATGTGTAATCTCAGCTTCTGTGCAGTTATTGCTTTAACTCTTATAGCTATTTTTCACCTGTAAGTAAACTGTTACAAGCAAGTGAATTATTTATGCTTCCAACCTTGGCAACCTCTAATACATACAGACCTAGGGACATGGCAGCCTTCCATCACAACCTGAATGTGCACACTTTATAAACACAGAATGTGTGTGTTATATAAATAGTTTTTAAAATAGAAGGATTTTGATATCACTGCAGTATCCTTCAATTAAATACACAGTGGCGTTGCATGAGGCCGTGTTCTCGTGCTCTAGCACTGACCAAATTTTCATTCATTTTGATGAATAATTTATTCAATTAAATTTTTAAATATGAAGTATTATTGATTTGAAATTGATACTATTTTCTTTTAACAATNTGAATAATTTATTCAATTAAATTTTTAAATATGAAGTATTATTGATTTGAAATTGATACTATTTTCTTTTAACAATGCAATGTTACTTGGCTAAAGCTCAATTTTGTTGCCAGAGATAATTGTTTGCAGATTTTTAGTTTTGCGCGCACCGCCTCAGTGCTCTACTATGACTGAGCACGGCTGTCACTCCTCTAGCCAGTCTCTCGCGCTGGCCGGAGCCGCAAAGAAACACAGGAATTTCGCCCTTATCTGCACCTCCTCCATGCTCCCTCAGCTTCTGCACGTAGGCAGGAAACTCTGCTCTACGTGTAAAGCCATTTTCTCGGGAACAGAATTATATATTGCTAAATTAACGAACCATTTTTGAAAAAGTGATAAGTTGTAAGTGCAAGTAATTAAAATTTGGGTGCATATTTTAGCTTTAGATGATTTCAAATGTGTGGCACGAGTTCTGATTATTTTCATTTCCACTACATCTTCTATGTGTAAACAAGTTTTGAATTTAATGGAAGAGTATTAAAATTGTTCTTATCAGTGCTGACACGTAATATCCTAAACATGTTTTCCAGTTTCTCATGGACCCAATCATATTTTAAAATGATACCAGGCATTATCTTTATGACCATCTTGCAAGTATTTTGTCTTACCTCAACNGGACCCAATCATATTTTAAAATGATACCAGGCATTATCTTTATGACCATCTTGCAAGTATTTTGTCTTACCTCAACGAAATAAAAGACAAATTGTAACTAGGTACGGGCAAAAATGTGCTGCGTGGTACTATTTTTTTTCCCCAGGAGAATAACTTAGAATAGTGGTAAAATAACTGAATGAAACCAGTTAATAAATTAGTATTCANATTTTTTTTCCCCAGGAGAATAACTTAGAATAGTGGTAAAATAACTGAATGAAACCAGTTAATAAATTAGTATTCAGTAGAAAATTTTTTTTTTTAAGTAAAGTTATTTCACATAGCGTTAGTTTTTTACAAAATAGTTTATACCTAGAGGCCACTTTGTGGCCCAGTAAATCTCATATTTTTGGGATGGGGGAGGGGTGGGATGAGATCTGTATACACCCACACATTGGGAAAAAATATGAGAAAATTGGTTTGGGGGGTGCGGGTTAATCTGACTACATCCATAGTAGGGCTGATGACGAGGCCCAAGTAACTGGGTACTCGTAGTGAAAATACTCGGGTACCCGTTACACATAGTGTGGGACGTACCCAATGCATTGGGTACCTGCTAAGAAGGTGCTTGCGTATATTTCCAGCTATGCTTTAGGTTCCTGTGGTCTGTTGTTTCCCCATTCTAAGAGCGTCCTCTTCATTCTTAGTAGTGTNTTTCCAGCTATGCTTTAGGTTCCTGTGGTCTGTTGTTTCCCCATTCTAAGAGCGTCCTCTTCATTCTTAGTAGTGTCATGAATTGTCGCTTGGGTCGCTGCCCCTTTCTTCTAATTGGTTTTCCTGTTCTGTGTTATAACATTCGCAGTCGAAGTGATAGGAACTCCATTATTGTCATTGTCAGTTGTGTTACCCGATCGCATCACAACGCAAACTAAACCTTTCAATAGATAACTCCATCAGTTTGAATGGTTATTTGCCAATTATGCATTATTTTGATTAAAAACAGACCGTACTGTGTATTTGTAAGTTTCATATTATGTTCATGTGAATAAACGACTAAAAAAATTAAGTCCGAGTAAAATGTACGTATTTAAACTCATTTATGGGTACATGCCGGTTTCCCATAAGAAAAATCTCCCCTGTTTCCGATTTGAAAATTTGTAGGAAATAGATATGAACAAATTTGTAATTTGTATTCATGTGCTATTTAATATATATATATCATTAGCCACTACATATGGTGCAACCTATTTTTCTTTACAATAGAACTGTATAGTTATAATGTACATGTCCGGGTAACTAGTATGTATTAGTGCTCTTCGATCACACAATACCTACATATTACACAATTGCAAAGAATGGGTACCCGGGTAATAGGCTCTATGTAAGTGGGTACCTGCTTCTTTGTACTCTGGTACCCAGGTATTACCCGATGACACCGGGTAGTGCTCTGGCACCCAAATATCCAGGTATCACTAGGCCTAATCCANGGTACCCAGGTATTACCCGATGACACCGGGTAGTGCTCTGGCACCCAAATATCCAGGTATCACTAGGCCTAATCCATAACATGGGGTTCAATATAGCCCTATAAGTAGGTCTGTAGCTATGACTAATGGCTGTATTACACAGTACCTTATATTATGACAGCCATCATGGCATTTTTTATGTTATACCATGTTTGGTTATATAATCTGCCCTCTTTTGTGTCACAGGATTCTTACCAGCTTTAGTGTTNTTTTTTATGTTATACCATGTTTGGTTATATAATCTGCCCTCTTTTGTGTCACAGGATTCTTACCAGCTTTAGTGTTAGACCAATCACAACTGCAGTGTTAGAACATAGGCCATTTTTTGTGACCATTGCTTGTAACAAATTGATGATGAAGGTAAAGAGGATGCCTTTATTGTAATCCTGTGTTCGTGTTGTTGAAACAGCCAAATGAGTTTAAAATATGATAAATTTGAGTACTACTGGAATTGACATATTCAAAAATCTGTTTGGATGTGAACATAACAAAAAATTTGTACACTGAAAGTGATTATTTTTCACAGTAAATCAGCTTAAAAAAAACATTTGAAACTAAAAAAAATATTCAAGCGACTTTCTCAGATTTATAGAAAAAATATTAATCATAAAATTTGGCAAGGTTTCGTAACGTGTCTGTATTCCTTAAGGAATGTTGTGCAGAATATTTTTGGTTTGAAATAATCTTTGAAATTTGTACATTGAGAGAGACTTTCTTTAATATTGATTTCCCATTTACATTAGCTGTAGGTTTTGTACAGAGAGTTCTTAATAGTAATAAAGTAATTTTGAGATGTCCATAGTTTAATACACATGTTACAGTCTAAAAGTTATACGAGTTAGGTCTACATGTATCATACACTCATCTGTACATCAACAGAATGTGCTTCTTGCTGGCATGCCATTATTTTTATGTAATAGGAATCTTCTGTACCAGCTGACATAACATTATGTCTAATGGTGTGTGCACCAGAGCTTACAAAAACTTCTACAAGATCTAGTATGGCAGCAAATATCATGCATTTTTGTCTTCAGAAACTAGGCTAAAAGAAAGCAGGTACAAAGAATGGCAATAATTTATAAACAAGTACAGACTGTACTATATATTATTAAATAATTGTTTAAATAAATAAAATATAGGATTTAAATTTAAAAAAAGTTTTTGGTTTCTGTACACATTTTTTAAACTTCTTAACTATACTGATCTGATTGAAATTTTATATCTTTCTCATTTGAGACATGTTAAAAATAAAGGCCAACATGCTATGTTGACACACTACATCTTTCTGCTCTAATTTCATCCTCCGCATGTATCCCTGAAAAATGTTTGTATTAAAATGTGTTACTGTAAGTCAGCCATTTTACAAATGCACATAATTATAATAAGTTGAACAGAACAAAGTGACAAAAAAAAAAAAAAAAAAAAAAAATATATATATATATATATATATATATATATATACATAAAATTAAAAATAAGTTAGGAAGAAAAATGTTTTTTGTAGCCTACATTAAATATGTCCTGTAACTTTGTTACTGAGTGAGGTACAGCCATTCCTAATAGATCTTATTTAGAATATTGTAGTAACTTTAGTTTTAAAGTAACAACAGTTATCAGCATGGCGGTCCAAATACAATCAAATTGAGGGTGTGAATGTATTAATCTGTTAGGTGGAAATTTAACTAGTCTATAGTTTTAAAGACTTAATTGGGGTAGTTATTGATAATCTTCCAATACTTGTGTCAATGTAAGATGTGCATTCTACTCCAGTATAAGTAACTGGATCAAATTTGAGTCACTGGAAATTGATAAAATGTTAACAAATGTTACCTCTATGACATGTCACTATATATTTATATATTATATATATATATATATATATATATATATATATATATATATAA
>NQII01000184.1:9729-114364 GCA_002778355.1 Clitarchus hookeri | reverse complement strand
AAATGTTTATATATATATATATATATATATAAATTTTAAATTCTTTATAAATATTAAAAATAATATGTTTACAGTGCTAACTTTCACCTCCATTGATTTATAAGTTCCATAAAAATCCAACAGATAGCACCACAAGCAGAATTATATATTAAGAGAAGGTTCAGTCAGCCATCTTCACCTTTGTTGTTCATATTTATTATCATGCTAGTATCATATAGCCACAATAAACACAATATGACAGCCCCCACACGACACTTAAAAATCTACAGCCAATGAAAGACAAGATAGTTCTGAGATAAACCAAACAAATCCTGTTGTCTGGCCAGCAGTTTTGGATTAGAAATTATTTATATTTTCTTTCTGTCATGCGACACGACAAGAGCCTATACCTTGCAAAACAAAATTGTTTTGACAAGCTTTCCCTATAGTGGAAAATATGCAGCTTGAAAGAAAAAAGTCTGGAATTTACAGTTTTAAAACCTGCTTACTTTATCACCATCATGTATTCCAAATTTCCTGTATGCCCACCGCCTTTGAAACTACAGGAAAACGATTCTAAAATGACTGAGTGTTATAAATATTTTGAGAAATTTTGGATCAATTTTGATTCACCCCAACCTCTATGCATCTCTAGTGCAAAAATGACACTTTTTAAAAATAAATATAAATTTAATCAGTTTTCTGAAAAAAAAATATATGTATACCAGAGAGGCTTTACTTAGCCTTCCCTTGTATCCCAGAGCAGTGCGAGGATTTACCGAGCATTGTAAGTCCATGTTCAATTATGTCTGGCATAAAATGAACATAATTTTGCATTGAATATTAATTTAATTCAATAGACTATCATCTTCAGAATAAAAGGATAACACAGAAGGTATCTGTGACCTCCCGTTTTGCCAAACGATGTTGATTTTTGTAAACTGTAGCATTGGTAGTTGTGTGCTTTTTTGCACCATATTTACTAATGAAACCGAGCTTTGTTGTTTATTTCTCACGAAACATAACATTTCATGCTAAACTTAAATACAAATATTGGTTCAAAATAATGGTGTAACTGTACTTTCACTGCAATTATACCGCACACAAACTTTACTTTCTGAAACTCTGGTTTCAACTGAGGGTATTAATGTACTGAAAGTTACATCTGCCCAACGTCATGTCTGTTGGANTTGTGAGAAGTGAGAATGTATCTGGCTCTTCTCGTGTGATATAATGGTGAAGAGGGGGATGTTAGGGAGGAAGACCTGCCATTGTTGCATGTCGTCGTGTGTGATAAAAGCAGCTGATGTCCAGAGTTGTATTTGTGATTCAGTTTGTGGGCTTCAACATGGCCATGTCCAAAAAAAGTAAAGCGTAATAAGTCAACAAACAGTAATCAAAACCCAAGAGAAATCCAAGTAATAATAGCACAAGCAAAGTGAGAAGGCAAGTGAGTGAGCACACAATGGCAGACACAATAGACATTGGTTGGTACTGGTGGTCCAGGGGGTGGTATCGGTTTTTAAATGTGTGCTATGGCCAGTACAGTGCTGACCAAAAGAAATGCAACAAATTCATTTTTGGCAGATTTCTCTCACATTTTCAACTTTTTAACCCAAATTTTTTATGGTTCCTCAAAAACTAGTTTTTATAGAAAAAAATTTTTGCCATAAATAGTGTTGACATAGAGAGGCTGTACTGTAGTTTTGGCAATCACCTCCTTTCAAATGGTTCTGAAAAATTCTACTCTTTGTTTCACTGTAAACAAATTGTTGGGCTGTAAATTCATGCAGTCACATTGAAAATATAATTAAAGTGTCGTAGTAACGGTTTTGTCATGTTGTGCCATGTTTGTTGGTGCTATTTGACTTAGGCACTAAGGTTTCTAAAAAACAGATTTTTTGTTAGAAATTCATGAGTATTTTAATTGTGAGTGAATTCCATGGCTTCCATAATATGAATAGTGTTGATTTTTTAAATTATTTCACAGCATAGACAAATGTAATTTTAGTATTTTCAATCAAAAATCAAACCTCATGGCTTGGGTTTTTGTAGGTTAGAATTTATTACTGAAAAACCACTTGTGTGCCACTTCCATGAATATCATTTCTGTGGCTGAAGGTAAACATGGAGATGACAGAATATCCATGGAGGTGAACAAATTGTGTAATTATTAGAATATAATATGCATTATCATTAACATAAGTGGCACCTACATAAATGACATAGGCACATTTTTTGTCGTTTTCTTAAGTGTTCCTGATGCTTCAGAGTTGAGAATTTTGTTTCTTTGTCCCTATTAAAAAAGAAGCCGTATAAAAAAGTTAAAAGGACACTCATCATGATCTAAATATCAGAGAAAGATGTCAAGGGCATGTAATAAAGTATTAGAGCAGAGAAAATGAGACTTAATTAAAGAAGATCCTTTTCTATAGGAAGAGTTCAAAAGAAGCAGGACAAAATTGAAACTATCAGAACTAATGGATAGACAGAAAAGAGCACAAAGGAAGAATAGACAAAGAAGTAAGAAAAGCAGACTGAAAAAAAAGCACAAAAATAACAAAGTTATAGAAACGTGTTCACCTGACAGCGAAGACAATAACCAGAATTCTGAAGCCATTGATGTCTAGGGTGTACAGAATTCTCCAGATATTCTGTATAGAGCAGATTCAATTAGAAAGAAAAGTGGGCAAAAGTAGTGCAAAATATCAAAGACAAATAAAGAAATAAAATAAAATTAAAAGAGAATCGGCTTAAGCAAAAAGTAAAGCATAAGTAAGTACAGAAAACAGTATTACCATTTGAAGGAAAAAGTTACTAGCAAAACCAGTCTCAGTAAGAAAGGAAAATTACTTTTAAAGAGAAAAAAAGTTTTGCGTAGCATAGTGGTGGTATGACTTTGGTAAAATGTATGTGTATATATAGGAAAGTGTGCAAAATATTCAATTGGCAAAATTGACACACGTTAAGATGAATAGACAAAATACCCTTAACGTACACAACCCTTCAAGAAACAACAAAATATTCACAAATACTGAAAATAAGCTTGCCGAAGTTTCGTGGCAAGAAGTCAACACTGGAACACCTCATTGGCAAATATGGAAAATACCCATATCTTATGTATGAAAATTATTAAATGAAAACATGAATAACTGAATTTTAAGAAAATCTTAATTTGATATACTATTCACTAACAAAATTATAGAAAATTTATTATCAATACGCACCGCGCGTACTCCTGGCAGCAACTTGGTAACTAATTGCTGGACAGTAGGAATGGAGCCTATGCGCCTAGCTGTCAAGTTAGAATGATTAGCAACATGGATGTCTTGAAAGGGCAGAAATATAATGCAAATTTCTTTGTTGTTGGGTACAGTAATACTTATGGTAACACATTATGATGTTTTTATTCATTTCCAACACTGTAAACTGAAGAACAATGTAAGGTTCTGGATCCAGGTAGTAGACAAGATAAAATTAATTAGCCTTATACAGCTTATAAAAGCATTTGAATGTTAATGTAGAAAATACAATATACACATTTTTTTATTTTACTGTTAATTAACAAAAATGGCTATTTATAAATAAAGTTTAAAAGTACTATATTTAAAACTAAAAATTAGTTTACGAAGCCACCATATTGGGCTACCTAGTTCTATACCAGTGGCGGCCAGCAATTGGAACATGCCCCGTGCTATTGATGTAACAAGATTCAAACCTTCCCCCCCCCCAATCCATATTTTTTTCCTGCAATGTTTAAGTAGAGATTATTCCTCGTCACCCCTCCCCCTACTCACTCCGAAAATATGAGATTAAGTAGGCTACAATGTGACCATCGACATATATTTTGTGAAAAATGTTTGCACAGCCAGCTGGCTTCTTAGTTAAACTACACTTATCAACCCCAAATCAATCTCTCAAACTTTATGGTATGTACTATAGTTTTACAGTTATAAAAATTATACTTTTATTTTGAATGTCTGATCTTGTAACTGGTTTCATTTTGCAAATTCACTACTATTCCAAGTTATTATTCTAAAAAAACTACAGTGTGACACATTTTCGCCCTTAACATTTTACAATATTCATCCTTAATTTTGTTTGGATAAGACAAACTGGCAGTGTAGTCGTAAAGATAAAGCCGGCTGTCATTCTAAAAAATTGACTGGTTTATGAGAAGATGGAAAACATATTTTAATAGTATGCATATGTCGGTACTGATAAGAGCAATTTTCATACTTTACCACCAAATTCAAAACTCGTTCACACATTGAAGATGTAGTAGAACTGAAAATTATCAGAACTCATGCCACATAGTTTTTCTACCAAAGATGTAATAGTATGCAAGATAATAGAAGTTCATTAATTAATAAGCAATGGAAAAAAGTGAATTTTAAATGCAAACTACAATTTGAGCATTATTTTTAATTAACAATACTAAGAGCAATAGAAATATGTTTTTTTGTAACCTTGGCAATATTCTTCGGCCTTTTCTCAAGACACCTAGCAGTAGTAATCAATAAATAAGTAATTTGTTTGAAGTTATGTAATTATATGAATTTTTTAAAATTATACTTTGTATCTTTTAGGGTTATTAACTCTATATTATTGTTATTCTAAGAGTACATCTAGTGGCTTAGCATTTTATAAAAGCTACTTTCCATTGAATGTTTTTTACAAAATGCAGGAGCCATGTAACTTAAAAGTAAATAATATAAAACTATACATGCACTGTACCGATAATTAAATACTGAACAAGAGTTCAACTAATAAGAGACATTCCTTTCATTCCAGAGCGTAAGCTACAGGTTTGGTTTGATATTTCTGAACTAAAGTATGATAGTGATATCAATACATGCTGGATTTGTTGGGGTTGTACAAGAAAATTAAGAAGTGTTTTTCAATTTATGTAACAGAAATGGAAACTTTTAAGACCCACATAAATTAACAGTTTCAAGCGTTTCAAACAAAAAATATCTAATGAATGCTGTAGTCCACCCAGCATTTGCTTAGTTATCACAACCAATGAACTGTGGGCTTCGTGTTTGGCTATAGCAATGTAAAACATTACAATGTAGACTAGTATAACGTTGCACGGTTTAAGAATCATTTACGCTGAGCCTCGTTAGTGTACAGTGCCGGCCAAAAATAACTTTCCTGTTCATTATATAAACAATTGTGGACGTCGAGTGTGAATGGATCAAAGTCATGGACAGGTGAAAAAACATTGTACATGTATTTATTTCATCACCCATCAAATGCGAACGGATAACATTGTTGTTATAATTAGTAATGGATTTAAAAATTCAAAATCTAGAAAACATCTTTGTTAACTATATTTTATGTGCAGAAATTAATGAGGAATAAGTGCATGCCTAGTATGACTGTAAAATGACAAAAAATTGCCACAAATTATCGCATACATGAACTTTCTAAACTGTGAATTGTGAATATGATTGGGTGAGGCGAGTTTAATTTGGTATCAAAAGTAACTTGTGTAGTGCTGTATTGAAATATACTTACTGTGTCTTCTTTGTGATTCTAGCTTTTAATGGTAATATTGGCTACAGAGTAAACATTTGTTAACTAATAATTAGCTATATTATTTTAACTCTATGCAGATACAATATTAGAGAAGTGTAATGAAGATAACAGAAAGTTCTTAGCTGCTGCTCTCGTATAATGACACATTTTTGAAGTTCTACAAACCGTAACAAGGAAATCACGAGTCGTAATGGTTTAAGAGAGGCATATAAATAAACTTTGGTGTTTTTTCTTTTATTTTATACGCATATCACCCATCAATTTCTTAAAACAAAGTCTCTCGCTTACTACTTTTTCCTGTGCAAGTCAAGAAAAATAATCAAAACAAACCATTGTTTTACCATTTTTTACATTGAAAATATATTTAATAAAGAAAAGATTATAATTGCATCATGGTTAGAAAATATCAATGATTTGCCAGTAAAATTTTTAAATTATTTGAGTGGATAGTTTTTTAGTGAGGTGAAGATATTTGGGCGGCTCTTAACACCGAGGTCTTGAGAGCCTGTGATAGTGTTCGGGTTTTGTTTGAACGTTTTGTGGCCGCGCGAAGCATGCAGTGCTGTTGAGTTTACTGCCCCGTGCAGAAGCTAGGGAAGCACTGAGGAGGTGCAGATAAGGATGGGATTCGTGTGTTTTTTATGAATCCGGCCAGCGCAAGGGACTGGCTAGAGGAGCGGCAGCCATGCTCAACCGCAGTAGAACACTGAGGTGGTGCATGTGATGCTAAAAACCTGCAAATAATTATCTGTGTCAACAGTATGAGCTATAACAGAGTAATATTGCATTATTAAAGGTATATAGCATTAATTTTGAGTCAATAATACTTCATATTTGAAACTTTCTTTAAATAAAATATTCAGCAATATGTATGAAAATTTGGTCGGTGCTAGAGCCAGAGAGCACGGCCTCATGCACTGCCACTGTTCTATACCAACATCCAAATAAAACACAATATCAACAATGATATTTTTACAACAAATATTTATCAAAATCAATTCATATCGGTAATTAGCAAATATTTGATTTTCAGTCCTGACAGTTTACCTTAGGAACCGACATTTGCATAATTTTTTCTCAGAAATTAAATGTACGGACACACCTAGAATCCGGCATACATCCCCAGCATGTTCTCAGAATATTAAAAAAAGTTGCATCATCTCACGCTTTGAAGAGGTTTGAAAGAGCTGCAAAACAAAGGAAAAATAATGAAAATATAAGTATAATAGAAGACAAATGTTCAACTACTGCTGCTATGAAACACAAAGTTGTCATACGGACAGCTATCAATGAAACTGTTCTTAGTGATTTGGTTTTATGTTCTATGATTAATGGGTGTGAACTATCTACCCAAGCGTTTATTCCATTGCACGCCTAACTGAAATCACTTTGACAAGAGTTCAGGATCAAGTAATATTTATATTGAAATGCAAGATTTCCAAGGAGATTCAATTATGGATAAGGAACTATGTAATTTAATGGGTGTGACATTTATGGTTTTCAATCTATTGTTAAAATTGCCACCATGTGAAACACTTGTAATCGTAAAGTAAGATTAATAAAGAAAATTTGTTTTTCATTATTATAATGAAAGTGTATACTTGATTGTCATACTCTTCTGTGAGGGTTATGTTTGGGGTTCATCTGACAATATAATTCATTTTTACCACAACTTTATTGTTGCTGGCTTCTACAATGGCTGATTTTGTGTTTGTGACCTACCAGGGAAAGTTTTGTGGAAACAATGCCTGCAGCATTTAAAAGAAAGTACCCAAACTGTAGAGTGATAATTGATGAAATGAAAGTTAACGTTGAACAGCCACTGAACATTTATCAAAGAGTGTTTCTTTACTCAAACCACAAGGGTATGTACACAATTAATTTCTTAATAGGCATTACACCTAGTGGGATGGTGAACTTCAAATCTAAATGCTATTGTGGCTGGTTGAGCGACATGTTTATCACAAATGATTGTAGTTTAACTTTATTAGTGTGCGACGACAGCATCATAGCTGATAAAGGTTTTCCGGGAATTAAAATAAGCCTCTCAGACAAAGGGGTTGTTGTCACAATACAATGTTGAAACCCCTTCCGATTCTGTCTTTGAAGCAGCTGTTCACAGGCAAAGAAATGCAGTTCAACATCTATCGGTTTCAACTTGTATGGAACCCAATTTCCTTGCTTCTGAATCATTCCCATGGCTTTGAGGCANTTGAGCGACATGTTTATCACAAATGATTGTAGTTTAACTTTATTAGTGTGCGACGACAGCGTCATAAAGGTTTTCCGGGAATTAAAATAAGCCTCTCAGACAAAGGGGTTGTTGTCACAATACAATGTTGAAACCCCTTCCGATTCTGTCTTTGAAGCAGCTGTTCACAAGCACACAAACGCCGTTCAACATCTATCGGTTTCAACTTGTATGGAACCCAATTTCCTTGCTTCTGAATCATTCCCATGGCTTTGAGGCATTTTGAAATGGCTTGTTGCATCACTCCCAATGATTCCGTCAATTCTTCTTGCGTGTGGCACGAGTCTTCATCTAATAATGTCTCCGATTCGGAATCTTCAAAACTTTTCTCTCTTCCACTGCCATGCCGGTCCTAGGCGTCACAATCACCACTCTTAAAGCGTTGAAACCACTCAAGACATGTTCATTCGCTAAGAGCAGCCTCACCATACGTNCGTGTGGCACGAGTCTTCATCTAATAATGTCTCCGATTCGGAATCTTCAAAACTTTTCTCTCTTCCACTGCCATGCCGGTCCTAGACGTCACAATCACCACTCTTAAAGCGTTGAAACCACTCAAGACATGTTCATTCGCTAAGAGCAGCCTCACCATACGTTTTCGTTAAATGGAAGCANGTTTTCTTTAAATGGAAGCAGAAAATCAACAATTCCCGCAAATGCCGAGCATTTGGCTAGAAAACTGGCATATTCACTCAAGAATTGATGCAAGCACAAATTCACTAATGTGGTGATGTTATGTTGACAGATTTCGAAGCTTACTGTGTGACATTATTGGTCTACATATTTCCACCAGCACTTACCGCTGCAGCCATCGATCGAAAAACTGCGGAAGCAAAGTTGTACACCTGATATTTCAAAAATGTGTCCTCAATTTTGATATAGCAAAACCAAACTAAGTAATTCCTTCCTGGTTACAGTATAGTTTGATTCTACTATATTGAGAGCTCAGTTAGCAAACATGATTGGCTTTTGTTCACCATCGTTGTACTGAAAAAGCATGGCTTCTACTTCATTGTAGCATCACAAGCAGTGTAGAATTTCAGATATAACCTAGGGTGATGTAACAAAACAGCTGATGCTAACTTTTTTTAGTTCCTCCAGAACCTCTTGTTCCATCTCCCAAAACAAAGTTTTTTTTTTTTTTCAATTAATTTTTTTAATGGTGAAAAAGTGAAATTAAAATTTGCTTTGTACCTTCTGAAAAAATTAAAGAAACCTATAAAATGCTCCAGCTGTTTTATTTTTGAAGGTAATGGGTAACCTAAAATAGCCTTCACCTTCTCTATATTCCCTGTTGTGTTACAACATTGCCTAGAAAATTGATTTCTTCCTTCAAATAATTCTGACTTATCCAAATTGTCAGCCCTCCTTCATGTAGATTTGTCAGAACTATTTATTCCTGTAAACAATGTTTGTTGAAATACTTAAAAGCAATCAACATGTCATCCACATATAGCCACAAATTCTAATACTTCAGGCCCCAATATGTGTTTTAACGAACTATAAAATAATTTATTGAAACATTTAACCTAAATCAAGGGCATATAAAACAATATGGGGTTCCTTGTAATGAAAATACAGTANAAGGCATATAAAACAATATGGGGTTCCTTGTAATGAAAATACAGTATATTCATTGACTTTTCTTTTAAAGGAATCTGCAAATAAAAAGCAACCAAGTCAATTTTTGAAAAATACTAACAACCTTAGAATTTTTGCAACAATCCATCCATGGTTGCAGGTGNATTCTAATACTTCAGGCCCCAATATGTGTTTTAACGAACTATAAAATAATTTATTGAAACATTTAACCTAAATCAAGGGCATATAAAACAATATGGGGTTCCTTGTAATGAAAATACAGTATATTCGTTGACTTTTCTTTTAAAGGAATCTGCAAATAAGAAGCAACCAAGTCAATTTTTGAAAAATACTAACAACCTTA
The DNA here is from genome assembly GCA_002778355.1 of Clitarchus hookeri. Classification (NCBI taxonomy): domain Eukaryota; kingdom Metazoa; phylum Arthropoda; class Insecta; order Phasmatodea; family Phasmatidae; genus Clitarchus; species Clitarchus hookeri. The sequence goes on along the minus strand of NQII01000184.1, from coordinate 104,645 downwards.
GAATTTTTGCAACAATCCATCCATGGTTGCAGGTGNAAAGCAACCAAGTCAATTTTTGAAAAATACTAACAACCTTAGAATTTTTGCAACAATCCATCCATGGTTGCAGGTGTCTCCCTGTCTGGTACTAAAATTGTATTTGATTTCCTTGCATCTAAACACAGCTTCGCATTCCCATCTTTCTTCTTGACCACTATCAAAGGGTTCAAATATTCTGAAGTACGTATTTTAATTACCACTATTCTTCTAATTTCCTTGTTCACTGCAGGTAACAGTATATGGTACCGGGTATAGTTTAAATGCAAAAAATTTATTGTCTTGTACTATAAACTCACATTCTTATTTTTTATTCAATCCAGGAAACTTTGAAAAAAACCTGTCTATCTCACTCAAGACATTGATTTTATTTGCCATTAATTTCTATGTCCTTGTAGTAACATATGATAATCAATACGAAATTTGGTTACTTCCCTGTCCATTCAATCCTTCAAGTATCCTTAACAGTAATTGTTTTTTACCCCCTTTTTCTTTACTTAGTGATATTTATATTTCATCCCCCCACCCTAATTTGTATGGTTTTATTTTTATTATTGATGATGGCGTGGTGTTGTGTCTCAACAAATCTAACCCAAATACTGCCTTGTTGCCCATCCCTTTACAACCAAAAAGCGTATTCAGAAACACTATGTCCAAATGCAGTTTTTATCATTACCTGTTCTTTAACATGTTTATTCCTAATCCCTGTTGCTCCCACTATAGTTAGATTTGAAACTGCAATACTAGGTAAACCAGACTTAATAATTTCCCTAATAGTGTTTTAACATTTCCTCTGACATTGCAGTCTCCTCACTTCCATAATCAACAAGTGTGGTTAATAGCATCTGCCCTTCATCTGTGACGCTACAGTTTTCTTTTTCCCCATTCTTTCCCTAACAATTCTGACCCTACCTGAATAAATTTTTCAGTACACAAAACAGTAATTTGGCATCACAAATATTTTCTATTAGGCTTATTACTTGAATACTATTTTCTACCCATTCTACTATTTTATGGATAGGCTCTGAGCAGCAGGCCTCCTCTACAATTTGTTTAAAGGTGTGGCAGGAGGTGGTTGTTGTGAGTTGGCATCTTGAGTCTCTTTGCTCTTGATTATCAGCTTCTCTTTGTTCTGATTCAGAATATCAGTTATTCCTGCGGTTCCCCCATTGCCCAATATAGCTGTTTCTTACTTCCCAATTATTATGCCTTTGGTTCCTCCCATTTCCCCAGCTACAGTCTTTATTCCCAATTGACTTATCCTAGTACCTCCTTTATCACTGTCACCTGAACTCAAACTTACTATGACTTTAGAGAAAACAAACCCATATCATGTACATATAAAACTAACACTGCTAAAACATCTGAAATACTGAAAACCAATACATTTCTACCAGGGTTGAGATAATTTAAATCATCTGATTTTAATCAGTGATTTAAATCGTGATTAAAATCAAGTAATTTAAAAAAAAAAATCCGTTGATTTAAATCAATACCTTTTGTAATGCAACAAAATTGACCAAAAAGTGTTGGGGACTTCCCCAACATAAACTACGGCTCACACAAACGTGCAATGCTATGTTTATCTACACAGTTCAGGTATTCCCCAAAATGTAAACTCACGACTTAATGTGTTTTTGCTCTGTCATTCGTAATCGATTAGTGAAAGCGTGAATACAACAAAATGGCTGGAAGAAAAAAGGATACTGTATGGGTTTATTTTGATGAAAAAAAGTCTGCTTGCGGAAAGTTTAACAAAGCGGTGTGTAAAAGTTGTAATAAGGAGTTAATGGGTTTAGTAGCGAGAATGAAAAAACATTTAGAAATATGTGTGGCAGAAAAGGATCACAATTAGAACATCGACTCAGACGACGTCGGCGGCAGTACCGCCGCGAGCGTGGGTCACTTACTATCTTTTTTATTAACAGTACTATGATTTTTGTTTGCCATACATTTTTAGAACTTATGTAGTTATGTGGTGTGATTTATTTTATATCTTACAATATCCGGCAGGATATCACGCCGCTTTCTTTGGCGGTAACGGATACCGCACGTTCGTATGAGATCAGGCCTTATTGTTAGATAACTTACCAGGACATTTATTGACAAGATATATTGTTATAGAGAGGTTTGTTTTAGGAGTAAATGAAAATGCTTGTGCCTCGGTGTCTTCTGCATCTGCTAGTTCCTTACCTAAAGCAAATCAGAGCACTTATTTAGGCTGAAGAAAACTAGATACCGTGCAGAAACATCTTTTGGATTTGCAAGTAGCAAAGTATTTTTATGCAACTAATACCTCATTTCTGCACGCGGAGCACGAAGAGTTCAAGAAAATGATGAGTATGTTACTGCCAGGTTGCATTCCTCCAAATTGATTTGATATTGGTGGCAAGCTGCTCAATGAAATTTTCAAGGACGAACAAAACAAAAGTAAATCAGATTTAAAGAATAAAACTCTAACCTTGTTAATTGATGGGTGGTCTAACATACGAAACGACCCTATCATTTGCACATGTGTCTCAACAAATGATGGTAAAACTGTCCTGGTTGATACCATTGATACGGCAGATCACAGTCACACTGCCGACTACTTAGAGACTGTGGCAAATGAAAGTATACAGAAAGCAGAAAAACTTTTTAACTGTAAAGTTAGAAGTGTTTTATCGGATAATGCAGCTAACATGGCAAAAATGCGTAAGCAGCTTCAAACAAACACTGCGGACGATAATGGCGCGGAAGTTAATGTACCTATAGTTACCTACAGATGTTCTGCGCATATTCTTGACCTATTGGCTAAAGATTTAGAAATTCCAGATGCTACAACACATGTTCTGAAAGTTATCAAGTACTTCAGAAACAATCATTTCGCGCATGCTAAATATTCACTCACCGAGGCGAATAGTTTAGTAATGCCACAAGAAGTAAGATGGAACACAATGTGTGGTTCACTAAAGAGCTATGTTAAAAACTGGCCGATTTTGATGCAAATAGCAGATGAAAATAAAGAGGAAATTATCTCCGACATTAGAAACCTCATACAAAATATGAGTATTAAAAGAAATGCAGAAGGTCTAATTGCACGACTACAGCCAATAGCCAAAGCTCTGCACAATATTCAGAGCGATAAGTGTACCATTTCAGATAGCGTACTTATCTGGAAGGAATTAATTGACCAACTAGAGGAGGAACTACATATGATTCAAATGAAGATTGTCATGAAACGTTATCGCCAAGCGATGACACCGGCTCACTATCTAGCTTACATGGTGAATCCAAAACTGCCCCAAGTAAAGTTGTCAAGTGACGAAAGTGATGCAGCCTTATAATTTTTGCGAGAAAGCTATGAAGAGACAGGAACCAGTTTGATGAATAGCATTATTCGTTTGAATGCAAAAGTTGAGCCTTGCACTGGAGTATTAGTTGATGAAGAAGTCGTACAGAAAACCGCCCCTACTGATTCGTGGTTAGCAATCCACAACATGAAAAAATGTATAACTGAAGCAGAATTACAGATAATAAAGCAACTGCCGAGTGCTGTTGCATCTTCCGCTGGGGTGGAAAGAATATTTTCGATGTTTAATTTGGTGCATACCAAAATAAGAAATAGGTTAGGCACCGAGAAGGCAGCCAAATTAGTTTCCCTTTTAAAGAACCGGAATGGGAAAAAATAATTATGTAACCAGCCAAACGGATTTTGTCAATTTTAAGTCGTTGATTTTCTTAATTTTTCATTGTTAATTTTTTGTTTGAATGCGATTAATATTGATAATTTTAGAAGAACAGCAATGTTGATTCTTTTTTATTTTATAAATTAAAATGTAATTAATATAAACAAAGATATGTTTTTTTAAAATAATAACTGCCTCCCCAATGAAAAAGATGGGAATATGCAAATAAATCCAATTAATTTTTTTTTTTAATTATGATTTTTATCGACCCTGATTTCTACACAAACAAAACACAATTAAATGTTCTTGATATCATTACTATTGTCTGCACCATTACAAGGTTCAGCAACATAACTAAAATTAAATTGCAAAGATTAGATGTTAATCATACATTGATATTGAGCTCACTATGATGTAAAGTTCCAGCAAAAAAATTAACTAAATGCGTGGTCTAAGAGTTCTTCTTAATATGCTATCGGTAAAATGCCAAATAAATTACAGAAAAATTAATTTTTTCTACTTTTGCATTGTTAAACTGATTTTTAACTGAATTTGAGAATTATTCATGACCATTTATAGTTGTTAAAATTTACGTGATAGTTCATACACATGTCCAACACAACAAAACATAGTTCAAAATAAACTTAAAAATAGATATCAATATTGGTGAAATGAAATAAAATTTCCAATCCTCATTTCCTCTGTTGGTGTACAAGTAGGCCTGGCCTGGCTGTACCTCAGTTAAGCCCTCTTCTGATGTAATTTTGCTATGTGGCAGATATGCATTCCAGGGTCTGTTCTTTAATTACCCATGCATGCAAAATCCAACAACACTTATTCAGTTCTGCTACCTGACTTTATGANATAGATATCAATATTGGTGAAATGAAATAAAATTTCCAATCCTCATTTCCTCTGTTGGTGTACAAGTAGGCCTGGCCTGGCTGTACCTCAGTTAAGCCCTCTTCTGATGTAATTTTGCTATGTGGCAGATATGCATTTCAGGGTCTGTTCTTTAATTACCCATGCATGCAAAATCCAACAACACTTATTCAGTTCTGCTACCTGACTTTATGATGTTGCAGTATTATAAAAACATTCTACATCTAGCTGCTAGCGATGAGCAGAAAAAAAGTTTAAGTACTTATTCAGTACTTCCTCTGTTGATCATTCAAAACGGTGTTACATTTAGGTGCTGCAGAAAACAATACAGTATTGAGTAAAGAGCTGTATGTAATTTAATAATAACAATCAAACTAGTAACAATTCAATTTTACTTTCCTGAATTATCTAACAGATATTATTCAACACTGTTCTACTCCACTCTCTTAGACATTGTCTGGCAGGTGTGTATCATAATGGATCACTGACCTAGTGCTCCCAGTCATAATTTGGCATGCTGCCATTTGCACATAAGACGCTGGTACCAGATCTTCGGAATAATTTAAACTTGAATAATATTTATTACAAACCTTGTTTTCCATCTTTTGTATTTCAGTAAGAACAATATGGCTAGAGGTCTGCTGCGGTTACTTTCTTCTCAAGAGAAAGTGGTAGCAGTTCTCCGCTGTCAAGGAAAGACTGCATACTTACGTGTACACAGACAACAGTTCAGTTCATCAAGGGCCTCCCAGGAGAAGCAGCCCAGTGTCACTAAGCCAGAGAAAGCCACGAAGGGAATTCCTTACTCCAAGCTTGTGGTTGGAGTTCCAAAGGAAGTTTTGCAGAATGAGAAGAGGTAGGCATTTGTGCACATATGTTATTTTCTTACATTAAGCAATTATTTACCAAATATTTTGAGAAAGTTGTTGGAAGTCAAGTCAAGTTGGTGTTTGAAGTATTTAAATTAGTATGTGGGATATTTATGTACAACGTGTTTTGGAAACATGTGACCAAACTGTGCCAGGGGATTGCTGACGTGAAAAGAAGAAATTTGAAATATGATACCATTGGTCAATCTCAAAAATAAGTGCTGTAGAAGTTCTTAAAGGTTGAGTTAAAAAAGCATATTATGTGGGATATTATGAAAAGTACTTGCGTTACAGGAACAACATTTGGTGTAGGTATTAATCAAACCAAGATACTGGATAAAATGAAGTTATGGTACGTCGTACCCAACCCCCATCATGTAAAAATTGCAGTTTGCACCCAGTTTTTGCATACAACTTTGTTACCTTGAAGTAAAATTGATGTTTGATGCCATCGTATTAAGCAGTATGTCGTAATTAGCCAAAAACGTACTCTTTTTGCAACTTTCTAGGACCCACCGTTTTCGTGTAAAACGCACACGAAGGTTTTAGTTGTAGCAATACTATGGCCTGGTGGGTAAGCAACACTTCCTATACCCGGAAATACACACATGCTGGCTGAAACACTGCTTCGCACGCTGAATAATTATCGTCAAGAACAAACAGGCAGCAAACAAATTGCAATTAGTAAATCCGCTATACCGATGTTTTGTTGTGTTTGGTGGCACATTTTGAAGCAAGGGAGTAGAAACGAAGAAAAAAAGGTTCTGTGCAACTGCTTAACTCTGGCCGTTCTGCAGATAATTAAACATCATTTTTTAGCGGGTTGTGCCTAAGTCGGGGTAGTGATGAAGAAACTGACATCCTATCGGGAAACAGTAACTTCATACTACAGTCAGTGATTTGTTTACCTGTATTGGGCTTGCAATAGTTGAGGCACGTTGTTGAATGTCATAGCCTTCCTCTCCCCCTTCCTGCCCCACCCACAATTGTCGCTGCCCTACCTCAATGTAGTGAATTTACTAATTGTAATTGGTTTTCTGCCTGTTTGTTCTTAGCGATAATCATTCAGAGTAGATGCCGTATTACAGCCAGCATGTGTGTACTTCCGGTTATAGGAAGTAGTGCTTACTCACCAGGCCATAGTATTGCTACAACTGAAACCTTTGTGTGCGTTTTACATGAAAACGGTGGGTCCTATAAAGTTGTAACAAGAGTGCCTTTTTGGCTAATTATGACTTACTGCTTAATAACAATGGCATCACACATCAATTTTACTTCAAGGTAACAAAGTTTTATGCAATAACAGGGTGGAAATTGCTATTTTTTTACATGATGGGGGTGAGTACGATGTATCATACAGTCATTTTATCCAAGATCTTGGTTTAATTAATGCGTAGACCAAATGTTGTTCCTCTAATGCAATTACTTTTCATAATATCCCACATAATATGCTTTCTGGACTTCGCCTTTAAGGGCTTCTACAGCCCTTATTATTTGAGATGGACCATGGGTGTGATACTTTAAATTTCTTCTTTTCACATCAGCAATCCCCTGGCACAGTTTAGTCACATGTTTCCAAAACATTATATGTATATATATATATATATATATGGGAGAGTACTAATTATTATGCAAATATACTTGCATATTTGACTTTGTATAACTTAAGACACGTATAATAAGCAACAATATGTTTTTTTTTTTTAATGTTTCTAGGGTTGCTCTGAGTCCATCAGCAACATCTGTCCTTGTGAAGAAGGGTTTCACTGTGCAGGTAGAAAGTGGTGCAGGCCACTTTGCATCTTTCAGAGATGAGGATTATACAAATGTTGGAGCTAAAGTTGTTGGCAATGCTTTCGACTCAGGTATGGTATAAAACAGTTTGTAGCTCTCATAAGAGCAAAAATATCTTGAAGACTTAATTACTACTAGTACAAATGAGTGCAATTACTGATAGTTATGTACATTCATCTGTTCTGTGTAGTTGCATATGGTGTAAAGTAATGTAGCATTAGTAAAGGTTTATTTATTTTTATATATGACTTTAGATAATTCTTTATGTAAAATATGTAACTTCTGTCATATTTGACTCCTTTGCTCACATGGTTTTCTGCATCACCATCACAGGGCAGCTCTAGTGAACATGTCTCTGAGCTCCCAGTCTCAAATTCGTATTTGGGTCTCACTCTGAGTGCCTTGGCTAAGTTGCGTGCCATCCTTTGCTTTGCATGGGACTGCCTTGTACATCACTGACCTTATTTAATGCCACTGGGTTTAGATGGACGTAGGATTCAGATGGGTCAGGCAAAAGGAAAAACAGGAGAGATTTCACACTTTGTCATAACTGGGCATTGCGAGCCAACACTCCACACACCCTGATTGCCCCTGATGTATGTGGAGACAGCCCATTGCTTGCAAAACCCTCTGGTTCACACTCCCTTGCATCAGGGCTGGGCACGGCTCCGGGGAATTTCGAGGGTTTATACAATTGGGTGCAGCGAGCCAGTCATCCACACAAGCCAATTGCCACTGGCAAATTTGAAGTCAGTTCCCTGCCATTGAATCTCTCGTGACCACACATCCTACACAGTGCTCAAAAATGGTGCAGGGAGTTCTGAAGATTATGTTGACTGTGTTGTCCAAAGGAGGTCCATGGCGATCTGGTTCTGGGACATGAAAGAGGGGAGGGAAGAGGCAGCAAAGAGAAGATCTGAACACTGAGTCCCATTTACTGACTGCTATCTCCTCCGTCCATCCCGTCTTACACATTTTCCATCAGGGTAGGCAGAAGGTGAGCAGGAAGGTGTCAGCGCACATTGGGAATCTCCTGATCTGTCTATCTCTCTCCTACAGACAGTGCATTTAGTTCTTGTGCCCCTGCTGCTTAACTAAGCCACCATAAAGGTACCAGCTTGCAGTCACCCACTACTGCCATAAACGCGCAATCAGCTCACTGATCGGTATGCCACCAGCCATGTTTGGAATCCCAATCACAGCTGGCTGCCACAGCACACCTTATGCGAGTTATTGAACTAGGAGTTATTATCCACCAAATGATTTTTGCGACTATACTGATCATAACAATTGTTTTTAATCATTTGGCATTCAGCAATAAGGAATGGTATTATGTATTGTGTTTCTCACTTCTTTAAATGGAAGTGTAACATCCTCAGTTCTTAGTTTCATGAAAAAAAGTCAATTTTCCATATTTTGTTTTGACTTGCAAGACAGTGTAGACTAAAAGTGGTCCAAAGTTTATGTAAAGAGTTATAAGTTTTCAAGGCCGAAAATTTTGATTAAATTATATCCGGTATTCTTTTGCCAAAGTTGCAAAATTTTGAAGTGTTTGCNCGACTATACTGATCATAACAATTGTTTTTAATCATTTTTCAAGGCCGAAAATTTTGATTAAATTATATCCGGTATTCTTTTGCCAAAGTTGCAAAATTTTGAAGTGTTTGCTCAGTGATTGCAGAGAAAATTATTCATTTATTCAGGTCTCCCAAGTGGCGTTTGAAGACGCAGCAACTAGAGCGCTCACCTCCAACTAAGGCAAACCGGGTTTGATTGCCATCACTGTTGCTCTGGGGTTTTTGCACATGGGAATCATGCCGGACAATGCAGCTGGTTCGCTGATTTTCTCTTCTGGGATCTCTTGTTTTTCTCACCTTTATAGAATATTCATGGTAAAGTGAGCACTTTTGAAAACTGTCTTAATTTGAATAATAGTCGATAAATATATTTTATTTTAGCCTTAGACGTTATCTTCCAAGTGTGATGGAATATACACATTGTGTTTAAACACAGTGTGTATATTATTTACATGACAATATTTATTTAAAAAAGGTGGTTAAAGAATAAGAAATGGCTGAAAGGAAAAGGTAACTAGAGCCTCAAAAGTACTCACGTCGTCATGAACAGACTATACATTGTAGCACTACTTCATATTCACCATGCTTCACCCTAATCGGCTCCCAAGACTCTGTTGTTAAGAGCTGCACAAACTTCTTCACTTCCAAGTGTATAACCTTGTCTGAACCAAGAGAAATCTTGGCATCTATCAGAATCCTTATTTGAATTTGTTTTCTTATAAGCCTTTGCATCACCGCAATCATTTGCAAGTACATAGGTTTCCTGTCTTAAATCTTCTAGCTCCTCAGATACAGTTATTTGAATACGTGTGATCTACAGACATGCATGTATATCCATTTACACTGCTGGACAAAAAAATAGCACACACAGAAGGATGCATTGGATGGTACCAAAACTGTATAGAGGTAGAGATACAAATGAGTAATATATACATCACAAAAACAGCAGCATGACAATTACATATAGATCTGTGGTACGCTGGCCAGNCTGTATAGAGGTAGTGATACAAATGAGTAATATATACATCACAAAAACAGCAGCATGACAATTACATATAGATCTGTGGTACGCTGGCCAGTCATCTTCAATAGTGTCGCACCCCCTCACACTATGTTATTGTCTGGCATAGAGTTCAGAAGACACCAGATGTTGATTTGAAGCAGATGGGCCCACAATTGTACAACACTGTGTTCCAAATCTGGGATACTGTGGCACGGCAACAGCTGACATTTCAACTTTTTCCACACGTGCTCTATTTGGGGCATAACAGGGGAGCGGGCAGGCCATGGTTGTATTTGGACATGACTGAGGCAGTCCTGGGCAACCTGTGCTGTGTGCTGTCGGGCTTTATCCTACTGGAATATTGGCAAGAAATTGGAGCAGGTGGGGCATATGATTTTATCCACATACCACTGGGCTGTCAATGTTCCTTGTAATGTGACGAGAGCAGATCAGCTATCATAGGCTATGACTTCCCAGATCATAATGCCTGCCGTGGGGGAAGTGTGCTGCTCTATCTGAGCCTGTCCTCTGTGTGCGAGTGCCTTCACTTATCCACTGTTCTCAACAACATTGGACAGTATGGTGCATCAATCACATGTTAGGTTCGTTTGGATAATGCAACAACTGTGGTCAGATATGGATAAAGGGTCAACCAAAGCAACTCTCATTAACTTTTGGCATATAAAAGCTTTCAACAAACAAAAATGTCCATTCGGTTAAAACACACTGCAACATAAAACTGATCTTTGACCATGGATGTGAACCATACAGAATTTTAATTCAGTAGAAAAAGTGGTTTAATTGCCAGCTACTTATTGGATCTTAAACTACTAAACATTTTTTGTGTAATTTTCCTCAATCAGTTTTGGATGAAGCAATGCCAATTGTAAGAAGCAGTGTAGGTAGCTTAAACTTTATGCAGCATGTAAGTTCAAGTCTCCTTTTCATATTATTATTTAATGAAGTAATGTTTGCCAGTTATTGAGAAATACTTGTTTGTGAACCTTTAACTTGGTATAACTGGTGTAAATTATGAGATTAATAATGTTATGTATATACACGCCTATTACAGTAAAACTCTGTTACAATATTTTTTAAGGGACTGAAAAAACAATATTTATCAATCAGGAAAACTTCTTAAAAGGGTCAAATTACACATATGCATATAGGCAAGGTGCAAAATTATTCAACTTATTAAGCACGAAAACTTCTTAAATGGGAACTTCTTAATAAGGTTTCACTGTAATTGTACATCTTGTGTTTCTCTAAAATGTAGTTTTTATGTCGTGTGATTTCTGTATACACATTAGCTTGTTTCATACTTTGTTAGGAGACCATACTGTGTATACTGTAAAAACATCATTCTGTTCACCAAATTGTAGAGAAAAACACAGATTATACCATCACATTTTCAGAAAAACAGTTCATCAGAATTTGTTTATTGTGTTATACTAATTATAGGTGGTTCACAATAAAATGAGCACTCTTGAAATCAACCTATTGATGTGTGGTGTCCAGTGAAATGGCAGTGACGTCACCATCAGACACTGGTTTCTGTGGTGCCAGACACACTGGCTATGACTCACTGAGTAGTTTGAATGATCTGTTGCCGGATGGTAACCCTGCTGCGCTATAGGGTAGGACGTGTAGTCCTTCGACTTGGTGCGAAGTCGGGTGTGGTGATAACGGCTCTACGCACAGTTTGCTTTGACAAGGGCACTCTGTTACCTGCAGTGGGCTTCATCCGGGGTAGATCCTGGCTCAGCGGCTGCTGGCTGGAACAGGGACCCTCTCCTAGGATGGCGGCGGTGCTACTGGCTAGATTGGTTGGCTCTGGCGCGGGCTACTAGACGTTGCAGGCCGGAATTATGGGCAGGCAATACCCAAGGGTACTGGTAGTCCCAGTCGTAGATGAACTACGAGCGGGTGAAGATCTCCGGTGATCTTCTGGGGTGGCTGGAAAAAGGAGCTAAGGGGATGTTGAATTATCACATATTTATTGAAACATTTTTTGTACAAGAGTTGATGTCGAAATACTACTGTTACTCATACCAACGTGATTAAAAAATGTCTTTGGAGAGAACAATTCTTAACATACCACCCAACACAATACACTAGTAACTAACAATTAAGAATAAAAAAAATTACATCAACTTGTAACTACACCACAAGGCAAAGTGGTATTATACGAGACAGGCTATCTAGTTTAGGTGTAACTGACAATTCTTTGCCACAGGTATTTGCATAGTTCCATTTGGGGCCCTTAGAGTAACTACTCTCACAATACCATTTGTGCCAGGATGAGTCTTCACAATTCTTGCTGTATTTCACTCAAGGGAGGTAGGTTTGTGTCCTTCACCAATACTAGCATACCTTCCTTTACGTCTAGTACTGGAACATTACATTTGGTCCTTTGATGCAGTGTGTAAAGATACTGTGAGCTCCAGCTTTTCCAGATGGACTGCTTCAATCTGCACATGAGCTGCCAGCGATTCAAGCAAGTGGCCAGGAGTCAGAATGTCAAATTCTGATGGTTCAATGGAGAGTGGGCAAAGTGGTCGGGAGTTCATTATGGCGGAAATTTGTGCGAATAAGGTTGACAACTCCTCAAATGTAAGAACTTGGTCACCTATAACTTGCCTCAGACTTAATTGCCACCTCCCATAATCCTCCGAAGTGAGGGCTCGCAGGAGGGTTAGTGCCATGTGATGTAGAGCTGAATGGGTTGTGTTTGAAGAGATTGCTACATTGGTTCTGCAAACAAGGCTTGGTACAGCTCTCTCAGTTGCCATGCTGCACCAACAAAATTTGTACCTTTGTCAGAATACATGTCAGCGGGGGGTCCCTCTAAGTGATACAAATAGCTTAAGAGCCGCAACAAAGGCATTTGTGGAAAGTGAAGAAACCAACTCCAAATTCACCGCCTTGGTGAACAAGCACAGGTAGCTCTTCATAGAAATTGTCTTTCATGTCTTGGCTGGTTTGGTTACAAATGGTCCACCAAAATCCACGCCAACCTTTAGGAATGGATGAATCCGACATACTCTGGACTGTGGCAAACTTCCCACGAAAGGTGCATGAGCCTTGGGACTGCACTTAAAATAATTAACACATTTCTGTATCTGCAGTCGAATGATGTGACAAGCACTTAGAATCTAAAATTGTCTTTAAATTAGAGAGTGGGTAGTTTGCGGTCCTGCATGCTTGTAAGCACCATGAAAGAAATTGATGATTAAAATTGCCAAATTACATTTACCTCGAATCAAAATTGGATGGTTAACTCCATCACCCAAGTACAATGATGCAATCTGCTGCCCACCCTGACAACGCCCTGAATATCGAGAAAGAGGTGTAAACTTGTAAGAGTACGGGAACTTTCATGTTTCTTAAGTAGCTTAATTCCATCTGAAAGGTAGTATTGTTGCACAAACAAAACCCAAAAGACCACGGACGATTGAATTTCTTCATGTTGGGTAGTAAGCTGTTAGATAAGGTTTGTTTTGAAACTCTTCTCGAGCTCTGATAAGCTAGGCAGTCACCCTTTTCAAATGTGACAAGGAAGAAAAGGACTCCAACTTTACCTCACCCTCCTGGTTGGATTCAGCAACTAGAACACATACCTGCACTGGTTTGTACTCACAAGATTCAACTTCACAAAACACTTCAACTCGATCTGCAGGCCGATTTCCTTCAGAGTCCTTCAGCCAATTAGGGCCATGAAACCATAACTGGTCTTGAAGTGAACCCCTGAATGCCAAATCAGCTGGGTTGTCTGTAGACGGCACATATCACCATGCACATGGAGCCACCAATGTTTGAACTTCTGACACTCTGTTTGCCACAAATGACTTGAACTTATGAGGAGAGGACTTAAAGAATCTGGCCACATGAGGAGAGGAACAGCTGCTATCATGTTCACATACAAAGTTTTTACATTGCTCCACAACCTGGCCAACTCAAGGCCCCAGAAAGCTCAAGTCTTGGAATAGATAATGTTTTTAAAGGTGCAACCTTGGATTTCAACATTAACAAGTGTACTGAAACCACACCTATAGCATCTACTGCCCCAACATAAAGTACAACAGCATACACTTTCTCAGAGGCATCGCAAAAGCCTTGAAACTGAATACTTGAAAAATCAATGGCCCAGACATACAGAGGAATTCTTACACTTGCTAAAGAATTCAGTGACCCTTTAAAATGTAACCATTTGTCAACAATTCTGCTAGGAATAGGTTCATCCCAATCCAGTCCTAATTTCCAAAGTATCTGAAGTAGTACCTTTACTCAGACAACCACTGGGTAAACCCAACCACATGGATCAAACAGCCTAGCAATTGTTGACAATATGCCTCACTTAGTTATGGGAAGATCAGGAACACACATTTTTTTAGGTGAATTCAACAGTTTCGGGGCACCAGTGCACACCCAGTACCTTCAAGACAGGGTTTGAGTCTCCATCAAAGCTGCGCAGCACCTCCCATTGCTCTACGGGGACACTGTCTAGAAGACCTGGGTAGTTCGAAGACCATTTCCGTAGCTCAAAGCCACTCAATGCCAGGAGGGATACAAGCTCTGCCTTGAGAGCTTGGGCTGCTTCAAGTGATGCTGCTCCACTAACAATATCGTCAACAAATATGTCATGCTGTAACACTTGTTTTGCTCTCGGATGCAGATGTCTTTCATCGTGAGCCAGCTGTTGCACAGTTCTGATTGCCTGGTATGGAGTGTCTCCATATTCAAGAGCAGACTGTCTAAATGGCAGGAAAAGAATGTACCTACCGTCTGGTGTCCTGGTATGGGTTGTGACAAAATGGTCCTCGCATTGTTAGTCCTCTTGTGAGATTAGCTCTAGCCTTGGGACCTCTTCAATCTCCTAGAATCTTCTGAGCTCTATGTCGAAGTTAGTTCGTACAAGAAATGACACAGGTGTTATACAATTTGCACATGGTTCACGTGGGGCCTTTCCAGTCACTGCCCAACCAAAGAATGAATGGAATGCGTGAGGCTCACCTGGGATTTTGGCAGCAGTCATAGCTTTGCTAACCGTGTCAGCTGACAACAGCATATCAACTGGCCTAGGGGCTTTGAATGAGGGGTCTGTCAGTTCCAAGTCTGCAAGGTGTGCCATACTCTCTAAAGCAATTGTAGAAAATGGTGTAGGATGTGTGTTATGTTAGTAAGAACAATAGCTCTTACATCAAACTGTTCTTCGCAGCAGTCAACTGGCCTTATTGAACATGACACTACTCCTTTAGCACCACACACTGAAGTTTGTTCAACACCTGCAACTTCTACTGCTTGACTGTGACATGGCAAACACAACCTTTGCACACACGCACGTGCGTGCACACACAAACACACACACACACGCGCGCGCTTCTGCAAATTGAGGTTTCCTGATTCAAATCAAATTTTTAAGTGAATGTAAAATTATTCACAAATACATATCAGATTTTTGTTCCTAGTTGAAGTGTATTGTATTTTTATAAACCAGTTAGATGATTTCAAGAATTTGTGTTGAAAAATGTGCAGTAATAAAGGATTTTTATAACAGATATTTGTGACTTAGAGCATACCTATTACATTTACAATTTGTGTAAATGAGTCTAACTATGAGAGTATAAATTCACATAGCAGCATCATGAAATATATATGTATATTAATTTTTATGTGTTGTGATGAGAAAAAAAGAAAGAAAAATATGTATATTGAAATATGAAAATTGACACAGAAGATGGCTTTTGAAGTTGAGCCTAATTTTTGTGTCCTGGGAAAAGATAGATTACTTAAGATACTGTTTATGTATTACGCATGGGATAGTCAGGACCAAGATTCATTGGATAGGAACTGGAGATTCAGCATTGTTTTAATGTTTGAGACCAGTTGAAATTATTTTTCCATAACAAGAAATTTTTAATAACTTTTCCATCATGGCAAATTAAAATAAAAGACCTGCTGTTTTAGAAAAAGTAGCAGAAATTTCACTCTAGTAAACTTGCTTGCTATTTGCAGTACAATAAAAGTTATAAGGTAATCATTGTAATCAGGAATTGCAACTTGGAAGTGCATGTGTCATGGCCATGCTAATTAAAAACTTGGCATCTGTTGATTTTTAGTTTCAATACATTTTAGAATTAGTTCTATCAAACATTTTTACCTTGCTCTGTAAAACTGCCAATTGCTCATTCATTACCAGAAGGTTTACAACTGTATTTGGTTTACACCCCAACCTATCACCCCCCTCTATGCAAAAAACTTGGTTACTGTTTCAAGTGCATGTTTTTTTTCTTCAAGTGTATATTCCTGTTTGCACAATCACTTTGAAAATAAAAACTAAAAATTACCGTATTAGTATTTTTGTGATGAGCAAATTTTTAAGAGTATGTAATACTACAAATACTGCATTACATAATGCAGCACACAATGGTTATTGATGAAATGTCGTGAACTACAGTTATTTACCTATACTATAGTAGGCCTGTGTTAAATAATTTGAAGAAAAATGTTTATTTGAAATATTGAATCTAATACTTATTCAGTTTGAATTAAAAAATTTTGAAGCTACACAGACCGCTAATTACTAGACCCGAATAGCTACTGTCTAGTGTATTAAGTACAGTATGAGCAAATTCTTTACTATGCTATGTAAGTATTTCTTTTTTTCCTTGTTTTCCTCTGCTATTAATGTATTGCGCTACAGGTAGTTCATGTTGTGTTGCCATTCTGTTCATTTGTTGTAGACATAGTTGTGAAAGTACGCCAGCCTTTGCTAAAAGAGACTGAAGCATTTCGTGAAACAGGAACTTTGATCTCATTCCTATACCCTGGCTTGAAAGAAAACAAGCCTATCATTGATGCATTAGCATCAAAGAGGATGAATGCTTTTGGTGAGTTATTATCTAAATATACATTCATTCATTCCTCTTCTTTTCCTTTCTAATTTATTGCACCTATGTAATGTGGGTAACATTCATAAATGCAGAACCTGCATTTATGAAATATTATTTTTGATGTAATTGGTTTTAGCTGCTTTTTACCTTTAGGTATGGACTGCATTCCACGTATATCCAGGGCACAGGTGTTTGATGCCCTCAGCTCAATGGCAAATGTTGCAGGTTACAGGGCAGTCATTGAAGCATCCAACCATTTTGGGAGGTTTTTCGGAGGTAAGTTGAACTGGTCATCTCAAGGCTTGTAATGACCTATTTAAATATAAAATTTCTATGATGTGCAACTGTTCAAAGTACGTAAACTTACGTAGTTCATTCACAATATCTTTTTTTTTAAACAAACCTTTGAAAAATTACCCCAAGTGTAAGGGTAATAAATGCACTTGGTAGGTAAACATATTTAGCAAAGTCAACTTTGCAAACATTGGATTTTTTTAGAAAGTAAATTGTTACAGTGTGCAAGAGTTTTTTTTTTAACCCCGTACATTTCAAACATTCTAATAACTGTTTTGAAATACATAACTTACAAAACACCCAAACTTACTGTTTGTAATCCTAATCGCAATACCTGAACACATGTTAGTATGACAATTCTAGGACTATTACTTTACTAAAATCACGTTTGTTTTGCCACTGATACGAAATTGTGTATTTGTAGAATCATTCCGTAAATACGTCATTTTTCGTGTTTCCTGAAACCGACCTACTTAAACTTTAAAATGTAAATACACTCATTTGCAAAAAAAAAATTGATCGCCATGAATGAGTCATGTGAATACAACAAAGGTTGCCACATAATATCATTGTAGTCCGACATGTGTACCTTTGCATTTAATACTGTTTCCTTGTGTAAGTGTGCCACTAGAGGAGATACATTTCCCTCTTGTCATTCATAGCTGCAAAACACCAAATAAGGACTTAGTACCAGTGTGAACTGTGTCAACCACAGAGCCGATTTCAGTGAACATGCAACATGCCTCGATGGTACATTCGACAAGCCTTTGCCTAACTGGATGAGTTGACAGGCCACATCGTTGACCTCTGAGAGGCAGGTTTGACATTTTGGTGCATTGCTTGCCACTTGAACTTTTCAGCCTACACTGTGAGTCGGTGGTGAACACAGTGGGAACAGGAGAGTACACGCACCCATTGACCCCGGCAGGCCACCAGCACTACAGGATGTAAGCACTCCAAGGGCATCGCTGCGCACCATCCAGAAACATGTCTTGGCAGCAGGGGATATGCCTGTGTCCACCAGTTCTTTATCCAGGTGGCTAGCAGAGCGGAATATGTCTTATTCCTTAACAGCGTCTACCATTATAACTTGAGCATTACTGAGCACATGTGATCTGCCGGGAATGGGCAGCATGGCATCTTGTGGATTAGCAACAACTAGTGTTCAGCGACAAATCGTGATTCTATGTTAATACAGGCTACCGCAAAATTTCATTCTGGAGACATCCTGGCCAGTACCGTGATCCACGCTTCTCATTGTAAAACAGCACACCATCTCAATGAGAGTTTTCATGGTTTGGGGTGCCATTTCCTAAAATTCCTGTTGCCCACTGGTGGTGATAGAAGGAACTCTGATGGCGTGGCGATACATCCAGCAAATTCTTTGATCATGTGCACTCCTTCCTTGGTCAGCAAAGTCCTAAGATCTTTCACCCATCGAAAATGTTTGGGATGAGATTCAAGGGCAACTTTGGCCAGCAAAAACTATGGCGAATTTGGATGGTCATTTGCGCCAGCAGTGGCAGGATCTTCCTCAGGAGAACATCTGATGTCTATATGCCTCCATGCCCAGTTGTATCATCGCCTGTTGCTGTACTACAGGTGGTCCAACACCATACTAAGTGCATTCCTGAAGTGAAATGAAAAGATTTTGGCAGGTCTTGAGAGTCAATGAGGGGGATTGAGGTAAGTACGGAGTGGTTCCAGAATGAAGGGGTGGGGGAAATGAGAGATTCCCAAGAAAACCAACCGACCAGCGGCATCGTCCGGGATGATTCCCACATGCAAAAATTTGGTGAACCGACGGGGGATTGAACCCGGTTCGCCTTGGTGGGAGGTGAGCAGGCTAACAATTGTTTGTCCCCTCCAATACATGCTTAGTGTGGTAAATATTTTGATGTTTTTTGTATATATACTACCATGTCCTGTGCCTTTACCCATTTATGGGCCCCTGCGATGGTACCTTCAGGGTGATCAATTTTTTTTGCTAGAGATTGTACATTTATGGCGCTTCAAGATGTTTATGGTTGATGGCAGATCAAGCCATTTTACTAAGTGGTTATATATATAATTTCATTAAAGAAATGTTGAAAAGGCACCTGCAGTCAACTGTACTTAATAAAAGTGAATAAAACAATAATCATAGACTGCTGGTAAAATATTCGTACACCAGAAACAACCACATTACAATTTAAGCAGTCTGTGCTCACTAGAAGAGGCTCCAGAACGGCAGTAATGCAGAATCACTTAAGAAATTTTGCATGACTAACTCTTTTACTAAAGCAAAAAAATCAATGTTTTTTATATAAAATATTTTTTTAAAACATTGTTTTATAAAATTATGTATTGTGAAATAAATATCAATTTTCGTATTTTTTTAAAAATATTTTTTGTAATATGCTGAGTTTACATGAAAAGGTTATTGTACTTTGCAATTATGACATGTACAAAAGAATTTCTTTACATTAGAAGTAATACATTTTAATTTAAAATCTATGTTGTTTACAAAATACCTGCAACTATGTTATTAGGTGTGGTTTACAATAGAAAAATGACATTTTTACTTTAAATGGGTGTAGGACTCAACAGTGTTATTTAAACATATTAATTTCCAATTGAACTTGGTAAATCACTTGCATTTGATTTCACTTAAGTATTAAAAGTAATATTTATATTTGTAATAGTCTATTTGTTTCATTTCATGTGTGTGAGTTTACAGTTGAAAAATGTTAAATTAATAATTATGCAGGAACCACAGTTCATGCACATGGAGCCACATTTTTTGCATTTCTGATTCACCATACACCATTATAATACCTTTTAAGCCCAGTCAGTGCAAACTTAAAATCCTGGCCTCTTCATATTGGGTTAACAATGACTAAAGGCTGTTCATGATAAAGTGAGCACTTTTGAAATTAACCTTTGATGCGCACCCTTTGATAGTTAAATATAAAGACGACTTTGCCTCATCTGCACACGGAATTACGTAACCTAGGCAGGGTTAACAACTTACATCCAGAGTCTACCAGAATGCCCCTAGACGAGAGGGTACTCGCAAACAAAGCCAGCAAAGTTAGTTCGCCTTATTATCAGACGTCACGCCAACCCCTCTCGTGTGATAGTAGACAGTCTAGCACTGCAGTTAAGCGTCTAAGTTCATGCCGCAGATTGCAACCTCGCATGACAAATGTCTGCTTTCGCCACGGACCAAGAGATTCCACCAGAGAGCGCAGCTATGCCCATGGGAGGAGGAGCTCACCCCATCTCAAAGAGCCCGCGGGTAGGTGGAATATCTGTCCGTGCACAGCCTTAGAATGGCAGTTCATTCTCGGCAGCATGCTGCACCACTTCCAGTGCTGGAGCTCTCTGCCAACACCAACGTCTTCGTGACCTACCTTCACCAGAAGCCCCCAAAGAAGTCAACACCCCTTTGCTACACCCACTACCCTTCTGGTAGTGGTACCCGAGTCCCTTCTAGACAACAAGCATTGAGTTAGTTAGGGTTAGCCAGTGTGATAGCTACCTAGCCACATCTGCTTTGTTATTTGAGACTCAGGTCCCCTTCACCTGGTTTGCGTAGGTTAACTACTGTTACAGTTCTTGGTAAATTAGGAGTTGGTACAGGCCACAGTGTTATTCCTTTTGTAATAAACACTTCTTTTATTAACTTCAGAGTACTAATTGCTAAGAGTGACTGTAACTCCAACTTCCATATACGTCAGCCCACCAGGCAAGAGCAGGAAACTGCGGCATTCTCAACCTATTTTCCGAACCTAGTGTAGGACTGTGGGCTCCCTTAACCGGGTGCACATATGTCAAAACAACACAGTAGATGGGCACCCATACTGTGCTCCTGATGTGCAGTAAGAGCCCCAACCATTAGGTCACAATCACAAGGCGGTTTGTCAGTTAGTCCAGTCCATTCCCTCATCCACCTCGCTGAACTGTCGCCAGAAAGAGAGAGAGACAAGGTCTGGCCCTTTTGGTTCACACCTATGTCGTTGTTGGACTCTCAGGATAACCCCACCGCTCTAACCACAGCGCTGACCTGTCGCCGGTTAGAGTACTCTGATACGACTCTCGTTGGCTGGGCTTCTGCCTATCTCATCACTTAGTTAGGGTACTTAAACCCCTGCTCCTCTCTTGCATGGCCAACCGTGGAACCTACCTACATGCCTTACACCTGTAGGAGTGGTATCAGGTTGCGTATTGGAAAGGCAGCTACCTACCACAAGATATAACTTAGGCTGTAATCCAGCCCCAACTGCACTTTGCAGCATAACCCCCGGGAATGAGTTCAAGCCGCCCAACAGTTAGAGAGGCATCACCTCTGAGCTCCCTCTCCCTCCTTATTTCAGCCCCCTTTGAAAATCGTCAGAGAACCACATCCCATCGTCGTTGCCCTCCGCCAAGGACTCAGCGTACCACTGGGTCTCTCAAACCCGTGGTGCCACCTCAGCCGAGCCAGCAGTCCTCATCAGGCCTCTATCTGCATCACCTGCCACAGCACCATCAAGCCCGCAGTCGAGGGATAGCAGTTTCTGGGCCCATAATAATGGCTAAAGCTATCGAGATGAACAAGAAGCTTGATGAAGACCCTTCATTTAAGGCTAGTATAGGATGGCTGGATAAATTTAAGGGTCGACATGGCATAAGGCAGTTGGACATATTGGGTGAAAAACTAAGCGCTGATAGTACAGTCATTGTAGAATATTGGGAAAAACTAATAAAAGAAAAGATAGAAATTTGGTCAGAGAGCAGGTTTACAACTGTGACGAAACTGGCCTAAATTGGAAAGCACTTCCCGTTAAAACCTTAGCCTCCTTATCGGGAAAATCTGCGCCTGGTTTTAAAATGCAAAAAGACAGCATAACTGTCATGGTGTGTGCGAATGCAAATGGTAGACATAGGTTTCCTTTACTAATCATTGGGAAATCTAAAAAGCCTCGAGCTTTCAAAAATATGAATTTAAATGTCTTACCTGCCAAATATTATGCACAAAACAGTGCCTGGATAAGTTAGGTTATATTTAATGAGTGGTTCCACAGTGTGTTTGTGTCAAATGTAAAATCACATTTAAAATCGATTGGATTGCCTGAAGAAGCCATGTTATTAATGGACAATGCACCAACTCATCCTTCTCACGACTTACAAAGTGATGATGGAAAAATTACGTGCCGCTTTCTGCCTGCTAACACAACCCCGCTAATTCAGCCCATGAATCAGGGTATTATTGAAATCACGAAGCGACGTTATCGAAAATGCTTTATTCAAAAAGTTGTTTGCGTTGGGGATGAATTAATAAGTTTAAAACAGTTTTGGAGGTCATACACCATTAAAGATGCAATTTTTAATGTCGCTGAAGCCTGGCAAGATATACCAGAAGAAACATTAAAAAAGGGCTGGAACAAACTGTGGCCTGATACTGTAAACGAGAATGAGACCATAAACGAATCTGGAAATTAGGAGGAAATTATACTTCTGTGTCAAGCTATTCCAGGTGGAGAAAACACATCAATAGGCGAAGTAAGTGAATGGCTGGGAATTGACAGATTTGATGGAGGCTTTGAAATATTAAATGATGAGGAACTTGCATTAAGTGCAACACTGGAGGTAGAATGTTTAAGTGAAGAAGAAGAGGATGATACACTCAAGGATTGCCCCAAAATCATAAGCCACAGTGATTCNACTAGGAACTTGCATTAAGTGCAGCACAGAAGGTAGAATGTTTAAGTGAAGAAGAAGAGGATGATACACTCAAGGATTGCCCCAAAATCATAAGCCACAGTGATTCTGAAAACATGTTTTCCAAGTGCATTGAATGGTACGAGCAACAAGAAGAGACAGACGCTACACAGATATTACTCCTACGTAAGATACGCAACATGGCAGCAACAAAAGCCTGTGGAGTATTACAACAAAGGAAAATGACAGACTTTTTTAGGTAGGATTATACTACTGAACATATACATACTAGCACTGTATTCAATTTTGTTATTTTATCAACCTGATAAACAGAAGTCTACAATACGTAATATCAAATACATACTGTGCTGTACATACCTCTATTGATTGCTACCTGTTTAAAATATAGTGTTAAATATTGTATACATTATTATTGCCAGTATCTGTTGTGTCTTTGCGAATGGCAAAAGGGGGGTGGGGCATTTCTATTAACCGTCTATTCTCTCAACCGCCACGGTGACGGTCCCAAGACTGACTGATAATGGAGACTCCACTGTATGTCGCTTCTTGGACTTGTGCCGCTGGTTGCGTGACTACGTACCAGATATTGCCAGCTGAATGGGTCCCTCAACCCTCTACTGGAGAATGAACCACGTTGGCGCTTGGGGGAACACCGCAACACATTTTGCGCCCTGAAGAGAATCTTCAAGCACCTGGAAAAACTCCACAGACCCCAAGGGGAGAGCCCCCTCATATTACAAACAGACTCCTGCCAGGACGGGCTGGGGACGGTCCTATACCAGGAGGACACTGCCGGTCGACACCAGGTCATCGCATATGCCAGCACCCATTTGATAACTATGGAACAGAGATATCATATTAACGAACAAGAGTGCCTCGCCGTGATCTCGGTAGTGAGGAAGTACTGATAGTACCGATATCACCTTGAGGGGAAGCACTCCATACTCCGCACAGACAGCAAGGCCCTCCAATGACTGCGCTATTCAAGAAACACCAAGGCCAAGTTAGGAAGATGGGAAATGTTCCTAACTGAGTTTGACTTGGAGGTGCAGTACTGCTCTGGTAAGTCTAATGATCTACCGAATGTCTTATCATACCAGCCAGACCTCAACTTGGGGAGGGGAGCGAAAGAAGATGAAGAATGGGTGAGAATGACCCCTCCTTCTGCCTCTAAGAGAAGTCCCGAGGAGCATACCCAGCTCCTCCAGCTACAACTCAGCCGATATCAAAGCAGGCACCACCATAGAAAAACCTCACTGCCCCTGCTTGCATATATTTTAACAGGCTCACTGAGTGACATATGCCCAGTATAGTTGGTAATGATTGATGGAAAGTAGTTCATATCTTGATGTCAAATAATAAGTGTTAGGTAACCATTTGGGACAACTTTATTATTTGTGTGTCTTATTGTTTTTTTTTTATTGCATCAAAGTGTAAAAATGACCAGATTTGTAATATATTTACTTTTCCAATAATTCAACAGTTTTACCTGACTAGTGCATGGATAAAGTGATGAGGCCCAAGGTAATGTTTATTTTACATAAGGCGTAAGAATACACAACGTGCATACAAGTAGATCCTAAGCAGGACTTTCAAAAGTGCTCATTTTACCATGAACAGCCTATACCAAACTTTACCTCAAATAACATAACAATAAGGATTGTCATTCTTGAAGACTGAGATTTTGTGGCTTAAATGTTGGTTATTATGAACAAAATTCAAAAATTAATAATAAATGTACTTACACAAATGTTTCTTTAATATTTGTGAATCTTGTATATTGTAAATAACGGTTTGCTGTCAATAACTACTTCTCAACACTGTATTAGTTATGGCTTTGGCATTTAGTCGTTCAGCCTGAATCATAACTCTGATTTTATAACTGAGAGAAGATCCTAGAACTGCAATTTGCAACCATTCTGGCCATGGCCATAGAGCAGGAAATATTTCCTGTATTTGAGGGCTATATGTTGTGCCAAAAAAAAAGGGCTCCTAAACAGCAAATTTCATAATTTTGAGAGTTGACTGTAGAAATAATGTTTGCTCAAGATCATGCTGCAATGCATGTTCCACAGTATGTTACACCAGTGTCACTGTGTAATTTTTCACTGGTTGTTAGACACAACTACAGCATTCCTTTAGTTTGTCACTACTCAGCCATGGTACTAGAGCTGTGCCAAATCACTGATGTCCCAATTCTGTAATGCCGATTCACCAATGTGCTACCAATGTGAGGAAAAGCTTTTTGCTTATATTTAGATTACTATTATACTTGAACAATGGTATTGGTGAAATGCAGCATAATTTAAAGCAATTGTTAACTTATTTCAGTTTACATTGTTCAAAAATGCAACAAACCATGAAAATTCAAGGGAACAAAAAAAAATGTTGATACTGTATATGTTTATAAAAATACTTATTTTTGAACATATAACAGGCGAGCACTTCTTCCCCTGAGAACTGTGTAGCTAGTCTACTACGCAGCTGTTCCCAATTTCGTTATAAATTCCTCATATTGGTTCCACCGTTCTGGGGCTTTTCCCCTACATTTGCTTACAGGCTCAAGAGACCCACTGTTTGACTGGCGTTCTGCTGGCTTTGAACTCCCTCTCACATTCTTCAGTGACTGCTACCGGGTATTCTTGGGGTTGACCTGCGAACTCTGGTAGCTGTGGCTTGTC
This sequence comes from Clitarchus hookeri, assembly GCA_002778355.1. Taxonomy (NCBI): domain Eukaryota; kingdom Metazoa; phylum Arthropoda; class Insecta; order Phasmatodea; family Phasmatidae; genus Clitarchus; species Clitarchus hookeri. Next base: position 79,242 of record NQII01000184.1, on the reverse strand, counting down.
GGAATGCCTGATGGTACTCTCTGTATGGGTTCCTAGGTTGCTAGACCTGTATTCCTGTGCCTGGCGACACACCTCGCAGTGGTATACCAGACCCGTTAGAGTTTCATCTGGCCATGCGAGGCAAGTATGATGAAAGGATCTGTGCGCATGTGATGCATCACACTTTGTTGATGCCCTGCCCTTCACAGGTAATGCAGGTGTACCAGGTGGCTTGCTGCAAGCGGAAGTCTTCGCAGCGGTATTCAAGGCCATCTGTATACATAGGCTCATTGTTCCGTCCTAGGTATCTGTAGTGCTGGAGTATCTGCCGCTCGCATAGGGTCAAACTCTTGCATGCCGGCGGCTGCTTCTCAGTGGGATTACAAACGGTGGGGCGATCACGTGACTTCCTTTACTATGTTGGCACTGACCTTGTAGGTGGCCAGAGATAAAATTGTGTTTATTTGCAGTATAATTTTTGCTTACACTAGTCACTTGCATTGGAAAAATTCAAAAATATTCCAACCTTTGTTTTGAAATTTACCACATTTGTAGTGATTTAATGGTTGACATTTACTAACTTGCATTTGTAGTTTTCTGTCAAATTTCTCTGATTTCAGGAACATAGAAAAAATTCTACTCTGTAAAAAATTACAGTAGCTATAAAAACAGTTACTTTAAATTATTTTTTTGGCAGCCTTCACAAAATTTGAAAATTGACACAGTTATTGTCAGTTATTCAAAATTTCATAGGTGTATGTGTTGTGTGTGTGCATGCATATGCTCATCTGTTCATGCTTGTACGAACATACGTGCATGTGTACTCGTGTGTGGCAACATGCATGTGTGTGTGAGAGAGAAAAATAACATTTTGCAGTATTAATAGCTGTAGTATTTAATTGAAGAAATATCAGCAATTAAAATATTATATTTGAATAAATAACGAGAACCATATTTTACTGCTCAGATGTGTGTGTGTTTGTGTCTATATATATAATTATATATATATATATATATATATAATATAATATATATGTGTGTGTGTGTACGCTAGAGGTTTTGGAAATTATTAAGAATACAGTTAGATTAAATAAAAATTCTGGGTTTGTCTTCTTCCAGTGTTCAAATTTACTCAGTTTCATATATGTGTATTGCATATTTTGTATTTCTTTCATAAAAAAGCAAATAAATATTTAAGTGCAATCTTGTGTGCTATTTTAATGCTGTGATAGAATGTACATGTAACTTAATTGAAGCTGTATTGCTGCAGGGCAGATAACTGCAGCAGGAAAGGTGCCACCTGCTAAGGTCCTTGTCATTGGTGGTGGAGTGGCAGGTCTGGCAGCTATGGCTCAAGCAAAGCACATGGGTGCAATAGTCAGGGGATTTGACACACGAGCAAGTGTTCGAGAGCAGGTGGAGTCTCTTGGTGCGGAGTTCCTGGAAGTCACCTTAAAGGTTTGTCAAAACTTAACGCGTGTGTACTCTATTGCTTGTTCCTCACTGGCTTTTTACACCTTGAGGTACATACTGTTTAACTTGACAAAAGAAGGAGTTTTAATAACTCATTTATTTAACTTAATGTCTTTCACAAAAATACTTTGGTTTTCTTAACTACCATATCTACATTACAGTTTTGCATGTGATGCCTCTAAATAGTGCAGGTAAGTGTCCAGTAAGCAGTGACATTAAAAAAAATCTACTCAGGACATCTTGGTTAAGGCAGACAACAGTGTGAAAATAGTGCAGTTATAGACTCGCGTGTAGCTGTAGTCCCATAATAAAAAGTCACTCATGAAAGTTTTTACCCCAAACTGCTTTAAATTGGTGATAAAAACTTTGTTCAGGTACAAATGCAAATATAAATAGGCTGGCCAAATAAGCAAACTATACTTATGTTGGGTACACCCATATGCTGTTGAAATTTGAGCAGTGATGTACCATGGTAGAACAGCTATTACTCGGAGAACATTCTTGCACACATTGAAATATGCTAACAAAGTTCCACAAGAAATAGAAATTATGTGTGTGAAACTGAATCTAGAATGTTTGTGTACTATAAGAAAAAATATATGAGAGACAAAATTTATAATTTCCGGAAGTTGGACACTTTCCTTTGAGAACGTGTTCCGTATCTACCTTGGTCAGCTCGCATATAATTAGCATATTACTATATGTTGCTCTAACAGAGGTGTAGTTTATTTTTTGAGTTAGCAGGCATCCATTTACTTTCCCACAGTTCTGCAAAGTATGTGTTCTCTTCATGGCAATTGTCTGGGTTGTAGATTGCACTTGCAGTCTTGGTTTAACTGGTAAGTCTGAGGAGTCTCTGTCTGGCTTCCTCGTGTAACCTGATATACACTGTGTAAGGGCAATCCTCTCAGCACACCTAGCACAAGCAGCGGCTATCTTGGTTGCCTTGCATCTCCCAACCCGATGACAAAACATGAGGTGTTAGAAAGAGACAGAAGATTTCTTGGTGGTTCGGTGAAAGTAGGCACATCCATTGTAGACTCAACAATGGGTAAATTCTGGGGTGAGCAGGGTTGGCCTCGTTGAGAGCCAGTGCCTTTCTCCAGTGTCAGTGTCCAGGCGACCTTGTGTCACCAACCCAGGTAGTCTGGTAAAGAATCGTCGCTAACATGTCAACATCCCTGGGTTGGGTCACGAGGACATTATCCCTACAAAGACCACTTCCACTTTCACTCTGAAGAACGCCCAAAAAGAACAGCAGTATCGCTGACAACCAAGTATTCAGCTAATGGGAAGAGCAGATGCTCCACAGATTCCGTCTCCATGGTAATAATACAGTGTGGCAGTATCGCAAGTACCCTAGTCACCAGCGATGAGGAGGAGTGCTAGAATAACAGTGATGACTGAATAGCATGGTAGGGGAGATGTACATACCTCCTCCCAGAAGTAGAGTGAAGGTAGCAGGTCAAAATGTGGATAAAGTTGGAGCTATGTGACGTAAGCAGACTTTGTTTTGGAGTGTATGTTTATTGGTGAACCAATAGTCTATTCATGCCTAACATGTACCTGACTAGTGCCTGAAGGGCTGTCCTTTAGGTTACCAACAAGGTTATAGAGGTGCGGACTTCACTGACAGTGGTGAGGATGACCCCAAGAGGTTGACAGCGTGACTCAGCACTTGAGCTAAGCTAGATATAAGTGTAGAGGTTGTAGGTAGATGAAGTGTGCAGGTGAAGGCAGAGAGCTTCAAAACAAGTAGCTGACTAGCAGCAGCATGGTTAGCTGACAAGCATTGGTAAGCTGGAGTTGGGAGCGGGACACCATTCTAAGAACAACTTACTAAATAATGTATACTCAGACAGTGGGCAATGAAGGGGAAAAGGTGAGAGAACCAGGAACCTTGTCTGCGCTGCTGGGCTATGCTTGCAGTATTCCTTGTGGCAGGTGGCTGTAAGGTTGGAAGTTATGCACCTGTCAAAGCTTGGCACTGGAGAATGGCAGGTGATCTGTCTACAAGTGAAGGGCGGCAAACTGGCTGCTCTTGTCATGTGAGATTGCAGTGGTGTGTGCAGCAGAATTACTCTGTTTTAGGGTCACTACTGTGGCGGAGGCTACTAAGGAGTAACAATTGCCCTTGGTGTGTCAACATGATGTTGGTATGTCATTACAACAGAGACAAACACTGGCTAGAATTTTACTTTCCATGTTCAGTTCCTCTCTACATTTTCTCTATACCTAGATATTCATTATCTGTTGCTTCATATGTCTTTTTCAAATCCTTTCAAATCTAATTCAATCTACTTCTTGTATTGGCTTGTTAGATCTTCTCCCCTTTTGTTTTGTGTTTGCCATCTTTTCCATATTTCTTAACTTTTTTGGTGTTTCTACCCTTGTTTCGTACATTTTTACAAGCACGCAGCACACACATATATGCACACATGCATGTACACTGACACGTGCACAAAACCAGCTTTTGATACTTGATATTATTTTCCCAATGCCTTTAGCTACTCTCCCTCCAATCCCTCTNTATCTACCCTTGTTTCGTACATTTTTACAAGCACGCAGCACACACATATATGCACACATGCATGTACACTGACACATACATGTTTGCACGTGCACAAAACCAGCTTTTGATACTTGATATTATTTTCCCAATGCCTTTAGCTACTCTCCCTCCAATCCCTCNGCACGTGCACAAAACCAGCTTTTGATACTTGATATTATTTTCCCAATGCCTTTAGCTACTCTCCCTCCAATCCCTCTCATCAGCTACCAAGCTAGGTGGCGCAGTTGTAAACCACTGAACTTATATTTGGGAGTACCTAGATTTGATTCCCAATCTGACCATCCTGATTCCTGTTTTTCAAAATCTCTCCAGGCGAATGCTGGGATGGTCTTTATAACAGGCCATGGACGATTCCTTCCCCGATCTTGCTTCTCTAAGCAACTTGTTTGATCGCTAATATATATATATATATCTCTCTCTCCCCCCCTCCCCAATTAATTGGTACCTACCTACCTATATATCTACGTACTCTCTCATCAGCTGATGTATCCCACGTACACTGAGCACTTTTTTTTAACCCAAATAGACCACTGCTTACGTCCCGCAGCCAAGTGCTTGCCACTGTCAATCAAAAGAGTGCGAAGAAAGGAAGAAAAAGTAACTAGCACATCACCATCAGCAATAATGCCAAATACCAAGTTATCCACCTATTTCAGTGGCAGAACCTTGCTTACACCATTCTTCCTTTTTCATAACTACGTTGAGACAACGGACACTATAAGCAGTATCATATATGGACTAAAGCATTCAATAGGCTCTGGGTGTGCCAATGGAACAAACCTATCTGCTCTTCCCAACCAGAATGGACTTGGTTGAGGTGTACCAGGGTGTCCACCCACAGGGAAAAGTCAGGGAATTTTATGTGACATAAAAATGTTGGGAAATTTTCACCTGCATCAGGGAAAATTTAAATAATTGCTAGTCTGCAGAAGTTGTTAGCTGTGTGAATACAGGATAATGTGATGGTGTGCATATGCATTTTTAAAATTTCAATTTTTATGTTTGTGAACTGGCAATAAAACATTTTTATGAAGTGACATAGGGCCTGTACTAGAGGTGGGACGAAACCAGATTTTGGCACCGAACCGAACTAAAACTTGACCTAGAATATTTTTATTGAACCGAACCTTCAGAATTGTGTACAAACCAAGCTTAAACCGAACCATGCTATAATTNGACCTAGAATATTTTTATTGAACCGAACCTTCAGAATTGTGTACAAACCAAGCTTAAACCGAACCATGCTATAATTGATTGAACCTGAACCAAACTCGAACCGAACTTTAAAAAATGCCTTATCCACAGAACAGTTCAGTGCTTAATTGTTCAAGGAAAAAGTTACAAACGTGTAGAATTACCTTTAAAGACAGTGGATTATGGATGCAAAATGGTAATCAGTGTGCACGCACACACGTGTCTGCANATGTAGAATTACCTTTAAAGACAGTGGATTATGGATGCAAAATGGTAATCAGTGTGCACGCACACACGTGTCTGCAAATTAAATTCTTAAAGTACAGTGGTTACGTGGATCATGTGGATCTTGTTCCACTCAAGGAACGAGAGTTTCGTTACTGGTCCTCTGGACGTGGCTATCAGGTGCGAAGTGAAAGCAACATATATACATACAACCTTCACAGTTTAGCCGCTATTTGTTCAAGCCTTTAACACTAACAAACGTATATAACCACATTCACAATTTCACATCTAATTGTTTAAACATGCAACAAAAATAATAAACATACATCATACAACCAGCACAGTTCTACCACTAATTGTTCCGAAATGTAATGGCCAAATATTTCCTAATTTGAAAAAAAGTACAAAAGTAACTTACTATTAACTTTTGGTTTTTATGTATTTGATATGATCATTTATTAAAATGCTGAGAAATGTATCTTTTTAGTTTTAGTAATATGTGAAAACCACAAATTAGCAACACAAAAAAATTGTTTAATTGAATATATAATTTTTCAAAAACTCAAGCAAATCACTTATTTTGTGTAAAATTTATAGATTTCAAAGGGTGTAAGTTAATAAAGAAAAGCACCTGGTTTTACACACTTTAAAGTTCAAGATATAATGTTGTCATCACTGCTACAAAAAAAAAAANATAAAGAAAAGCACCTGGTTTTACACACTTTAAAGTTCAAGATATAATGTTGTCATCACTGCTACAAAAAAAAAAACAAATATGACCCTTCTGTAAATTTTTTTTGTTTTGCATTGTTATTTTTTTTAACTTCTTTGAAGTGAATTAAGTTCATTTCAAAGTTCGTTACTGATGTTTTTTTCTGGCAAATTTTCTAACCGAACACGAATGCATGTAAATTTTTCTAACCAAACTAGAACTGATCTTTTACATGGCAATAAATTACGAACCGAACCTATAAAGTTGGGATTTGGTTAATAAATCAACGTTCAACCCATTTCTAGCCTGTATGTAAAAAATAAAGTATGTGTGCGTTTGTAATGGGCACTTGTATGAAGTTATTATCATGTATCACTTGAAATATTGATGGGCTGAATGAAATGTTGGCTCTGCATGCTTGCTGTGTTGCAGTGTAATTTAATTCAACTTCACTGATATCATATTTTTTCTGTCAGCTGTGGAAAAATATGGTATTGGAAGGTTTTGATCCTGAGAAAATAGGTCAGGGAAAATGGTTAGATTCTGCCTGGAAAACGGGGAAGGGAATTCCAAAATGGAATTTCAGTGGACACCCTGGGTGTATCCAAGTACCCAGTAAAGGGTGCTTATCTACTGTAGTTATGTGGGAAGAGACTTAGGAGTAATACTGATTGCTCCCATGAAATATATTACCTTCCACCATAATCTGAAAAGTGGTTGATTGGCAGACCTAAAAATGTGACATCAGTACTGCTCCACTGAACTAACACTTGCATTTAGGGCATCTCCCTTTACCTTTCCATTACCATTTTTGTGCAAGGGTAGAAATAAGAGAGCCTGGTGTCCTCATAAGGGACAAGGTTCCCTCCCCAAACCACTGGGAGGTCAAAGGTATAAAAATTAGCATGGCATATACCACCAATGTCCAGCAGTCACTGAAAATCATCCCCAAGACAGTTATGAGTGACACTCGAGAGAGACCAATATAAGAGCAGCGTAATGTTTTCCCACCCTAGTACTAGCAACAGTAGGGCCTATGTACTCTATAGAGTGAAATTGCCAGTTCCTTGTTTGACCTACTGACGCGTGACGACTGGTTTAAGGTGATGCGCATCACACAAAAGCAAGTTTTTTACTAGGTGTCAGGTCAGAGATGCAGGTTAAAGCAAACTTCTATGAAGTTTGTGTCAGGAGACGCTTGGTTTTAACTAGCGCCGTCTGCAAGGTATAATTGTTCGTTACACCAACAGCCTTATGGTGGCTGGGGCAAGTACCGGTACTGGCTTACCTTGTCCGGGCCATACCCAGGGTTGATCGACGACTGGAAGCAGATGTCTTGGTCTGGTGCCTTGTCCTAGGGTGGCTGGTGGTGAGTTCGGCTGGGGGTTTGTTCTCTGGTGTCCTCGGTGTAGTTGGACACCAGAGGAGGTGGCTGGTCGCTGCGGTCGGTAGCTCATTGAGGCGACCCTCAAGGGCACACGCAGGTCCAGGCGTAGACGGACGATGATGGGATGCAGGTCGCTGGTCTGACGAGGTGGCTCAAAGAGATTCTTAGGGAGGACCAAGCGGTGAGGCCCCGGCAGTTGACGGACGGCCTGAACTCGTTCCCGGGGGTTGATGCAGCTAAAGGCTGACAGGGTTGGGTTACCCAGCAACTGTTTAGTCTCAGGGGCTGTCCTCGTTTCACTCCTCTTAGTACCTCCTCTATGGGTGAATGGCATGTGTGTAAGGTACTACAGTCCACCTCCATGAGACAGGGACAGGCGACTGTAACCCTAGCTAGAGTGTGCCCAGAGGTGATTACGTCACTTCTCGTCATTCGTGTCACTCCAACCAGCGGATCTGTACGTGATGGATGGGATGAGTTTACTGACATGGCGTGGCCTCACCGCTTCGTCGTGAGTCACACAGATGTGACTGGGTCACCCTTCGTCAGACCTGGCACTCCAACCGACAAATTGCGTATGGTGGATGGAGTAGGGTTAACTGACTTGGGTGGCACAACCGCTTCCCTGCGTAGACTTTCTAGTAGATGGCTCTACCGTCCAGTGCACCAGGTATCATTGTGTACACTGTCCACGGTTCGGCTGGTCTTCGAATGTGTGGTGTTTGGGCAACTTACGTGCTGCCCTTGTTAGGGGAAGCCCGCATTCCAACGATAGAATCTGAAATCAATAGAATCGAAAAGCTGCGGTCACCTGCCTCTCTCTAAGGGATAGTGCTTACCAAACAGTAAGGTCATCACAGTTTCACCCAAGAATCAGTACTCCGAGGTTAGAATGGAAAACGTTTTTATTCAAAGAGGATTAAACTTGGCGACCCTCCTGCACTTTCTTAATTACTGGTGTAACCTGCGGAAATTAATGTTATGTTAAAACAGGTGAAGGGAATCTGTTACCAAATTACGAGAATAGCAAAAGGAATTAGGTAGCCATGATAACAACTGGGCCCTAACTGTCGACTATGTTAGTCCTGAGGGGATTCGGGTGTCACTACCAAAGTGGTAGGTGAGTTTATGGAGGGAAGACTTCTTCAAGGGTAGCGGGTTGCTGGATCTGGAAGAACGTCTTGGTTACTGGCGGTACTTGGGGTCCCTCGTGAGGAGGAAGTAGGGAGCAGAGAGCCTTAGCACGACTTTTGCCAAGGCGAGCTGCTGAGATTAAATTGAGTTCCTCTGCGGTGCGTGGCCTTATATACCCTGGCGGGGGGTGCGTCTCTGGTTTTGTCGGCCATCATGTGTCTCCAGTGGGGTGGCTCCTCCCTTCATGAGCAGCGTAGCTCCTGCTGTAATCTCTCAGGGAAGGCTGGAAGCAAGATAGTTTCCTTGTATGCAGACAGTATCCGCCGCTGGCTTAGGGGAACTGTCGTACTTTGCTTTGCTGGGCTTCACTGGCTGAAGCGATTATGTTACAGGCGTGTCTAGCATACTGAGTGTCAGTGGTTTGACAGCTGTTTTCTTGGGGGTCCCTGGTTGGGAAGCATGCCTGTCAGCTCTGGAGGCAAGTGGCTCGTGGATCAACACACTGTTCGTTTGTTGTGCAGCTGCCATGCGGCTGCACATGATGAGGTGGAGTTGAAAAAAGATATACTCGGATAACACATCAAATTTCCCCTCTTCCTCGTTGCAACAGAGGCTCATCTCTGTGATTTTAGAGGGGAAGTGATGTTGAATTGGCATCTGAAGTCTCTTACGTTCTCTTCTGTACCTGCTGCTATTCTGTGCTTTCTTTCGGTGGTGGCATGCAGTGGCCCATTTTCCTCTAGTGCTCTGTCTCTCTTCCAAACGATCAACGAATGGGGTAGTTGGCCTGCTAATTGTTTCAACCCTCTGAGGAGGAGAGTGATATACATTTTGTACCGGTGTGTTGGGCAAATGAACGAGCCCTTCTTGGTTACAGTAAAAACGTGTCGCTTACACTGAACAGCTGAGGGCTGTGGGTACTTCACAATAAGCTACAAGATTTTTGACCTGAAATTGCAAGTACGGGCATACTTGTCAATTTTAACACTGGAAAATACCAGAAGTATTTACAATGCCCAAACTCTCAATGGGTGTTTCTTTCTACCTTCCATGGTGCTAAAGGTGTGTTTGAAACTGACTTTGCTCTGTGGCCTCTGGTATGGGTCCCATGGCAGGCTTTTTACGTGTTAAATTTCTTCAAAACTAGGCTGGCGCTAAGCCTTCCGTTAACTAGGCCGGCAGCTAACTATACATCTTAAAGCTATGCGAGTAACTCTGAATATATTTACATTATAACCAACTCATTGTCGTACATGTCACCTACAAAACGAAATAAAACGCATGGACACACAAACTCTCATTTTCATCAATATTTACAATTCTGTTTTCTGTCATTGTATTTACTCTGTTTGATGGCAGGCATCCACCGGCCACGATTCCTTCATTAATTATGCAGATGGTTCTTGTTCTCCTGGGTTCAGGTTACAGGACATGCTCAGGGTGGTTTGGTAATGGCTGGCGTGTGTTTAGGAAGTCATTATCCGTTGTCTACACTTTGTACCTTTGATGAAGGTGTCACTGGCTGATCACTAATTAACTCATTATATATCCTATCCTTCAGCGTGGCTCTTACGGCTCGTTGACGTCCTTTCATTTCGGATCTGTTACTGTGGTGGTTTCTTCGGGGCCATCCTGCTGCGGGGTACCTCTGGGCACATCCTTCTGCGAGCACGTGGTCAGGGTGGCTGTCAGAAGCAGGAGCTCATCTGTTTCCCCTGCCCCTCAGTTCTGCTGGGCACATCCTTTTGCGGATCGGCTACTGCGGTGGTTTCCTCAGGGCCATCCAGCTCTGGGGTACCGCTGGGTACATTTTTCCGCGAACACTTGTTCGGGGTAGCCATCAGAGGCAGGGGCTTATCTGCTTCACCTGCACCCTCGGTTCTGCTGGGCACATCCTTTTGTTGATTAGTTACAGCGAAGTTTCCTTGGGGGACATCCAGCTACGTGGTACCGCTGGGCATATCCTTCTGTGAAGACTTGGTCGGGGTGGCAGTCAGAGGCAGTGGCTCATCTGTTGCCTGCGGCACATTGGCTCTGCTGGGTTCATCTTCCTCTGGATCAGGGCTGGCCATAGTTTCTTCGGTGTCGTCCGGTTCCGGGGTTCTGCTGGGCATCTCTTAGTCTGCAGTTATGCTGGGTGGTGCTGGGGGTGGTTGAAGGACTGGTTCAATGAGCTTCACCAGGATATCTGGGACCATGTTGGAGTTGACCCACTGCATCCGGTTGCTTGTTTTCTTATTAGGAAGTCGGTCGGTGTGAATGGGATCAATGGTACAGATATCGCTCCCTTGGGTGGCCGATTCGTCCCTGAGGTGATTGTGCCCCTTGGTGGATCTATTGGTGCTCTGGGAGTTTGCGGAGTCATTCTGCAGGGCTTGACTACTGTTAGCGTCAAACGTTGAAAGGGCTGGTCCCCCTAGACCTAGTTCACTTCCCACTCCCCTCACAGGCCAAAGGTTTGGCCTGTCGTATCCCCCCTTTTGACCTCATGGTGTACCGTTTCACGACGTGCTACGCATTCTGCAAACATTCGACTGACCACTTAAAACAGAAGAGTTTGAAAGGTGCATCAACACTTATTGCAGACATTTTTGTTTTATAGCATAGTTTGTTGCGCGCTAGCGTACGGTACTAGATGTTCTGGGTTTAAGTCCCAGGCAAAGCGTGGGTGTATTAATTTTTCAGCTACACATCTTTAAAAATGTATTGGCTTGAATACAAAATTATTACAAAGGTGAGTGGGGCTAACCTTAATATCATAGTCAGTACTAAAAATTAATGTCATATTTTTACTCAGTTTGTCAAAATATTTTATTTAGTATCAATTGCTACCAGCAAAAAGCAATTTAACAAAAATGAAGTAGTTTCACTGTAATTGCATAATTTTATTTAAAACTATGCATTAACATTAAAAACCAGCAAGTGAGACAATTGTGTGAAAATATGATTTGCAGAGGTTGTTGATGCAATCGATAGACATATCGTTACGAAGTTAGTTAACTTATTTGTTCGTTAGTCAGTAGAATATTCCTGAAAAGCGGAATTAAAAATAGTCTACACATAACTAAAATTTTCAAGATTCCAACACCTAACTGAGTTAATTTCAAGCAGTGTTACTGTATGTAATTTATTAATTTTGTCTTTATTTTCTACTGGCGCAGTTAAGTAAATGTTTGCCTTTTCTACCACTGACGTACAGTAAATATGCATACATTTTAGTGACTTCAAATTCGATTTCTCGATACCCTCGATTCTTGAAGAATCGTGGAATCTAGAATCGGAAGACCAAAAATCGAAGCATTAAAAACCAATTACTACAGACAGATAACCTATCACCTCTCCAAAACGGTATAAAATAACTTTATTTATGCCAATAATTGAATCACTCTTGGAAAATTATTTTGTGCGTGAAAAAATTAGATGCTGAAATAATCTGAAAATAAAACGATGCTGGCCGTGTTCGAATTCACCATTTAATATATTAGTATTTAGGAGCTTCAGTTCGGTCGCCGTCGACAATGACTTATTTAAAGATGGTTGTGATATGTTAGTTTAGTATTTTAGCAAGTTTTGTTACATACTAAAAATTAAATAAATACTAATATACCAAGTACGTCATTATTTTGTCGACTAATTCAGATCGCGTGACCTTTCAGTAAACCAAAAGTGCTAATTCGAACACTGCCTCACTTTTTGCGTGACCTATACTTTACATGCTCGAATAAAAAAGTGCTTAAAAACCTACCACGTAGCAGATGATTGCAACGTTTCTAAAGCAAAGGATTTATACAAAGAACATAGCACTTTATTAATTTGCATGCAACAGAAACTAACTTTTTATTCCACTCAAGGAATATTCACATTTGCACTGTGCCTTCTTGTGGCTTTGATATGACGTTTCTTCGTTCACAACATCATAAATTACGTGTGCACACTTCACTGTTTACGTTATGACTTAGTAAGGAACTAGAAGAAATTATATTTGTACCGTTGTAATATTTCAGAAAAAAAAGTGTTATCGTAAAAGGAAACTAAGTTTCTCGACATCTTACGGCTTTGGAACGACCATCTGGCATCTGCCATGATTGTTTACTAGTCTACTAGCACGTTGGCTTAATATGGCGGCAGCACTGATAGTATAGAAACAAACAAACCACGCAATTCAAAAAACAAAACGCATGCGTTTGATTGTAACAAGGATAATATTACCATACAATCGTTTTTAAAAATGAGCAGTGTATTTTATCTGTCTTCCAAATAAAATGTTTGCGGAATGCCTTTATATGTAGAGGCATTAATGGAAATTTTTCGCCCTTTTCCCGCGGGAAAATTTATTTTCAGTCCCGCCTAAAATTTTCCTTGCTCAAATCTCAATCCTGCCCTGCTGTGTTTTGTTTATGGTAAACACCAGCCTGTTATAGTACTATGAATCTACGTCCTGCAATTATTATGCCTATCAATTGCATGTGACAAAAATATATATATTTTTTTTTGTAAAACTTAATTGTTTTCACTGTGCTATTGTTGGAAACTTTTTTTATAATTTAATGCGTTTGTGAACATTTATCATGGCAAGTGAGGTTTGGAGTTATTTTCGAATAAACTGCATGGACGAAAGTTTTGCGGTATGCTAGTCATTTTACAGAATGAGTTTCAAAGTTGATCTTAGTGTGATAAGCAGGTGTTACTTTTGAACTTCGTTATGTGGTAAGATGGTTATGTGGTTTTCAATGCCTGTTTGTTTATATTATCTCATATGCCTCTTCAACTTTTTGGATTTTCATATGAATATGCTCCCACTGCTCAAGTGTTATATTATTTATATTTGTAATACTCCTAATGTAGGCCTAGTTTAAATAATTAAATTTCACACCCTGCTATACAGTATTTAGTTCTGTAAAGTAATTGTCATGCAAAATTCCCGTTTGACATCGCCAGGAACCAAACCCGTATCACAGTGGTGGCAGGCGAACTGCCTCAACCGCGGCTATCGACATTCTGTGATAACATTTGTGAACTGAATATTTTTTTCAAGACGCAACTTCCAGAAGTAATCCAATGAAAATAATTTAATAACATGAATAGTTAACAACACTAATTTACAAGTGTTATATTAGAACACTTTCAAATTGCTTACCTTATATTGAATAAAGGAGGATGAAAAAAAATTAAAAAATTATTTAACCTCCAAAACACAAAATTTAAAAACTGCAATAACATAATCAGTTAAAAACCACAAATTTACAAGAATTGTAATTTAAAAAGTAAATAACAATTGAATACAGTTTGATAGTATATTATTAGGACAACATGATGATAACATTAAACAATAAAGACCCAAGATTATGAAGTGACAAATAAGCATAACTAATGAAAAATACTGAGATACAAGTATTTAGTTGTAACCAATTATTACTGAACAAGATATGAGCATGTAATGTGACAATAAGAATGAGCGGTGATACCAAGATCATTGTGTGGGGAACAAAAAATCAAAATAAAAGGAAAGATACTGAAATGTTTGGCTTAAATCTACTTATTTATAAGTATGCAGAATTAAAACTATTAATTGCTCAAATGACACCATGTAACATTCATGATTCCAGTTCCTTCGACAAAAAAGAATGTATGTAATAATATAAGTAAATATAAAAGAAAGATAATGTATGTAATATTATAAAAAATGAATAAAAGTGGATAGCAATTTTACAAACTGATAACACATACTATAAATAAATAAATATATATATATATATCTAAACATAACCTTGTTAACAATGTTTATTCACTGTTTTTGAGGAAGCTTAAGGAAAAGTATAACTATTCCTATCTCACTAATTAAAAAGGGATTAAGCAAAACAAATTAATGACACTGTAGAGTACATGTATCAGCAAAATATAATGTAGTTTCAATATTTACAATGGCTGAGCTAAGCAAGAACTGTCGCTATCACATTCATTAAAAATTTCTTGCTCACTGCAGCTGTTNGGGATTAAGCAAAACAAATTAATGACACTGTAGAGTACATGTATCAGCAAAATATAATGTAGTTTCAATATTTACAATGGCTGAGCTAAGCAAGAACTGTCGCTATCACATTCATAAAAAATTTCTTGCTCACTGCAGCTGTTGTGGTGTGAATTTTTTTCGCGTTAATCATGTCTCGTCGCTGTCACTATCCAGTTTAAGAACTCATCTACTGCTAACTCTNGTGTGAATTTTTTTCGCGTTAATCATGTCTCGTCGCTGTCACTATCCAGTTTAAGAACTCATCTACTGCTAACTCTAAGAGACAGTCGTTCTTCCAGTACTAATCTTCAATTCCTTGAACGTTTCTGCAATATCCCACCCAGTTTTCCTTTGTTACGGCTTCTATTGTAAGCCTCTGTAAGACTTGCAGTGATAATTCTCCAGTCGTGTTGTGATCTCTTAGCCCAAGCAATCACAATATTATTAACTGACCGTAATATAAATACAGGCAGTCCTCTACTTTCGCGCATTCGACTTTCGTACAATTCGCGCTTTCGTACATTGGTTTCTTACACCATAAATTCGACTTTCGCGTGTTTGCTTCGTTCTTTCGTACATAACCTTTCGTACATAACCAAAAAAAATATCGCGCGCATGCCTCCACGAGAAACGTAAACATCAAAGATATATTGATTGTTTATATTCTGTAGGTTTTGTCTTCGCAAATAATATTGCAGCAAAGTTGACTTATACTACGTAGAGACCTCTGGTGTGGATATACGGAACTATGTTTCCGATATAACTGAACAAATATGCAGTTGTATGTCTGATGTGTTACTACGCTATGGCGCTATGCCGCTCCTGTTTAGAACTTCCGTTGTTTTTATTATGGTTTTTAGTTTCCTTTGAGGTTAATTTTATATCCATTGTTTTTTTTTTTTTTTTAATCTATTGGCGCACGTACATAATTATTACACCACGCAATGAATAACAAACGTAAAAACGAAAGTAATGAAGACTCGGTGTGTAAGAAACAAAGAAAACATGTTGTAAATAGTGTACAAACAAAATTAGACATTATCGCGCAATCGGAAAGTAGCAAATCACTTGCGGCTATAGGACGGTCTTTCAACCTGAGCCGATCCACTGTGCGTTCTATTGTAAAAAGTAAAGGAAATATAAGGGACTATGTTATAAATTCGGGAAATCTTTCTTCTAAAATAATTTCAAAACGGCGGGGTGTAGCGATGGAAGAGATGGAACGGTCTTTAAAAGTGTGGTTAGACGATCAACACCAGAAAAATATCCCTATCAGCCTTGCAATAATTCAATGCAAAGCTCTCAGTTTGTTTGAAGATTGGAAAAATTAGTCAAATGTTTGTGTGTGTAAAATATGTCTTTTCAATTGTTTGAACTATTAGCTATATATTTAAACACTTTTAAATAACTTTGATGCATGATCTTGTTTCTTTGTGTGTAAATATATTGTTTTGAATATTTTTTTTTTGTTTAGTAAGTTTTTTTTCCCCATCTAGGAACGGAACCTCAATTATCACATTAAAATAAGGGTTCTACTTTCATACATTTCAACTTTCATACACAAATTTAGGAACACATTGTGTATGAAAGTAGAGGACTGCCTGTACATCATTCTTTTATCCTGCAGGTTCTATGGCATTGAAATCACACATATAAGGGGGCGATCTAAGTACAGAATAGCCATGTTGCTGGAATATCCTGTCGACAGCGAATATTTTTTCTCTTGGTCGATGGTTTTTAAGCAATTATATTAGAGTGACTTTTCTCATTGTTTTGCTGCAAGAGACCCCTTTTCCTTGTAGCCACGCTACAATTTCTTTCTTCGCGTCATATTTTGACGGTGACCTTTCTACTTGCTTTGAATGATATGGTGCATTGTCCACAACTGTCACGGAATTTGGGGGCAGAATTGGTAAAACTTGCTGCAAAATCCACTTCTCAAAATTCAGAGCTTTCATCTACTCGTGNAAATCACACATATAAGGGGGCGATCTAAGTACAGAATAGCCATGTTGCTGGAATATCCTGTCGACAGCGAATATTTGTTCTCTTGGTCGATGGTTTTTAAGCAATTATATTAGAGTGACTTTTCTCATTGTTTTGCTGCAAGAGACCCCTTTTCCTTGTAGCCACGCTACAATTTCTTTCTTCGCGTCATATTTTGACGGTGACCTTTCTACTTGCTTTGAATGATATGGTGCATTGTCCATAACTGTCATGGAATTTGGGGGCAGAATTGGTAAAACTTGCTGCAAAATCCACTTCTCAAAATTCAGAGCTTTCATCTACTCGTGATAATCACCTGTCATTGAATTTGCCTTGTAAATGAACTGCCTGCCCAGAAGTAAGCCTTCTTGCGACCCGATATGCACAGCAATAAGTCTGTTTGCTGCATTACCACTTTCTACTAATCCTTCGTCACCTTTCTTTTGACAGCACTTCTTAAATTCCAAATTAGTGTCACACGTTTCCTCAATGTAAAATATTTTCCTTTTCCACTAGAAGCCCATGTCTTAGAGCAGTCTTCGTAGAAATGACCGACTCCAATTTCACCTAATATTTTCACGCCGAACTGGCATATGTTTACCTACAGTTGGTGCTATTTTCTTGATGACGTAAAATTCTCCAATAGTGTCTCTTATCACACCCCCTGCTCATTCTTGAACCTTGTAGGTTGCTAGTTTAGCAGTTTTCATATTTCCGAGTCACTTTGCTGCCTCGCAGCAAAATTGGCTAGGTTCAATTTAGTCTTAAGCTGTTGAACTGTTATTTTCTCAGGTTTTGTGGGTTGCTTCCAGGTAACCGACTGACACTTCATGGCTCCCAAATATATGCGGCCTTGGCTGCAATCTGTTGTTGGATGCTGGCCAGCCAACCATGGCTGACCCAGTATGGCAGTTTCCCGCAGGTTAGCTACGACCAAGAATTTGGTGGGTACAGTTGCACCGGCTATGTGCATGTCTAGAGTGACTGTCCTTTCTATATTCAACATTGTCCCTTCCTGGGCCATGTGCACTGCATCCCTGAATTGGGGTTTTCCGTGGAACTCTCTGTCCAGTGGTAAGGCCGAGGAACATAGAAAATTGATGTTTGCTGCTGCGTCAAGGACCGACAAAGCATCCTCTCCTATTTATATAGTAGCCCAGGGGATTCAGAGGTGTCCAAAACAGCAGTGGAACACAGTGGCAGTGGATATAATAGGACCTTATCTCAGGTCGACTCAAGGGTAAAGGTTCTTGCTTGGGGTAACGGATCTATTTTCATGGTGGACAGATGCATACCCCCTCACAAATGCAGAAGCTGGCACCATAATAAAAAAAATGAACGCAGAGTTCTTCCCTTGTTGGGGATCCCCGGGGCATCCTATCTGACAACGGGACCCAATTCACCGGCATGAAATGGAAAACTGCCTGTTTCCGCTGGGGGGTTAACCCATTAACGACTACCAGCTATCTCCCCCAGGGGAACCGTACGGAGCGATGTAACCAGGAGATTAAGAAGAGCCTCTGTGCTCATATGGGGCACGACCACCAGAAATGGTATCCGTATATCCCCAATATACTATACATACTAATGCGCAACCACAATGAGGCATTTGGTACCTCCCCAAGCGAGCTTTTGCTGGGCAACCCCCTCCACAGGCCCGTGGACTGGGAGTGGGAAGCATAGCTAGCCAAAGAACCTACTGAAGAGAATGTAAGGTGTGACAGCCTGCTACGCCTCGAAAATCCCGCAAAATGCAGCGAAAGTATATTAAGAAGAAATACCCAGAGAAAGGTGGCAGATGCAGCGCACAAATAAATGCAGGGAAACGAGTGTTTTCATGTTAGTGAAAACCTACACCTTGAGCTGCCTACTTCCATGCTGGCTTCCATCCCAAGTGGGAAGGACCTCTTTTAGTGAAGGAAAGGAGAGGCATGATGTTATGTGTGGAGGATAGCTTGGAAAAGTAAGGAAAGTTGACATGTTGGACATAAAGAAGGCACACGTGCTGAAAGTCGACCTGGAAGCTATCCTACACAGGCCAGTCAATCAGCTGGAACAAGCTAAACCAGCCCGAGAGGGTGCTGACCTGGAGCGTGGTGCCACTTCCAACCGTACTCCGATCTGCCGTCAAGCCCGCCCACACCTGTGCCGCTGCCAATAAGGATGAGAAGGGAATCCATCCCTACTCTGCTAGGGGAAGTGCCACCCGAGATTTCGCCGAACCCGCCTGCTTGTGTACAGCTGTTAACGAGGAAGAGAAGGGATGCGTTGACCCCACCCCCTGCAGGCCAATCAGCGGTGTAGGTTCTTTCAACCCCTCTTCCTATGCTGGAGACAGCAGAGTCCATGCTGAACCCTCTTCTCCCTCAATAGTCCAGCCGGCCATGACTTCATGGGATGGACGGCCAGACACCGCATCATGGAGGGATGCATCAGTAGGTCACACGGCCTCCCCAGCGCCTTGTGCAGTCCAGCTGAGCCTGTATGCTGCAACCTCACACCACAACCTGTGGCAACGCAGCCACTAGTGCCCTCCAGTTCAAGATATTAGACATCTGCAAATACTGGTTTTAAAATTTAAATCAAATTTCAAATTATTCGTGAATTTCAAATTTCTTCAAATAAAATTTTTGTAACATTTATTAAATTCAAAGCATGATATTTAAAAATATGTACTTTCCATTTATGAAGAACTTGTTATTTAATATTCATTGTTAAAAAATAGCACTGTGTGCATTGCAGCAATCAAAACAATATTGTATAAAAAAATAAGTAATCTGTAGCAATATACAATTAAGAGGCATAAGAGCAATTACTAGAAATTAATAATGCAACTTATTTCAAATTGTTATTAAGAAAAGCAAGTTCATCAACATGGTGGGGCAACAGGAGTTCTCTGCGGCTGGTAACAACATTCCGTGCTGTCGAGAATACTCACTCACTTGCCACTTGCGTAGCTGGCAGACTGAGTATTTGTCTGCTACCTTAGCAATAGCAGGATGATAATGCTTGTTTCTCCACCACTTGTGTGTACTGCTATGTCTTGGTAAGAAGGGTGCTGCAAGGTAGCTTTCAATAGCTTTCATTTTTGAAGAGAGTTCATTTGCTTGTGGGTGTGAAGTAAGAGGAAGTTTGTCCAGTTCATCATCCAATGATCCAGTATTTTCAGGTTGTACCTCCTTGTGTGTGTTCATGTGTTAATCAAGAATATTCATAGGTGCCTTCTTAAGTAAGCTAATAGCATGCTGCCTTTCATTTTGATCTTCGAATAGAGCAACTTTGTACCTTGGGTCAACAATGGTGCACAGAGTATTTACATAAAGCATTTTATACAGTGGGAATCTGATAACCAGAGCATTTAATAGATTTGGTGCAAATGTTACACCTGGTGTCAGTTCATTTTTCTTCACATAATTCATTGTTGCTGCCTTCAAGCAATTAATCATGGGAATAATCATGGATGCTGTTGGATAATTGTTCCCACTATACTCTTTAGTAGATACTGCAAAGAGTTTCATTACTTAGTACAATTCCCTCTTTAAGCCTCCACTCACTCGAAGAAAGAGAATCTGTATCCGTGCTTAAAGAACTAAGCTCAGTAGCAATGGCTTCTCACAGGAACAGTAACCTTTCTAACATAGCATACTCACTGCACCATCTAGTTTCAACATCTTGAATTAATTTTAACTTTGGCAGCTGCATGTTTTCCTGTACTCGGTACAGCCTTGACCTGGTCGCTGAACTTTTGTTATAATGGTCAACAATNTTGGCAGCTGCATGTTTTCCTGTACTCGGTACAGCCTTGACCTGGTCGCTGAACTTTTGTTATAATGGTCAACAATTTTGCGTGCTTTTGAAATTACCAGTTTAACAATGAGTGTAGAATTCTTGTCATCAGAAATGGCAAGTTGTAGTGTATGAGCGAAACCGAATCTGTGGATGTAGTTTGTACAATTGATAGCACATTTTGGATTCCTGGCATTGTCAGTAACTATAAATATTTTTATTGGGCTCTGCTGATCAGGGGATGGTAAGCACAAGCTTTTGGTCATTTCACGCAATCGTTGTTGAAGGTTTTCTCCAGTATGCGACTCTTAAACACCTATGTTACCAAACGTAACTGACTTACGTTCAAAGTCAGTTGTATAGAGACATGTCGAGGACATGTAATTGTCTCCTGCTCTAGATGTCCAATTATCTGTAGTCAATGCTACATTTTTGGGGCTCTCTTGGATGGCATTATCTATCAGGTCATCTTTGATCAAAACCTGTAGTTTCTTTCTGACTTGCATAATTCAGGAACTATTTTCCTAGAAAATGTGCTGGCTGGTATACGATAATTAGGTGTCGGGTGATTCATCAGATCAACAAGGCCTTTTTTTTTCTACAAATCTGTACGGTAAATGACACGTGATAATCATTCTGGCTTTTTTTATTAATTGCCTTTGCTTCTTTTCCCTGTGCTGGAATTTCTTCCCTTTTAAAAAAAAACCTGACAATGTTTGCTGTTGTTTACTTATATCACTCCCAGATGTTGCTGCAGGAATGGTTGATGTTAAAGCACCTTTCTCTTTTGATTCTGCTGACTGCTTCAAAAACTCCTTTTATTGAATNAAAGCACCTTTCTCTTTTGATTCTGCTGACTGCTTCAAAAACTCCTTTTATTGAATCGTATGATGGCAGCAAAGATGATTTTTAAGTGAAGATGTTGCCCCTGAAATTCCAAAGAAACTTACCCAATAAATATTAAAGAGTTACAAATTTACACAAGTTGTTTTTGGTAATCCTGAAAAGAAACGGCAGCCCTGCTCAGGCTAGTCATGTGTCATAACAATGTAGCTCTGAAAATCAGTTGTTTAAATTATGCTCTAAAGATGATCAAGATTTGGTACTAACCTGTGGGCATTTTCAGTTGCTCACTATACTGTAAGCTCTGGGCGTCGCTAACACATCCGCCACATCCTCTGTACTCCTCAACGCTGGAAGTGTGCTGTGCCGCCTGCCAGTAGGCAGCCCGCAAGCCCTCGTCGCTCGCCACTTCAGTTAGGAGGTCCACCACCTGGCCAAGGCTGCTCTGGGCCGACTGGTACCGCATGCACATTCTCGATGCGCAGGAGGGTTGGTTACCTCTACTCTCGCCGCTCCATGCGTGCCTCCCTCATCACAGCCCTAGGAGCAGTTTATAGACTGCGGACCAACCATTTTCGAGGCAGTTCACTGGGAGTAGCTATCTAGCCTGAAGTCTGTGACACTTGTCCAGTTGTCTTCCACACGTATATTAGTTACCGCTTATTCGGAGAGCTGACTGGGAATAAGTCCCCAGCCTGAGCACCGTGTTATTTGCTAGCCAGTTATCACTATGGAATGGAGTTCAATGTGTTCAGTCTACCAGAGATTGTCACGTGCCTGCACTGTTAGGCTGTATTTACATGCCTTACGTTACACTTTGTTCTTGCCCGTCAGGCTTTTCTGGGCATAGGTCGGGAGTCTGTGTTCAGCATTTTGCCATTAAAGGCACTTGCTCTCAAGTCAGCCTTCTGTTTTCACATCTACCCTACCTATCAGTATCCTACATCAGTCTCACACAAGGCTTCGCCCCGACGCGAACCTCCATATATCAGGCTCGGAAGGAAGCTCCTGGTTCTTGCCAGGGTTGGGTGCTTGGCTGCCAGCAGGTCACGTCGCTCTCCTGGCCGCTCCCTTGGCAAGGGCATAGAGAGTCTTTCCCAGTCTCCCCAGCCAGAGGAGGGAAATCTCTGGGGCTCCAGCTGTGCGCCTTACTCGAGCGCTCGGCCGCCCCTCAGACGTCACTGGAGTATCGGATGAGTACTTGGTGTTCTTTTCTAGGAAAGTCAATGCCATCAACCTTACAGTGAGACTTAAGTGATGGTGTCGTCCCTCTCACTACAGACTGACAATAGACTATCTCCTCGAGAAGACCACGACTGCACTCCTCTATGAGACTGTGTGGTATACACAGGGTATTGAAGTGACCAACCCTCAACCCGACAATATGACTTGAGTGATTGTGTCGCCCCCCTTGCTGCTTGTTGATGGGAAGGTAAACTGGGACAAACCTCTACAGCATCGGCACCAGGGGGCATTGCCGGCTCACTGGGAAGACCTCTCCAGTTTAGAGTTCCCTTTGATAACCGAATACTTTAAACATAACCTATCCTTGCCTGAGCCTACAGGTTTCAAACAGTTATATTTGCCTGTGTACCCTTAGTACACAGCATGATCCCCATGTCTGATCACCGTGCTGGGAGGAAGGAGGCGGCTAAGATCGCACTTGCCCTGACAAAACATGCTGTCATGCAGGGACCAGACCTAATAAAATCCCCATTAACGGAGCACACAGCTTCCTAGCTCCCAGGGGGAGAAGTGACGAGTCCACTAAAGAAGCACAAAGTGGCATCAGTCCTCTGGTAATATTCTGGAGCCAGCTCGTGTATCCTCGGCCCAGAACACGTTCTCTCACCGTCCGACGATAGTGTAGGGGCCCTCTCACTTGCGTACCAGCCCGGTGCTGGATTTTTCTTTTTCTTTGCTGAGAAGGTAATTGTGGAGTAAGACTGCTTCGTCAATTTCGAAGTTGCAAACTCCAGTACTAGGCTTGGGGCCTTCGTGCTCTGCGTAGTGGTCCTGTGCTTGCTGGGCTTTTATGATGCTGGCCAGGGCTTCCATTCTGACTAACTCGGGTTGAGGAATGGTAGTGGGTTCCTGCTCACACCGCTAGTTGCCGGGTCTGCATATAGTATGTCCCAATNTGCGTAGTGGTCCTGTGCTTGCTGGGCTTTTATGATGCTGGCCAGGGCTTCCATTCTGACTAACTCGGGTTGAGGAATGGTAGTGGGTTCCTGCTCACACTGCTAGTTGCCGGGTCTGCATATAGTATGTCCCAATACCAACTGGCTGGGACTCGTGTCTATTATAGGCTCTTCACNGTAATTGTGGAGTAAGACTGCTTCGTCAATTTCGAAGTTTCAAACTCCAGTACTAGGCTTGGGGCCTTCGTGCTCTACGTAGTGGTCCTGTGCTTGCTGGGCTTTTATGATGCTGGCCAGGGCTTCCATTCTGACTAACTCGGGTTGAGGAATGGTAGTGGGTTCCTGCTCACACCGCTAGTTGCCGGGTCTGCATATAGTATGTCCCAATACCAACTGGCTGGGACTCGTGTCTATTATAGGCTCTTCACNCGCTAGTTGCCGGGTCTGCATATAGTATGTCCCAATACCAACTGGCTGGGACTCGTGTCTATTATAGGCTCTTCACGGTAAAGTGGGCACTTTTGAGAACTTAGTTAATTTTTCCTTTCAGCCATTTTTTTGTTCTATAACCACCTTTTTAAATTAATATTCCCATGTAAGTAATAAACACAGTGTGTATATTCCACCGCACTCAAAAATTAATATCTAAGGCTAAAATAAAATATTATATATTTGACTGTTATTCCAAATGAGAGGGTTTTCAAAAGTGATCACTTTAGCTTGAATAGCCTATTCCTCGTTGTTACGTCGGTGGAGGGCGAATAGGATGTCCATCAGTCACATGTCACAATGTCTGTTATCTTCTCCCACACTGAGTGAAGCACTTTTTTTTAACTCTTGGTTCCTCTGCTCAGTGGAGTTGGCCTGTGGGTGGTAAGGTGGGGTCATCCGGATTTCTACACCCCATTTGTTACAGGTGGCTTGCCATTTGTGCCCTGTAAACTGGGTGTCATTGTCTATAAGGATTGCTTGAGGGTATCCCCAGCAGGGAAAGATTTCCAGTTCAAATATCTTAAAAATCCTTTGGGTTTCTTTACTCGGGAAGGGGAAGGCTTCCACCCATCGTGGATATTAGTTGGTTACGACCAACAAATAAAGATTTCTTCTAGTGCTTCTGGGACAGGGCCCCATCAGGTTGGTGGGTCCAGGGTGTGCATGGCCATCGAGGCTTCCCAGTGGGGTTGTGTACCAGGTAAGTTTTTTTGCNTCAGGTTGGTGGGTCCAGGGTGTGCATGGCCATCGAGGCTTCCCAGTGGGGTTGTGTACCAGGTAAGTTTTTTTGCAGCAGCATGCTTTGCAGTTTGTGACATACTGTCTTATGTCGTGGCTCATGCCGTCCCACACGTATCTTTTCTCCTATGTCGCAGGGCATTTCTTTAATGCGGTGGGGGTGGGTGAATGGCTTGGCAGGAGTAGTGGAGATGTCTGCAGATGTCGGCTCGTAGCTCTCCAGGTACCCAAATCTTCTAAGGTGCTCCAGGATTACCATTGCGTGACCATATAACGTCGTCTTTTAGTTTAGTGGGAGGTCTCTAAGTATTCATTTTTCTTTGGGGTCCTTTTGTTTGAAGTTGTTCAAATAGTACCGGTTAATTTGTAATTGGAGTAGGCAGATTTATTTTGTTGACCTAGGTGAGGATTGACGGAGGGATCATTCGCTCCCACTTCTCGTAAACCTTAGTTCCTCCCTGGTGAGTGTTGGACCTCAAAGTCAAACTCTGTTAGGAACATCACCCACCTCCCTAGTTTAACTTTGGCATTTATGGCGATGTTTAGCCATTGTAGGGTCTTGCTGTCGGTCCAGAGAATGAAGTGTTGGCCGTCTAGATGGTAGCGGTACTTGCGTANTATGGCGATTTTTAGCCATTGTAGGGTCTTGCTGTCGGTCCAGAGAATGAAGTGTTGGCCGTCTAGATGGTAGCGGTACTTGCGTACAGCCCATATCACGGCATGACATAACTGCTCGTTAATATGGTTATTCCTGTTCAGTTTCATTTAGCAGGGTGCTGGTATAGGCAATGACCTGGGGTTGTCCTTCTTGGTCCTCTTGGTATATGATAGCTCCCAAGCCGTTTTGACACCTGTCAGTCTGCAGTATCAGTGGTTTCCCAACCCGGGGTCTGTGTAGAAGGTTGATATGCAGGTAGCTTTGCTTGAGGTTCTGAAATGTGATTTGGTGTTAGGCTCTCCATCGCCAACGGGCTTNAGGTTGATATGCAGGTAGCTTTGCTTGAGGTTCTGAAATGTGATTTGGTGTTAGGCTCTCCATCGCCAACGGGCTTCGTTTTCTAACAGTGGATTAAGTGGGGCCATTAGTTGAGCATTATCTGGTACAAAGTGCTTCAGCCAGTTACAGAGGCCTAGATAATGCTGTGACTGCTTCTTTGTGGTGTGTTCTTCCGCCTCCTCTATGGCTCTGATGGATCCCGTTTGCGGAAAGTTCCCTTCCGGGGTGACTACATGTCCCAGGTAGTCTATGTTCAGTTTCCCTAAATGATTCTTCAAAAGCTGACAGGTAAATCTGTGCAGTTCAAGTCTTTCTAGCACTCACTGCAGGTGAACGCAGTGTTCCTCCCAAGAAGAAGAGTACACTATGTTATTTTCTATGCACGCAAAGTAAAACTGGCCGATATATCCTGTGAGAACTTCACCTGTCATCAGCCTTTGGAAGGTAGAGGGTGCTTTCTTCAGTCCAAAATGCATAACCTTAAACTGCATAGATACTCCTTTGGGTGTCGTAAATGCTGTGTATTTCCTGTTACCCTGGTGGATGGAAATCTGCCAGTACCCTGACTGCATGTCGAAGTTAGAGAAAATATTGGCTGTGCCTGTGTCCCTCACTGTATGGATTACGTTAATTGCTGGGGGAGCAATAGGGTGGGTGATGTTGTTTAGTCCCTGGTAATTTATGCAGAAGCATAACTGTCAATTCTTCTTGGGAACTAACACGACTCTGGAATTGCATGGAGAGTCAGAGGGCTTTCATTGCCTGCAATATACTGGCCTCTCGCTGTAGCTATATTTAGTGTGGATGCTACAGGTTTGTCATAACAGGCCTCCGTGGCCGAATGCTTTGGAATGATTAGCCAGGATGTTTTGTATCTAGTTATATTCTTGGGTATTCAGTTGGTGGTTAAATGCTTCTGGTTCTATCACGGAGGGGCTGCAGTGTCCGAGCTATGCTCAAGGCCACAGGCAGACCCAGGCGTAGATGGACGACGATGGGATGCGGGTTGCCAGCGGTCTGACGAGGTGGCTTGAAGAGGTTGCTAGGGAGAACTGGGAGGTGAGGCCCCGGCAGTCAACGGATGGCCTGAACTCATTCCCGGGGGTTGATGTAACTGAAGACTGACGGGGTTGGGTTCCCCAGAAAGTGTTTAGCTCAGGGGCAGTAGCTGTCTTCTTGTCAGTACCTCCTCTATGGGTGAATGGCATGGGTGTAATCTACTACAGCACACCTACAAAAAGCAGGGGCAGGCGGTGGTATCCCTTGCTTGAGTGCCCAGAGGCAATTAGGTCACTCATCATCACATAGCCGTATACACCACAGAGCGCCCACCAGAGGTACAGAGGAGCAGTGTTTGCCTCGTGTCAGCCTGCAACCCACTCCATGCAAAGGGCCTGCTCACCCCTCCAGTCTTGGCAGTGAAGGGAAAGCGAGCCACCAGCTTCTGCTATTTTCTCCGTCCCTTGTCATTTCTCTCTCCTCTCTGCCACACCGCTACCCCTGCGCCGGCCCTGTATTCCGCCCCCATAAGAAGTTTGAGGCTGACTCTCGCAGCTCTGTTACAGAACGTTATTCTGCCTGGAAGCATACAGACTATCTCAACTACTAGCTGACTCGTGTAGCTCTATTTCNGTTATTCTGCCGGGAAGCATACAGACTATTTCAACTACTAGCTGACTCGTGCAGCTCTATTTAAGAACGTCATTCTGCCCGGACGTTTTCAGACTCTGCCATTCGGTTGCTAGACGAATCGCTGCCAGACAGTTCACTTACACCATAAGCTTCCGCTTGATTCAAGGCAGCTATCTGCATCTATGAACTAGACCACCAGCTGCCTTGCAGCTCACAAAACTTGTCATGCTTCACGGCTACCACGCTAGCCACGCCTCTTGCTGTAACAAGTCCAAGTTACCAGATGATTGGGGTTACTCTGGTCCTCGGTGCCATCATGTCTACCTTGACTATGCACTACACCTTGGTTGGCATCCTAGGTTGGCCCTTCAGGCCCTAGTCAGGGTACAGTCTGGGTTGTGTGCGTTTTTTTGTCTTGACAGTAAACGGGCATAAACCAGACTGGTTTAGTTATCATTCTCAGCCATTTTTTTCAGCATCTTGCCTCCTGCTATTTCCTATTTCATCCAACGAACCACAAACACACTTGCAGGAGCAGCACGTGCCATCACCCAAATCCCATCCATGTCCATTGGGAGCCACGATTCTTAGGAGCGGTGACCCAGTGCTTGAGTATGCCGACAACTTCCAGCCCATCCAATCCACTCATAGGAGGGCCAACAGGGAGCTCCAACTATGTTATANCCATCCATGTCCATTGGGAGCCACGATTCTTAGGCGCGGTGACCCAGTGTTTGAGTATGCCGACAACTTCCCGCCCATCCAATCCACTCATAGGAGGGCCAACAGGGAGCTCCGACTATGTTATGCGTGGATCTATGGTGACTTCCCGCCTTCCTGCGTAATACGGGAGCGAATGCCCCTAACCTGCTGTTGCTACCTACAGTCTAGTGCTTAGGGTCTGCCGGCGACTTCCCGCCAGCCATGTTACTTGCTGAAGGCCAGCAGTTAGGCCTGCCAAACTATTCAACATGCCTACACCAGATACTGTCAGGTTGTGCCCGTTTCTAAGGAACACCCACTGTCTCCTCTCTTCTCTACTAACCCATATGCCTCACCACAGGGCTGGGTGAGATAAGGCGGGCTAGCCCTATTTGGAGGTCTAGTAGGGGAAGGCCAGAGTGCTGACTGGGTGTACACCTGGAAGCGGGAGGAAGCTGCACGTCAGAGGGGAACTTCAACCTGCATGACGGGTGGAAACCGCAGCCTACATTACGACCTCCTGGGGCACACCCCACAAGTTATCTCTTCACTGCCTCCCACATCACCCAATGATCAGTTACCAAGCCTCTGAGCGGGTGGTTCGACGCCTATATTTGACATCTAGTTACACACGCACACAAACCAGGCCAGCACCTCCCACCGCACCTCCGCTTGCACAACGGGCTATTATTGAGCTGTCCAAAACAACCTGTCCTGCCCCCAATTCAAATGCCATCAAGATGATTACTCAGGCTTCCCAGTGTTGACAATGTTAATCCTGAGGGTACTTGGATGTCACTACCAAAGTGGTGAGTGAGTTTAAGGGAAGAAGACTTCTTCAGGGGTAGTAGATCTGGAAGAACGCCTTGGTTACTGGCAATACTAGGAGTTCCTCGTGAGGAGGAAGTAGGGAGCAGAGAGCTTTAGCACGACTTTTGCCAAGGCGAGCTGCTGAGATTAAATTGAGTTCCTCGGTGGTGCATGGCCTTATATACCCTGGCGCGGGGTGCGTCTCTGGTTTTTTCGGCCATTGTGTGTCTCCAGTTGGGTGGCTCCTCCCTTCGTGGGCAACGCAGCTCTTGTTGCAATCTCTCAGGGAAGACTGGAAGCGAGGTAGTTTCCTTGTATGCGGGCAGTATCTGCCGCTCGCTTAGTGTAACTGTTGTACTTCGCTTTGCTGGGACTCACTGGCTGGAGCAATTATATTACATGCGTGTCTAGCATACTGAGTATCAGTGGTTTGACCGCTGTTTCCTTGGGGGTCCCTGGTCGGGAGGCATGCCTGTCGGCCCTGGAGGCAAGCGGCTCGTGATTCAATACTCTGTTTGGGTGCTGTGTGGCTGCATGTGATGAAGTGGAATCAAAAAATTATATACTCTAAAACATGTCACTACTTAACTGGTAGGGAGGGCATGGGTATTGAAGTGAAAGCTGTAGCTTCTTTCGTATGTCGTACTGATTGCAGACTAACCCAGATGCTGTTCCACCTTTTTGTCAGTTTTACCACCAGGTAGTGTCCAGAATACAGTACACAGTATCCTGAATGGCGGCTAATCAGTACTTATTCTTATTTTGCTATCAGCCATTCTGTACCAGAAGTCAGCAATACCATGGTACTCACACCCATTAGCAAGTTTCTCCAAAAGCTGGAATCAAGAGCAGGAATGGTTTGGGTGGCGAGGGGAGAAGGGGGAGAGGTATATTGAAAGAGAACTTGTTGCAGTGGTTTGATTGCTAGTTTACGATTTTTTACTTGCATGTTGGCTTTGTCTTGTTTTATTGCCTTCCTACATACCGGGCAATAATAATACTTAACACAGGTGTATTAAGAAATTTAGAGCTTTTTGGATTGTAATTCTGATACCTCAAACACTTTTTCTGCTGCATTTTTATACAAGATCATGCTAATATCACCCATTCAAGATAGGCTAGCCTTATGTTAAGAGGTCTAGGATAGGTCTACATTGAAGCCACACCAGTATATTTAGTTACACAAGTTAGCTAGAACAGGTATTCAGTAAACAGCAAACTTTGTAGCCATTTTGATGGCCAGTTATGTAGCAAGACTAGCACCTTGGAACCTCAGCCCCATTATGTTTGAAGTCAGAGACCACTGGTGCAGAATAGCGATTGGGCTATTTGTGATATCAGTCATTCACTATACCACTGGTTGCTAGAAAGCAGTCACACTAGCATCAAGTCTTTAGACTGTGAATTGTAGAAATGTATCTCTACAATCTTCTTATTGTGAATGTTTATCAATTCGTCACCTGCTTCACCTTAAGGGATCCCAAACATGAACATAGCCTACTCTGAGAATCTGTCTCTAGAGAATTCCAGCCTCTCTACGTGACTTGTATGGACTGTTCTGCAGATCATGAAACTGTTTTTGCAACACATATACACTTTTGAATGCTATAAGAATGGCTTACAAAGATGCAACCATTTTGATTGTGAGAGTTCTTTGGTCTCCTGTAAAGTGAAAGGGTTATCCTCTACATCTTGTTAGACTATTTGTCCTTGAATCATGTACCTGATCTTGATACTCTGAAGTTGGATTTTTGGTGAATGCACATGTTGTTTAGTCCACAACAAAGAACTTAATTGATAATATATGGATCACAGTTTCATGATTGATAAATATAGTCCTGTGAATACACGCCTTCAACAAGAACTTGAGTTTTTATTACGGTGATAGAAATGATACAATACATCATAAAGTAATCCTGGATACATTTAACACTTTGGATATTGAGAATGACCTTAGGTATGAGTGACCTAATTGATGCCCAATAAAAAAGTATTTCTCTAATGCTAGTGAAAACATGTTAGCTGATAATTTTTTTGCAAAATAATCTTTAATGTATTGTCAAATTCCTGTGTTCATAATATTTTTTCCCAAGTTTCAGTAATGCTAGAGGTATTTTGTTTTTGTTAGTTGTTTTATACTGTAAATATCTTCTGGGGTTATGTTCCATGTTAACAGGAAGTTTGTATTAGTTAAAGATTTTGATTAAAATAGGAAGTTTTAAAGTGTCTGAACCATTGTGTGCAAAATTGAAATCATTTCAGCAGAAATAGTTTCTATACAGTCACTTTTTTCTGTGGTTATATTCCATAACAAAAAGTTTGTGTTACTAACAGTTCTTTTATTGAAATATAATGTTTGCATATGAACCAGTGTTTGCATTGTGTGTAAATGTGCTTAGGAAGAAGGAGAAGGCACAGGAGGATATGGAAAGGAGATGTCTAAGGCGTTTATTGAGGCTGAACATGCACTTTTTGCTCAGCAAACAAAAGATGTTGATGTCATCATAACTACTGCATTGATACCTGGCAAGAAGGCTCCAATTCTTGTGCTTAAAGTAAGTCTAGTTGCATTTAGTATGTAACTTGTTGCAGTATTATTTTCAGTAAAATTTGTAGTTTAAATTCAAACTTGCTACCTTAAGTAGACTTTTCTTAAAAATTTTCACATGTAACAATTAAAAAATTATGTCTCCATTTCCAGGAGCATGTTGAATCAATGAAACCAGGCAGTGTAATTGTCGATTTGGCTGCAGNGAAAAATTATGTCTCCATTTCCAGGAGCATGTTGAATCAATGAAACCAGGCAGTGTAATTGTCGATTTGGCTGCAGAGATGGGTGGCAATGTGGAAACAACCAAACCAGGGGAGGTATACATTCACAAGGATGTTGTCCATGTGGGACTCACAGATCTTGCTAGCAGACTACCGTCCCAGAGCTCTACTCTGTATGCTAACAACATTTCCAAGTTCCTACTATCCATTGGTAAGATACGCCTCACAGTACAACTTTCTTGACGTAGCCAGTTTTGTTGCGGGGCTTTTTGAGAGATATAATATATATATATATATATATAAAGTAATTTTTTGTGTGTGTTTGAAAGCTTTTGCAGCCACAGTTCAAACATTCTTTCTGTGTGTCCATTTTCATGTTTCAAACATTCCCATATCAGAGCTTGTATCTTGGTATCCACTGCTATGTATAGGTGTTCAATACCAATAGGTGGCCTAGTGTTGCCAACCATAGCATAATAACACTACGTGTAGCACAATTTGGTGGTGTTGTAGAATTTAGTATATGAAGGTTGTTATGCTATGCAAAAGTAGCATAATTTTTGTACATCGGGTAGGAAATGAATTCTAGTGAATGAAGTGAAAGGACAAGAAGTAAACTACAAATGTAATTATAACTTCGGTCATGTGGTTGGCACCTTCTACAACTTCTGCACCCAAACTGTAATTAGGTGTTCTGGGTGTAGTACTCAAGTTACTGCAACCCTGTGTACCAAAAATGCAGGTACCAAAAAATGGTATCCACCAAAAATTTTTAGTGATCTCTGCAAAATCCCAATTTAAACAATGATGATAAAATTATCTGCTTTTATAGTTTATTGGATATTGCATAGATTGAAAAATCTTTCGGTCCTGTCACTTAATATTTCACGCAACCATCATTTTTAACTTGGTTGTGTGAAATGCTTAGTTTATCAGTACTGACTGGGCCATGGTGCAAGCAAATAATAAATGAGGTTCCCAAGCAAAAATGAGACAGATATTACCACAGAATAGCACGAGTAAAATGTAGATGTTTACTTGGTTCTTAACATTGAGGTCTTGAGAGCTGATGAGGGTGAAGTGAGGTGGTGGATGTGGTGTGGCACTGGAATGCAAGAGCTGAGGAAACTGGATATCTCCAAAAAAAAAACCTGCGGACCAACTGCATCGTCCAACACAATTTCTACACACCCATGTGCAAAATTCCAGGGGCAACTCTACCAGGAATCAAACCCAGTTCACCTTGTTGGGAGACAAGCACTCTAGCCACTGCGGTACTAGAAATGGCATTTGAATTTTACGCTTGGCAGTTGGCTGTTGTAAGCTATTGTCGTAGAGTACAATATTAGTGAAAGGTAATCTACAGTAATGTTTCAGATTACCTATTTGGTACCATAAAGGCAATTCAGACATGAATGAAATCTGTAGACTACAGCTTTCAACATGGTTTTCATTTTGTATGAGGACAAGTAAAGGCTGCTGTTTTTGGAAATAAAAGTGTCTGCATCTACACAGTGCATTTCAGATTTAGAGGCCAAAATTATTCAAATGTTTCACAAGCTGTATAGTGTTATTTTTATTTTCAATTTCCTTATTTTTTAGAGATGTATAGCAAAAGAAAAGTTTTTTAGTCCTCAGTGAATATTATTTATTCTCATTTTAATAATCTTTACGTAAGTGATGGCCATATGTTAAAATTGCCATTCTCAGATATGCAATGTTGTATTTTGTGGTTAACTTAACAGCTCCCGAATGTCACAACATAAAAAAAACTTAAGGTGCTCATGAAGCGAGTGTTTGATTACACTGCATGAAATAATGCTGCATGTTAAATTTTTGTTATAATGCATTTTAGCATTCCCATGGTATGTGTACTGTCATAAGGCCCTTACGACCTTCAAATANGCAATGTTGTATTTTGTGGTTAACTTAACAGCTCCCGAATGTCACAACATAAAAAAAACTTAAGGTGCTCATGAAGTGAGTGTTTGATTACACTGCATGAAATAATGCTGCATGCTAAATTTTTGTTATAATGCATTTTAGCATTCCCATGGTATGTGTACTGTCATAAGGCCCTTACGACCTTCAAATANTTAAATTTTTGTTATAATGCATTTTAGCATTCCCATGGTATGTGTACTGTCATAAGGCCCTTACGACCTTCAAATAATAGTGCAGAACTGTAATGCTGGGAATTAGCCGACCAATACATCACTAAATCTAGACAACCTCTGCTGCAGTTAAAATTTCCCACCTCACCCTAGTTTGCCTCCCGGCCACTAGGTTCTCTGATGGCAACCACTGCTCAACAGACTGTAGTATGCTATCTCTGGCAGCCTGAAGAAGCTTGGCCCAGCCACTGAAACTTTGTGACAGTGTATCCGAGTGTAAAATGTAATCTGATGCGCGTGCATGTGTTTTATCTCTCTTTCTCTCCCTCTCTCTTTCTCTCTGAACACCACCTAACATTTGGTTAAGAAGCCAATAACCATTTACATAACATCTTCCACTACTGCTCTCACATAAAAATGCAATCCTGTGAATGATGTGATGAATGACTCAACACATGTGTAAAATATACGTGCGTACATACATACTTGTGTTTTCTATTGCCTTTTAAAAGATTAAAGTTTAATGGCTATGGTAATAAAAAAATTCTATGAGTGTTTAAATTGATGCATCATGAGTGCTGTAGGTTACATTCACAGCCTCAGCTCCTGGTGCTATCCCCTAGTACACTGTAGCACCAAGCACTGTTGCTCATTTTGTCTCAGTACCATTGCATGCTACAAGCAATGGAAGCTCTTGCCAGCTGAGAGGCAGGCAATCTGCACGATGCCGCGCTCCAGTTCAAGTGGGTGCTCCCACCCCCATGCTAGGCTTGCCCTGGCAATCTGGCACTGAACGTGCATGCTGGCCGCACATCAAGGGAGCTATCCCCTTCCATGTGGTCCCCTCCAGCCACTCCTAGCTCACCACGGTTTTCAAGCGCTATTTATTTCTTTGCACGTCCTCCAGAAGGGACAGTTAGCAGTTGTCAGCATCAATGTTGGCAACTGAGAGCCGGAGGCCAGACTCCAGCAATAACTCTCGCTCTCTCGCCACACTACCCGCGAACGCTTGCCTTCAGCAGTACTGCCTAGTTGAGTCTGTTCCGCTTTCATTAGCATATCACCTTGTGTTTTGGAACGCATAGTAAGAAAGCTCTTGTCGCGGAGTCTTCTCTAATGTTGCAGAGTGTTGGCCTGAGTACCTTGTCTATGCCGGATGTAATGTGTGCTGGGCTCGCTCTTATCCCGAGACTATTCAAACTTTTTTACCACTCTGTGGTATACAGCTCGGCAAACTTGGTCCCTCGTCCATCAGACATTAGTGGGCACAGATCGGAGATACATTTTTTGGTAAAATCTTATGGACGGAATAAAACGTATATCGGCCAGTTACCTCTTTGTGGTCCAGTCATTCCCTNCATTTTTTGGTAAAATCTTATGGACGGAATAAAACGTATATCGGCCAGTTACCTCTTTGTGGTCCAGTCATTCCCTGTTGCTTTATGCCTTCCCTACCCCTTTGCTTTTAGTATGAACATCCGTCTAAATATTTTCTGGTGCACACATGACCATCACATTATAGAATTGAACCACGTCCCCACTGAAGGGCGCTCCCGTCTCTTGTCAATGTTTGATGTCTAGTGCTGGATGGGAACACCGCCCTCTAGCACCATTTTCGTAAGAGGAGACAAAACCTTTCTCTGAGGCCCCTGAGACTTGAGAACACCATGACTCTCAGGCTAAGTGCTGGTTGTGCCGCTTACTGAGAGCCGTAGGGACCTTGCGTGTGGAACATTGTGAGACCAAAGGGGAATTTGAGGACAGTAGCTGGTCATGCTGCTTACTCAACTTTACTTAGGAGGATCAGGGGGCCATTTCCGCAAGGCGCTTTAGGCCCAAGCTCCGTCAAACGTGAGGCATACATTCGGCTGGTTATGTTGCTAGATGCCAATAAATTGATGGGACTCTGGCAGGGGTTTACCCCAAGGCACTGGCCCCAGGAAGATTCGCTTCCTTCCTGGTTGGACAATGTCATAACCTGTCCTCCCCCGCACTGCTATGTCGCTGTACCTATATATGCAATTGTGCCTTGCACCTACAGGTCACCCACTGAATCCACTAAAATAGTAATTCGGTTAAATCTTCATTTGGTTTATCACCTAAAAGTAATTTAACATTTCTGACTGTGCATAGATGTGTACCTACAGCTATTCCATTGCCCCATCGCCAAGGGGTACAAAAAGGGATAACATTATCCATAGTGCCCAAGTTATGTGCTCTGGTGAGCCAAGGCCAGGCACCCCCAGAGTTTAAATTCATCGGCCCATACGGCTCTTAAATACCTCATTAAGGAGACTTGTTTCCCTAGTTTCTAGAGTGGTACTGAGCCAGTGCACCTACACCACTTTGCCAACTTGTGTCAAAATGATTTGTATCCATTGCCATATTCAAGGGTTTGTTTTGTTTTTTAGTTTTTTTTTTTTCTTAAACTTGTTTTCATCAGTGGACACACCTTATTTGAATACTTGCGGAAAACTTGAGGATGCCTGATTTTTTAATAGTATAAAACTTTCAAAGAGGTTTCCATGTTGAACATTTGGATTAATGTATATTATCACAGGAACTGTGTGAGGTTTTTGAACTGAACTATACTGGTTGTTCAGCAATTGTTGGGCATAATTTTAAGGGGTGGTAGGGCACGCAGAGACAAACATTTTGACATACGGAACAAATAACATGTGTCTGGAAACACTCCCCTACCGAGCTACAGGCATCAAACATTGTGCACTCAGTTTGAATTTGGCACGCTTCCTGGGCCATGCACATGCAGGCTGAGCAGAGTACACATGAGTAGTACCAATCGCAGTGCAGCAACAGATGTAGTTCTTACAGAATTTTTCTTGTGGAGTTACATCAAAAATCTTGTTTACCAAACACCCTTTAAGTGTGAGGAGGACTTGACTATGAGAATTCTTGTGCAACCTGCCTTGNCAAAAATCTTGTTTACCAAACACCCTTTAAGTGTGAGGAGGACTTGACTATGAGAATTCTTGTGCAACCTGCCTTGAAGTTCAACAAACACGCAGTATTTTTGACAGAGTGCGTAACAACATGGTTGACCATGTTAATGCCTGCCTGCAAGTCTAAGGACGTCACTTCCAACAGTTCCTGTANGAGTGCGTAACAACATGGTTGACCATGTTAATGCCTGCCTGCAAGTCTAAGGACGTCACTTCCAACAGTTCCTGTAGAGGCTATTCTTTGTTTGTTTATGCACTGCAATCAGATGTTTTCTTTCGCACGTTGGGAATGGGGACTGTCGTCTGCTGTCTTCCTGCAGGCGGGCTACACTCTGATCTCATTTAAGAGGTCCTTAAAATTAGAATTGATCACTGGAATTGTTTTTTCTGCCCCTTGTGTCTAAACGCACAGAATGAAGACTGAAAATTAACGTGACACTTGTCTGAACCGATGTTGCTTCTTGGTCAGAACTGCGCTGAAAAATTGAAGAATATTATTTCTCAAACAGCAGCCTTTGTTTGTCCTCACTTGAAACATAGAAACTGTCAAAGAGAAAAAGAGGTAGAGCAATCTACAGAGCTCACTGTTGCCCACATTGCCTTTGCAATCATGAGTAATTTGAAACATTAGGCATAATATCTATTGTTTTTAATTTGTTTGCACGTTTTGACTATAACTTCGGAGGACATTAAAACTATCGGCTAAACGTAATTGAAATGCAGTGTTTCTGTGACCTTGTATCTCTGGCTCCTTTGTTGGGTAAACTTCTTTAATGGTCACTCTGTATATTATTCTGGTAGTCTATTGATCAATACTTTCATCTGCTTTTTCATTTTTTTAAAGTCAACTTCTCCCAGCAATATGACATTAGCCAACAGCGGTAGAAAGGGAGGGATGATGCAGTCCTGTATTGAAAAGGAAAAAAAGGGATGTGAATGTGACACATTACAAATCATTCCTTTCACGTTTGCAAGTAACAGAGGAAAATAAAAAATAGGAGAAGTTGCGACATCCTTTAGACTTTTCTTTACGTGGGATATGTTTGACAAACAAAAATGATTGTGCTTATACGTGTTTCAGCCCATGTTAAGAGGGATACGGTACTATCATTATAGTGAGTGGCAACACTAATAGGTACTCATTTTAAGTGAACCTATTATCCGTGTATTTACGTAATGTATAAACATGAGTGAGTATTTAGAACTTATCACTATAATGAATGTCATTATAGCCCGTACTTGTTAGTCTGTCTCTGCTACAATCACAAAATGTTGACAGTTCAGCAAAAGTAGCACTAATGTTTACTTTTCGCTTGTGTATTTTTCTACCATCAGCTGATAGATCAAGTAGCAGACATCTAAAAAAATTACTAGGTTATGAAAATAAAAAAAGTAAAGCATGCATAAAATAAAATGAAAATTGTCAAGAAATTATATGTTAGTATCAAAGAAAATATGCTTAATTTGGAACAAATAAAAATTTATGGGCATGCTAAGAGACACCATTTTGTGTAATGCTTTATCTTTCTGTGTATATATATAATTTTTTTTTTATAGTTACCAGGTTTTTGTATTATACTTTTACACAAACCATGTTCCAAGGAGGTACTCGATGATTGCTGTAACCTGTAGGTCATATATTGTGACTTCCAACAGGCACTCATGTTTGTAACACAGAACTAATGAACATTGTTTAACTCCTTCGTATATTCTGAATTTTTTTTAATGTTTTTGGCCCAAAAGTAGTAATTTTTTTTACTATTTAAATTTATATTTTACTATGAAACAATGTGTCTGGCAAGATTTTGGGGTATCTGGTATCAGTATTTTAAGTAATCATAAATTAAAACCCCAAATACTTATATTTATTTTGGTTCATTATTATTTGTTTACTTTATTTTTTACTGGAAATATTTGTTTTACTGGTTTAAGTGTATTACTATAGTTGAAAATTTACGTTAATAGAGAACTGCTGACAAAGCATTGCGAGTTTTTCACTTGTTGTAACCTGACTGATAGACGATACATAAAGTATACAAATTCGGACATACAAATTTGTTTCTATTTGTTTATTCACACACAGTAATTACATGATACATGTTACTCTCAGCATCACAATATCATCACAAAGTAGTGCAAATTTATCACATACAATTTACACACAACGCTGAATTTCCCATTTCAGTAAAACAAATTCGTAACTTCTTGATAGCTTCAAATGTTGAATGCTGTATGATATGCTTTGCAGCACAGAAAAGCGCATAGGACATCATCACAGTCTACACAGAACTGCCTGGACTCCTTTCTCGCCTTTTTACTTTACAATCGTGAATACGGCT
Source organism: Clitarchus hookeri (assembly GCA_002778355.1). NCBI lineage: Eukaryota > Metazoa > Arthropoda > Insecta > Phasmatodea > Phasmatidae > Clitarchus > Clitarchus hookeri. The sequence continues at coordinate 40,244 of NQII01000184.1, read as the reverse complement.
GCACATGCCTTAGTCATCAAGGAAGAAAAATGCCCATCAGTCAGTAAAAAAGTGTCAATGATTGAAATTGGCNAGCTGCACATGCCTTAGTCATCAAGGAAGAAAAATGCCCATCAGTCAGTAAAAAAGTGTCAATGATTGAAATTGGCTGACCTGGTGCTTTCAGAGAGTTGTCATCATTCCTGTATTTTCTGAACATCATTTTGATTACATCAACCTGGAAATAGAACATTTCTTTGCCCTACTTTTTTATACAGCAAATAAGTTCCTCAGATCCAATTCCATGATGTGGAAAAATATTTTCTACTAGTATTTTTTCCACTCTTAATTGTCTTTGGGCTGCCTGCTAGATGCTTATCTGTTTTGTCCACCCCAACGATTGTTGTGTTGAATGCAACCACTGCTACAGGTATCACATTTTTAGTATTTCTCTTCTGTACAGTAGTGTTCTGAGCATTGTGAGTGGATGTGGGAATGCATACATCTCGTATTTTTCTATTTTACTGTTGTAACTTTAAACTCTTTGAAAAGTAGCATTTTCCCCTTTATTTAGTTACTTATTGTGAAATGATAGAANTTACTGTTGTAACTTTAAACTCTTTGAAAAGTAGCATTTTCCCCTTTATTTAGTTACTTATTGTGAAATGATAGAAATGTGTGTTTTCTCAGTTGCACTACAGTACCCACCATAAACTGACGCATTCTGCGTCCCTATATTTTATTTGTCAGAACACACGCTCTGGCGAAGCTCGCGGGCGTACGACCGCAANTTTGCCAACTTGTGTCAAAATGATTTGTATCCATTGCCATATTCAAGGGTTTGTTTTGTTTTTTAGTTTTTTTTTTCTTAAACTTGTTTTCATCAGTGGACACACCTTATTTGAATACTTGTGGAAAACTTGAGGATGCCCGATTTTTTAATAGTATAAAACTTTCAAAGAGGTTTCCATGTTGAACATTTGGATTAATGTATATTATCACAGGAACTGTGTGAGGTTTTTGAACTGAACTATACTGGTTGTTCAGCAATTGTTGGGCATAATTTTAAGGGGTGGTAGGGCACGCAGAGACAAACATTTTGACATACGGAACAAATAACATGTGTCTGGAAACACTCCCCTACCGAGCTACAGGCGTCAAACATTGTGCACTCAGTTTGAATTTGGCACGCTTCCTGGGCCATGCACATGCAGGCTGAGCAGAGTACACATGAGTAGTACCAATCGCAGTGCAGCAACAGATGTAGTTCTTACAGAATTTTTCTTGTGGAGTTACATTAAAAATCTTGTTTACCAAACACCCTTTAAGTGTGAGGAGGACTTGACTATGAGAATTCTTGTGCAACTTGCCTTGAAGTTCAACAAACACGCAGTATTTTTGACAGAGTGCGTAACAACATGGTTGACCATGTTAATGCCTGCCTGCAAGTCTAAGGACGTCACTTCCAACAGTTCCTGTAAAGGCTATTCTTTGTTTGTTTATGCACTGCAATCAGATGTTTTCTTTCGCACGTTGGGAATGGGGACTGTCGTCTGCTGTCTTCCTGCAGGCGGGCTACACTCTGACCTCATTTAAGAGGTCCTTAAAATTAGAATTGATCACTGGAATTGTTTTTTCTGCCCCTTGTGTCTAAACGCACAGAATGAAGACTGAAAATTAACGTGACACTTGTCTGAACCGATGTTGCTTCTTGGTCAGAACTGCGCTGAAAAATTGAAGAATATTATTTCTCAAACAGCAGCCTTTGTTTGTCCCCACTTGAAACATAGAAACCGTCAAAGAGAAAAAGAGGTAGAGCAATCTACAAGAGCTCACTGTTGCCCACATTGCCTTTGCAATCATGAGTAATTTGAAACATTAGGCATAATATCTATTGTTTTTAATTTGTTTACACGTTTTGACTATAACTTCGGAGGACATTAAAACTATTGGCTAAACGTAATTCAAATGCTGTGTTTCTGTGACCTTTTATCTCTGGCTCCTTTGTTGGGTAAACTTCTTTAATGGTCACTCTGTATATTATTCTGGTAGTCTATTGATCAATACTTTCATCTGTTTTTTCATTTTTTTAATAAGTCAACTTCTCCCAGCAATATGACATTAGCCAACAGCGGTAGAAAGGGAGGGATGATGCAGTCCTGTATTGAAAAGGAAAAAAAGGGATGTGAATGTGACACATTACAAATCATTCCTTTCACGTTTGCAAGTAACAGAGGAAAATAAAAAATAGGAGAAGTTGCGACATCCTTTAGACTTTTCTTTACGTGGGATATGTTTGACAAACAAAAATGATTGTGCTTATACGTGTTTCAGCCCATGTTAAGAGGGATACGGTACTATCATTATAGTGAGTGGCAACACTAATAGGTACTCATTTTAAGTGAACCTATTATCCGTGTATTTACGTAATGTATAAACATGAGTGAGTATTTAGAACTTATCACTATAATGAATGTCATTATAGCCCGTACTTGTTAGTCTGTCTCTGCTACAATCACAAAATGTTGACAGTTCAGCAAAAGTAGCACTAATGTTTACTTTTCGCTTGTGTATTTTTCTACCATCAGCTGATAGATCAAGTAGCAGACATCTAAAAAAATTACTAGGTTATGAAAATAAAAAAAGTAAAGCATGCATAAAATAAAATGAAAATTGTAAAGAAATTATAATATGTTAGTATCAAAGAAAATATGCTTAATTTGGAACAAATAAAAATTTATGGGCATGCTAAGAGACACCATTTTGTGTAATGCTTTATCTTTCTGTGTATATATATATATATATATAATTTTTTTTTATAGTTACCAGGTTTTTGTATTATACTTTTACACAAACCATGTTCCAAGGAGGTACTCGATGATTGCTGTAACCTGTAGGTCATATATTGGGACTTCCAACAGGCACTCATGTTTGTAACACAAAACTAATGAACATTGTTTAACTCCTTCGTATATTCCGAATTTTTTTTAATGTTTTGGCCCAAAAGTAGTAATTTTTTTTATTATTTAAATTTATATTTTACTATGAAACAATGTGTCTGGCAAGATTTTGGGGTATCTGGTATCAGTATTTTAAGTAATCATAAATTAAAACCCCCAAATACTTATATTTATTTTGGTTCATTATTATGTGTTTACTGTATTTTTTACTGGAAATATTTATTTTACTGGTTTAAGTGTATTACTATAGTTGAAAATTTACGTTAATAGAGAACTGCTGACAAAGCATTGCGAGTTTTTCACTTGTTGTAACCTGACTGATAGACGATACATAAAGTGTACAAATTCGGACATACAAATTTGTTTCTATTTGTTTATTCACACACAGTAATTACATGATACATGTTACTCTCAGCATCACAATATCATCACAAAGTAGTGCAAATTTATCACACACACATTTACACACAACGCTGAATTTCCCATTTCAGTAAAACAAATTCGTAACTTCTTAATAGCTTGAAATGTTGAATGCTGTATGATATGCTTTGCAGCACAGAAAAGTGCATAGGACATCATCACAGTCTACACAGAACTGCCTGGACTCCTTTCTCGCCTTTTTACTTTACAATCGTGAATACAGCTGCACATGCCTTAGTCATCAAGGAAGAAAAATGCCCATCAGTCAGTAAAAAAGTGTCAATGATTGAAATTGGCNAAAGGGGAGGGGAGTTTTTCTCGTGAGTTCATGTACCAGTTAACCTGTTCAAGCAACAATAAAACTTGATTATGTGAACACACGTATAAAGTGTATGTTTTTAGTAAATTGGACCTAGAGACAACAGTGTCGACGTATTCCTACACCCTATCACTGAGGGCTAGCATCATGTGCTGGCGCCTCACGCCGCAGAGCAGAATCAATACCTACTTCCAAACTTCAGCATTTGGCAGGTATCAAAACATTGATACATTGTTAAAGTAGTTGGTCAGCAAGTTGTTAAGTTTAGTATTTGTCGATAGCCTCTGTTGAAAGGTGGTTTCATTTTTGTCATTACAATTCATGTTGACTGAAGAAATTGTTTTATATTATTCATTGAAGAACTTCCTTTTCAGTGTAGATGATTATAAACTGAAGGTAACCACTCTGTGACCCACAAATCATGAAACTCTTTATTTCAAACCTTGTTCTCCTGAAGGTCAAGTATTGTACCCACTCTAATCTGCCTTTTTACAGCATCAAACTTTTATCAGTCGCAATATCAACATTCTGAAGTACGTGCACTGTGAAAGTTCTTTTTCAGTTGTAGTAAAACTGTCCAACATTTTTTTGAGTTTTGGTTGTGGATGGTTTTCAGTATCGAAAGTATTATTATGTGTAAAATAGAGATGTTCCTTTAGCATTAAGATTCTTGTGTAACTAAGAATTTGACAAAAATTTGTGTTGCCAGAATTGTACTTTTTTATCCAGTAGATTTGATAGTTAAGTTTTTTTCACTATACTCTGAAGCAACACAGTGGCAATAAATGTGCATAATTCATCACTTGTGCATTTCCATTGACGAATGTTCTTATCTTGAGCATAATTGTCTTTGTGACAGTAATACAATTGAGTATAAAGATATACAGAGAGTGGATTCCCGCATGTTAAAATTTCTGACCACTTCAACATGTAAAAATCTGTAGTTCTTGGGATGGACACCAAGTAGTGCTAGTCCATTTTATTGGCTGCGGCGTGGGGAGATCAGCAGTATTGCCACTGTGTCATCTATGCTCACTCTCATGTTTTGCATACATACGCTAAATTGCAACTTTACCTTGTAATTTTTTTTACAGCTAGACTGTAACACTATAGGCATACAAATGAAATGATAAAAAACTGTTTATGAATGAGAGTTAGAAATTGGTTTGCATATTTGAATTGTATTAAATTTTAAAAATAAATAAACAAATAAAATTTTTGTGGAAATATGCGTTACTGAAAATGCTTGATCTAGGCACATTAGTTCGTTGGTGAACTTGGTTAATAAGTGTTTCAGTGCTTCCAAGCAAATAAAAATTGAATTCAACTCAATAGGGATTACACATCACTGTACTGAAAAGTTAGAAAATGTCCGTAAGGTATTTGTGTTTTTTGGTTCCCACAATTCTACCTGACGTACACTACAGAATACGTATTTCTTTCCCATTTAACACCTTGATCTCTTTTATTTTATTTATTTTTAGGGTGAACTAAGTAAATTTAAATGTGAAAGTTCAAAAAATTACCAAAGATCTACATGTTTGTGCANGTTTATTTTTAGGGTGAACTAAGTAAATTTAAATGTGAAAGTTCAAAAAATTACCAAAGATCTACATGTTTGTGCAGACTTAAGTCTGCACAAACATGTAGGTCTTTGGTACTGAGTATGCTGCAATTTATCAATACTGATATGGTGTGTTATGCATGGAATTTTAACATGCGTTACTTTTAAAATAATATCTAAAATGCAGTGTTCTTCTACCAATAATTTTCCATGAGAGACAGCGAGATACACAATAAATATTGTAATTACTAAGTCCTAATCTAGCATTGTTACAAAGTGGATCCTATTTACTTTCAAGTTGCCCTTCCAATCAACAATGTGTAATTTTGACGTCCAAGAATGATGTAAACAATTGTAGTATTTATACAGTTTCGTGTAATGCTGCTATTAGAATTAAAATTACAAAAGTTTCAGTTGCATTTATTAGTAAAAATAATTTTCCTTTTATATCTTTCCATGAAAATGTGCATGGAAGTGCTGTGTGCTCCATTAATGCCAATCAGCATACCAACATTGTTCGTAACTTGACACGCTATGGTCGCCAGCAGTGAAGCATGAACTAAGTTCAGGGAACTGCAACGCAATAGCGGGAAGCCTCNACTTGACACGCTATGGTCGCCAGCAGTGAAGCATGAACTAAGTTCAGGGAACTGCAACGCAATAGCGGGAAGCCTCTTCGCCTGTAGCAGAATGAACACAGTGTCCAAGGGGGATGGCCAGAGTAATGACCTAGTTTTACCAGCTGAGGAACTGGCAACTTCGCAGGGGGTGGCGAGGTATTTAGTCTGCTGCATCATCTGCTACCTGCTCCTCCAAGTCGAGAACACTAGCATTCCTCTGAATCATCCCAAGAACTAAAAAAAAAAACTGGTCAGACTTTTTCCTATCTCATGGCCACTGTAGTAAGTATATATCTGTACTCAATGGTAATACTTACCAATCTGTTTTCAAACAGAGAAGTGGTTGATGTGATTTATGTCTACTTCAGTCATGTTCAGAGTGAATCGCAACATTTCATGTAAAGGGAAATTTGTTGTGAGGCTGGTAGTAATGCAATAGTGTCGGTTAGCACCCACTGGTGAGCACTCCTAATAATGCTTTCACAAGAACATGAATCACGTTCCTCATGTGATTTACCATTATCAGATTCAGTTTCTAATTCACTTTACTCTAAATGCATCTCTTCTTCACTCTCAATTTTTAGAATCGCTTCATAAGAACTCTTAAAGGCCACCTTTACAATGACATGGAAACAGATATGTATCACAGATGTTGACACGTAACACAGTAAGAGTTATACGTACAGTGGATCATGTGTGGACATGTCTACAGATGCAGAAATGTCAGAGAACTGGTCAACTCCCAACTCTCGCGTGTCCATGAATCAATATTTTTTTGCTACTTGTTTGTTTTCACAAATAACATTAAAGTTTATAAGTTTGACTGGTGTAGTTTCCAGTAATTGGTTTAGTCTCTAGATCAGACCAAAACATGCTACTGACTTTATTATAGATTATGGTGACCTTAAATGAAATATTGATATTCACTGTGAAGGATATGACCTTAACTGTGACAAAAAATCCACCTTTCAAAAATGAGATGATCAACATTTTTTTAACCTCAACACACACACTGTGCTCACCTTTGAAAAGCATCAGCAAAACATCATCCTGCGTTAGCCAGTGTACAGTTGAATGCACAAGGTGATTTCGACAACCTTCACTGTTTCAGGCTGAGAATTATGTTATTGTGCCTTGTAGATAGTTCAAATGGAGGCCAGTACATAATCCGCATGCATTTCTATGATCCACGTTCATGGGGTTATGCTTCTGTGGATTTATGCTAAGTTATTTAAATTGTGATATTGGCCAAAAGTATTGCTAATCTAGCCACCATGTTCTTTAGATAATTTGCACTTTAGAACATAAAGAGGAAAATAATTTGTGTGCGCGTGTGTGCATGTGCATGCACATGTGCATGTGTGTGTGATTGTACATGTGCATGCACATGTGCATGTGTGTGTGATTGTACATGTGCATGCAAGTATGCACTCGCACATTAAAAAAAATCAATGAACGTTGAAAATTTTAAAAGTACACAGTAGTAGGGTAATACCACAATATTTTAAANACACATTAAAAAAAATCAATGAACGTTGAAAATTTTAAAAGTACACAGTAGTAGGGTAATACCACAATATTTTAAAAACTTATGTTCCTAGAAACACAACATTATACTTTTAGAAATCTTAATTTTTCTAATTTTTTGTACACCTTTTTTTTTATAAACTGCTACCAACAGAACACATTTACCAAGCATGTTATGTTCCAGCTGATCGCAGGCACTGCAAATTGTTTCATTTCTTGTAACATCATTACAAAGTGTGTGGTACTGCACGTCCATCTGGTCTTCATAGCTGAGATGGACTTAGGCTGAGTTTTGGTTACAGAACAATGTATAAAATGGTGGGCCATTAAATTTTCCTTCTGGATTTATCATATCAATCATCTTTACTATTTAAAACAAATGCTTTTATTTAGAGGTATCCTAGATAATGCACAAAGTTTTACTGCATATATATATATATATATNATTTAAAACAAATGCTTTTATTTAGAGGTATCCTAGATAATGCACAAAGTTTTACTGCATATATATATATATATATATTTTTTTTTTTTTAAATAATAAATGTTTATTGTGTAATTTTTAGGTCTCCATGAGTTTTGTAAAATTGCCTTTTGCTTTTCCCATTTTGATGAGATTTAATTTTTTAAGAATTTATTGAAGTATCATTAAGATTTTGGGTGAAAATTGATTGACAAACACTAGCGATTTAATTATGCCACAGGTAAAGTGTGTGCATGTGCATCTGTGCGTATGTGATACAAGCCTGTGACATTTGGTATAAATAAATGTTAAAAATTTAAAATCTCGGATTATTTTTATAAAAATAAATTTTGCTTAGTTGGTTTTTAAAATGCAAAACAACCCATTTTATTCTGGCAATTGAGATATTAATATACAATATTATCTGAACGTGTGGGTAATCTTCTGTATTGTTTTGGTGGGCAAAGATGAGTGAGCTGAGAGAGGGTGTAGGGGTTAAGTTAAAATGAGATACTTGTCAACTATAGCAGATGTTTCATCATTTACAAACTTGGTTATTCTAGTGGTTATCTAATTTTATTAAAAAAAATCCATTCAAGTTGCAGGTATGTAGATTTATGGTGCTCGTGGCCAACTACATGCCACACTTCTGGTTGNAAAAAAAAATCCATTCAAGTTGCAGGTATGTAGATTTATGGTGCTCGTGGCCAACTACATGCCACACTTCTGGTTGCTGAGAGGCAGAACTAGTGGTTAGCTCACTGTAATTCTGAGAATTTTTTCTGTATAGGGTTGTATTACATTAACTACAGGGCAGCGTAAAACTAGAAACATCTTCCTTGTTTTTGTTCAAGCAGAATTTGAAGTTTGTATGAAAACGAATGTTTTAGTAATTTTACATATATGTTATAGTTTAAAGGGGAAACTTCTTTTGGCCCGGTGGGGGGAGGGGGATAATTGATGCTGTATTTATTTCATCCTCTTATGTGTTTATATTTAGCGACACATACATGATTCTGTATTTATTTTCTGGTATGTTCTCAAGAAATTATTTTGAAAGAAAGATGATATTTCAATTGAATTTCAATACTGTGCTTGAATGTTAAGAAAGTAACAGTCTGTATTAAAATGTGGTGCTCAAATTCCTTAGAACTCTTTTTTNAATACTGTGCTTGAATGTTAAGAAAGTAACAGTCTGTATTAAAATGTGGTGCTCAAATTCCTTAGAACTCTTTTTTTCTAATTAGAACATGTTCTGTTTACCTAACATAATTTCCCAATTATTACGCTGTTGTGCAGGGAGATCTTANTTTTTTCTAATTAGAACATGTTCTGTTTACCTAACATAATTTCCCAATTATTACGCTGTTGTGCAGGGAGATCTTATCTTAGAGGTAAAAAGATAAAAATATATCACATTATTTAAAAGGCAGGTGCAGTGTTACATATATCTGCAAGACCAAATTAAACTATTTTCTATATTTATTTAAGGTGAAAAAAATCATTTTTACATCAACCTGGAGGATGAAGTGGTGCGTGGAAGTATTGTGGTCCATGATGGCAAGTTGCTGTGGCCACCTCCTCCCCCTCCATCCCTGGCGGCAGCACCCTCCACTCCTGTTGCTGCTGGGAAGGTTAGGGACGTGAATGTTCCACAGCAGCCACCAAACTACTTAAACAAGACACTTACTGATGCCCTGTTGTACACTGGAGGTAAGCTGNGAATGTTCCACAGCAGCCACCAAACTACTTAAACAAGACACTTACTGATGCCCTGTTGTACACTGGAGGTAAGCTGTTTAATTAACACTGCTTGTAGCATTTTTAAAAATATTAGCTCGGGCCTTTTAAAAGTGCATAAAATGGAGTGACATTAACTTTATAGATATTGAAAAAATTATAAGAATCTGATGTTTATATCTTGTGTCAAATTGGAAAAAAATACATAATAGGAATGGGTCGGTTGCACTTTGTTACCAGTTCTCAGTTTGGTTCTGCTTCTTAAAAATTGGTTATCACTTCTCTTTTTTTTTCTCGTCAAAACTCTAGAACGTTATAAAAAAAACTGGCTCACATGTGGTCTGCATTTTTTTGGTAGAGATGAAATTGTATGTCCCATTTTTTGTTAATGAATATTTTTTTACTCCTCCCAAGAAACCAGTTTTTTGCACAAGAACACTTTGCATAATGTTCATTTTCACTCCAAATAGCAACATATTACCACAATTTGGAAGCCATTATTTGCTTTTTATCTTGGAAAATAAACGTAATATCCAATCTACAAAATATGAATTAATTTTCGTTACCTTAGCAATAACCGAGGTCACATGCAAGTTCATGGTAATATGACTTTGTAACCTCAAAGTGCACTCAAAATATTTTTATGACCGAGTGGCACAGCACACTAAATGTGGCCCTGACGTTTGGTGGCTTTAGATGATGTGGAGAGGCCAGTTCGAAGTTTTAGGTTTATGGTTCAATCTGAGTGGCCTAGTAGTGTGGCACAGTTTGTTGCCATTTCTCTGTCACCTAAATTGGCTCAATGAATGTGTGTGGATAGGGCAAGCAGTGATACATGGGAAACAGGTTGATCAAGTGAAAGGGAAACCTTGTGTAAATAATGGAGAAATTGTGCTATAGTCACGAGTTCATTGCATCCAGAATAATAGTAAATCTCGTTCTTGTGCATGTGCAGATGGCAAAATGGTAAAACCTTAGTGATAGCATGTTGGGCTTTTTTAGTAGGGTGTGGAGCAGTGTGACCTATTTTGGGGCAAGGAAACCCCCATGTACTACATTAGATACCACTGACTGAGACAACCTAGTTATGTATAAATCTCTAATGGTGAAAGCTATTATGGTTTATGCCAGGTGGCTGTCTGGATTTGGTGATATATTGGTAGGCTAGTTCCCAGCATCGCAGTTCTGTACTATTATTATAAGGTGGTACAGCCCTCACCACTCTACTTTTGTAACAGGATTAGAAGTTCTGATTATGAGATACTGCATGCACGAAAACTGGCTTCTCCTGTAAATTTACTTTTACCCCTGCTATGGTTTGATGTCCTCCCTGTGGCCATTTATTCTCTGCCTGTGTGTGTTGGTAGTAAGGCCAATGTACTCTGCAGTGCAGTAAATACACTGTATAGCTGGTAGATGAGGTTTTCTGTCGCACAGTTGTAGCTGCCTTTGGTAGGACAAGTCTGGTCGGTGAGCAGGAGGAGTCTGGTTGGTGAGCATGCTGTTGAAGGTGGTGGAAGGTTGGTGCATAGTGCAAGAACTATGACGTGGGATATTGCAAGGATGAGATCCTCTGGGGGTGGTGATATTATTTATTGTAGCATTTGGGTGGCAGTTTGGGGTGCACCAATTTGTTTTGAATTTTGGGGGGTTGTTTAAAGACCAATCTGGGTGGTTTGAAGAACAAGTTTTGAGCGAGTGGTAATGATGCCAGAATTTTTTGTCCGCAGTTGAGGATGGTTCCCAGTTTGTCCATGCTCTCATGATAGTGGACAACCAGAGGGATTGAGTTGCTGATCTTTGTTTGGGGATCTGTGGTTGAAGTTTCATGCTGAATCTGTGTATTAACAAGGGATCTGGGGTAGCCTCTATCGAGGAAGGCTTTGGCGATTATAATCTATTCACGGTAACTTCAAGATTTTCTGAAGCCCTGCTAAAGATCTACTTTCAGGGAGCCAATTATGTATCCTTCCGCAGTATGTAAACAAAAAATTGCCATGTGGGAACTACCAAAATTTATTTTTGAAGAGAAACAATGCCATGTAATCTTAACTGTCATATACTTCAATAAAATTCTCCAAATGTCTAAAAAATGCTAATCAATTTAGCAAAATACTGTAATACATACAAAAAGGTAGATTGAAGTATATATCGGAACTGTTAATTATATAATTTAATTAAAGTTTACTTATTGTATTAAGATTTATTTACATATTTGGTGTAAGGAAAAAGTTAAATTTTCATAATTTTTACAGTACATTACAAATCTAAGTAAATAATTTATAAAGAACACAAGGAAAGTAAATGTTTGGTTTTATAAAGTAGCACTCAGGTAAAAAATTTCACTGTGATAAATGGTATATTATTCATTGCCTACTGTGTAGGCAAGTACAGTGCATTGCTCACCTTTTTCCCATATTTCATCCATAGAAATATTACTAATTAAAAAAATATTATTCTAAATCAATAAACTCATTATACTTACAGGGGCAAGGTATTTTATTTCATGCAAATCTCAATTAGAACACCCAGGCAAATCCTCTAGAGGAATTGCCAGTACCTCCCTGTCTTCTGCTCCTTCGCCGTTCCTGGTATCAAACTCTTCGCAGTCGCTCTCTTCGCTATCATCATTTTCCCTACCGAGGTGAATGATCAGAGGAGGAAGCATACTGATGTCTACGTGGACTTCTCTTTCCCAGTCTTCTTGAATTATCTTCTCGACATTGTCTATGCAGTTTTCCCATCTAAAAAATGATATACTATTTTAAATTACAATTTTAATTCCTTTAGAATTATAACATATTTTTTGTGCAGAAAATAGAATTCACTTTAAGTTTCTAACTGTGAAAAAATATGAGTGCTGTAAAGAAAATAAGCTGCAAGGTGCGAATCCTATAAAGATATTTGAGCAATTATCTATGAAACTTTTACTAAATAAAAATTGTTCTTCAGTAAAACTTGTGGAGATTTCAACAGCTTAGTACATATTAAGAAATACTAAATAAAATACTACCTATTCTATGTAATGCATTAAATATACCATTAATAAATGGAAGCAAACAAGAAGACTAACAAAATACTCAAATCTACACAAAATAAGAATATATTACGACACCTACTATGAAGATACCATAATGAAGAAGAATTGTGTAATACAAGTGGAATACTACTAAAAACAAAACAAAAGGTACACACCAATTTAAAATATGATACTTGCAATAGAATAAGAATTTACTTTACTTTTACTAACAGAGAAGTTGTTACAGATAAATGTATAAATTATTAAGGAATTTAAGAGCAAAGAAGAAACCACATACGCAGTATAATCAATACACCTGCAAAGAGAATCAACTACATTCTACGGAGCAGGAATAGAGTCCTCCAAACAGCTGAAACCACCTATAGTTTACTCAAAAGACCATTAAAAGGGGATATACGTGATTTCAATGAATTGAAGGTGTGTGCTGGGTGTGCACAATTTAAACACATGTACTACTCCTGGGAATATAATAATAGGCATCAAAGTACGATACCTGAAATGACACACATGGGAAATCACACAAAAAAGGGTAAGACTAATACACTTCGAGCACATATAGGGACACCCAAGGGGTCAGGTAACACATGAATACCTCTCTGGTGTGACGACAGCATCAAGAGCTTCTTTCCAGATAGCTGCAACTGCTCCATTGTCAAACCAGTTACCACGCCCCACGTGGCTATTGTAATACCTCTTACACTGGGCCCAAACTAGCTCAATAGCGTTATAGTGGCAATGGTAGGGTGGAAGCCGAATTTCCTTATGGCCGTAACTACGGGCCATTTCATCTACCTCATATCTGTAAAAGTTGGTTTGACATGGAACACTTTGTTTTACAGNTGTAAAAGTTGGTTTGACATGGAATACTTTGTTTTACAGAAGACAGTACTTGCTAAACATGGTAGTACTGCTCACATGTTTGTTTTACAACACATGACAGGCATATAAAGAAAAAAAGTAACACAGTTTATAAAATATGGTGGTGATGTGCCAATCCAGCAGAATGCCTCCTTTTGCAGTTTGCAGCATTTTGTAACTATTTTCAGGTCCTCTGGAAAGTGTTATTAATAAAATGAAATAAAAAGAAGTGGGTGATTTACACAGTTTGTCACCTGACTTCCAGGAAAACCAAATATTGTCTTACAATTTCAAATTATATAATCTATAATGGTAACATTAATTTTTACAAATATCTACTCTTTATTCAACTTTATTTGGGAAGCAAAGCATAAGAATCAATACCATGGAATGCATTACAAAAATAATGCATTTGTGCTATTTATGTAATTAATAATAAGACCTAAAAAATTAACCTAACAAAATTTCTGTCTAAAAAATAATTTTTTTATTCTGTTGCGACAAAAGAAATATAAAATATGTAAATTAAACTTTATCTCAAAATGAAGTTTGCTAAAATATTAGAAGGGATCCAACACAGTTATATTAAAGTAAAATGCCTAATTATGAAAGAAAAAAAAGAGTATTGGGTCATCTTGTTTGTGTAGACCAATTTTGTAGAAATTACTGTTTGTGAAATCATGTAAAAATCGCAAATGCAAAAAAACTTGAACTGACATAATGCAATCACTAACTGTATACATTTGGCTGGCTGCAAACACAACACTGCATATTAGTTGATATGCTATAAATGTAGCTCAGATTACGAATAACACGATCTTGCCAACCTCAGTACAACTTTAAATATTTTCAAAATAGCAGTGTCAACTGATACATAACATAGTAATTACATAAACAAAATAAAAGTGGAGAAAATTTGTGTTACCGTATTTGAGGCTTGTGAACTTCTGCTAATATCAGCAGCTCCACTTTCAAGAGGTTCTTCTGATGTTCCGCTTCTCCAGCCACTCGATGATTTCTCCCTTGCTCCAGTTTGTTGTTGGTGTCTTCTCNTTGGTCCAGTTTGTTGTTGGTGTCTTTTCAAACTACATTTAGAAAAAAAATTAATGCAAAAGAGTTTTTTCACCCTTATACAATTTTTTTTTTTCTTTTTACATATCTCGCGACTTAAACATGACATTGCAATGCATGATGGCCAGGGCTAGTCTAGTTCATTCGTGGTTCCTCTAAATTTCTACTTTTGGTTACCGATCATGTATCCTTCCGTTACATGTAAACATAAACACTGCCATGTGACTTCTACGTTTTAACCGTCAAATGCTTTGTTCAACGTTTACAGCTGTTCAAAGATTTCTATATTACTTCAAAACAACCATTATGCACGAAAATTTAGACCTAATATAACCATATTTAGTTTTGCATAAGAATTTTTAACAATTATTAATGATAGTTCTTGCAGTTATTATTCTACATTGTTAACATATTTGTTATACACTGAAATATATTTTGCTGCAACTGTGTTTAACCCTGTTACAACTGTGGGGGAAATAACTGTAGTATTTAACATCTTGCTATTGATGTTTGGGGTATTTCGTTAAGAAAACTGCCTCGGATGGAACAAATATTAAAACGGAGCAGTCAGTTCAATCAAAAAGACTGCAAATACAAACACAACTCACATCTCTTCATTTTTGTACATGACAGCAACAAACTTAAAAAATAGTGAATATGCACACAAATAGACCTGCCATAACTTTCATTCCGCTCATATTCTTTGCATAGGTACTTAGTAATAACTAAGTTTATTCAATTATTTATTTATTATCTTCTGGCTGGGCTTAGTAATTTTATAGAATATAGAATTGTGGCAAACATTCCAATCACAGAAACATAAGCACGTTACACTATACTGTGTTTCAAACGAAATACTGATTCATCACAACATCGTAACTTGCCTAGGTCGGTTAAAAAAACACGTGTACGAATTTTAAGTATTAATCAGAGCAAGAAAAATTGTTTCGTTGAAGAGCGACATGCAATGAGCATAAAGTTGCCATCATCACGTCACTTCAACCAACATAACATTTGTAAAACTCCCGCCATCACATAATGATATATAATAAATATTCAAACATTAAAATCTCTTTTCAGTTAGCAATTACTGATTCAAAAATCATTATTTTTGTTGTAATAAGTATACAATATGCTAAAATTGAAAACGTGTATAATATTCCTGCTACGACTGGTGCCGCAAAACTTCCAGAGAGCGACAGACTGACTCCAGTAATTACTTGTTCATTTGCTAAGTTTCTTTTTGTTTGAAACAGCTAAATGTTGTTAATGCATAAATAGGCAGAAACTGTAGTTACGATAAAATTCACCTACCCAACTTACAACTATATAAAACTTCCCATAATACTCAATGTGTTATATTTTTTATTGCATTGCAGTCCTTAATATAATTTGTAATGAACTGCAAAAATGCCTTGCAAATAGTTAAGGAAGTGTCTCTACTGCAAAATATTGTTTATTGTACACAAAAATGATATATACAAACTTGAAGTGTATTAAAAAAATTCAGCTCTAATTTGTGTATCTATTTTCTGACAATATGTTCTGNTCTAATTTGTGTATCTATTTTCTGACAATATGTTCTGGGTACCCTTATAATTATGCATTGGAGTGTTTTATTTATATATTTACAGAAAGAGTATAATGTATATAACATGTAGGCTGGTGTAACTGATTTTGCACTTATTAATATGGCTACCCGCGTGACAAGATCTACATACTCAGTGATGGGTATCAACTCATTGTTAATAGTTTTTTTTAGTATTAGGCTCATAGAAATCAAACAACCTGATTGTAAATCTAATAGGTCTGCTATGTACTTTTTATGGCTCACTTACTGTTCGGGGAATTGCATTAAATGCTATTAAGCTATTGTATTTGTAAGTTACCCAGTTCATATTATTTCACAGAATGGTACACATTGGCTAATGCATATACCTGGGTGCTGTGATATGATGCATTGTTCATAACGATAATACTGGGTTCCTCAAGATGCACCAACATATCTTCTAGCCACTTCAAGAAAGTTCCACCATTCATCTCCCCATGGTAGTCAGCTGTCTTTTGCCCTGAAACGAAAAGCAAACCTGCTTCCGGCACAAAACCACTGCGCCCTCCAGCATTAACTATAATGAATATTTTACCCTCCCCTACACAACGCCTCTTCATTACCCGCAGAGTGCTGCCTTGCCAGGCTTTCGATACAGTTCCTGAAAATAAACGAAAATGTTCATGACATAGGCCTTCATGTCAATGAAATACAACTGTATATTTTGAAACAGCATAAAAATTATACCTTTCTGAAAAATCCATGTTTCATCAACAAAAATGAAATGTGCTCCTTTTTCTTTTCCTTCCTTATATTTTCTCAGAAAATTGATTCTCTGCAATACTATATTCTCATTCTCTATCATTGNCCTTTTTCTTTTCCTTCCTTATATTTTCTCAGAAAATTGATTCTCTGCAATACTATATTCTCATTCTCTATCATTGCTTTCCGCCCATCGACAGTGGTCCATGAAAATTCCATTTTCTTCAACAATTTGTACAAGGTAGTTCTTCCACCGTAAAAATTGATCTGCCTCTCTTGTATTTCTTTGAAAACTGTATCCACTGTGACATGTAGGCCTGTCAAATTATCCATATACGTAACAATATTTACACAACCTGATATAGGTAACACTTATACAAAAATAATTGAAATAAAAAACTAACACTCATATTGGTAATTATTAAGTTCAGGGGCTTTTCTGTAAAAATAAAAATAATTCACGGAAAATGGTATATTTCCACTCTACTAATGATGCAGAACATGAATATACTAGGAGCATTAACGTCCGACTAATTTCGTAATGTGTTCCCACCTAACCTAACAGAACCTAACCCGACGATGGGTGAATCACTATTTTACATTTTTAAACTAACCTAGGATGGTTGGGTTTTACACTAACCTATGATTTTTGGATTTCACATTAACCTAGGATTGTAGGGTTTTACAATAACCTAGGATAGTATGGTTTTACACTAAACTACGAATGTAGGATTGTAGGGATTTAAAGGAACCGTAAAACACACCAAAAGAATGTAAATTGACTCGCCTAGGAAGGGGGCTGGTATAAGTCCTCTGAAGTTAATAGACGTAAACAAACATATTTTGCAAGTTTTTTAAATATGTTCTACTTATTTTAACATTACGCCCTCTTGAATATGAACAAGGTAAGCTGTGCAGAACCCATTAATGTAACTTTTGTTGGTCTAGGACGTTTCGTTCAGAAACGTAAACCAACTGGCTATACTGCTCATTTCGCAATTTTGTTCAATTTTTTTTAATATGTTGTACCTATTTTAAAGCTACGCCCCTAGTATATTCGTGTTTTACGTGATTATTAGAGTAAAAATATATCATAATTTTGAATTTTTTGTGTTTTTCAGAAAAGGCCCTAAACTTAATAATTACCCTAATATTTTGGTTTACACACCAGACGAAATAAATTTTTAACAGTATATACACTAATTTATGCAGCCTTTGCTTTTGTGTACATTGGGTGTATTGGAAAGCCACAAGAAACATAGTGTTCACAATTGCATCAATTGAAAATTGCACTTCAATGTTTACAATAACTAAAAAAAAAAAAAAGTTTCATGCACTTTATATTTTATGTTTTGATTGATTAAGGTATTGTGTTCTGAGCACATTTCGACTAATGAATGTTATAGCGACCTAATCTCAAAAACCACATATTTGATGCACACACTTGATTCCTTAACATTACATTCTCACCTTCACTGTACATTCTGTAGATGGCATTCCGAATAGCATTCATCGTGAAGTCATCAATGGTACCAACAGACTTTCCTTCTTGTGGTCTCTTCTTTCTTGTCTTTCCTGGAGTACACACTTCATCGACACTTTTCTTGTAGTACCTAACCAATAATCCCAATCATATATCAAAATCTTTTTAGGCCTATAAGGAAGAAATGTATTGCTGCGACTACTGTGCAGGACATTTTATCTTATTGTTACCGAAATTAAAGGAACATTGCCCGTAATACAACTTTGATTATAAAAATGAGAACACGAGGACAATACAACATTTAATGTTTTCCTACTCACTTGAGGACGGTTGACTTGCCGAGTTTGAGGAGAAAAGCTGTCATCTCCACGACGTTACATTTTTTCATGTCACCCTGTCGAATCAACACGTAGATGTTTTCCACAACGTTGATAATATCTTGCTGGCGTTGGTGACCGGTAGTTTCTTTTACACATTTCATCATTCCTAAAACACTTAGCGCCAAAATGACACAACGCACAAATACGAGTAGAAACTCCATTATGGAAAATGTTGGCTAAAAATAGCAACGCTAATACTAAAATTACATAACCTAGAATTATCTTATAAGTAAAAAGAATGTGTTACGTTAGTTTTGTAACTCTGTTTAATAACCACATTTCAGCGTCTCCAATATCCAATATGGCGTGGCTATACTTCTGAAAAACACGTGGCCAAACGAACAAGATGGAGTGTACGAGTCTGCCGGACAGACACTGAAATTTATTTAATTTCAATTGATAACAGTGAAATCTTTATCCACGAGTGCTACGTAAAAATGTAAATATATAGTTTAGCAATATTAACTTTACAATTACTGCATAAAATTCATACCTATTAATATTTAACCTACAAACTATTTATTTTCAGCTATAACCAACGTGTCTCTTCAAAATCCGTTTTTAATTTGTATGGACTTTTAACAAATTATTATAATTTATTGAAAAAATATACTTAAAACTTAAAACAACCAATTTATACAGTGCTTCAGTGCTAAAAGCAAGACAAAACCTTTTTCCATATACAATTTTTTTATAACCAATTGGACATGTAACTCCTAGGGTGACTTTTCAAAGGTTCTTTTCAAAAGTATTGAAGATACCGTGAATGGATTATAGATCCATCCAGAGAAATTCCAGGTGAACTTCAGCAGGCTGAGCGAGTTAAGGTGGTTAAGGAAGTGGATAAGACGTTCTTCAGTTGAATCCCAGATCATGATGATGATGATGATGATGATGATGATGATCCATAAAATGCATCCAGTAGTGTGGCTGAATTGGCTGGTGGCTCAGAAAGTTTAGCTGCAGTTTATCCATTAACAGATTGGTGTAAGAGGGAGCCATGCAGTTGCTTATGGCTGTGCCTTTAATTTGGAGATAGTGCTTATCCAGAAATCTGAAACAGCTGTTGTTTAAAGTGAGTCTCCCACTTTGACCAGAAATGCTGTGGAAGGTTTGCCATTAGGAGGTCTTTAGTTAATATAGAATTCTATTGCATACAGTCCTGATGAGTGGGAAATATTGGTGTAAAGAGAAGTGACATCTATGGTGACCAGGTAAGCATCTTGAGGGATGGTATCCAGATTTCTCAGACGTTGCAAGAAGTGGCCTTCATGTATGATGGGAACATCTTTATCCAAGGTTGAAGATGAGCATTCACAAATGCTGAGAACCTTTTTGTAGGGCTGTCACATCCAAATACAGTGGGGTGTCCTGGGGGTGGCTGTTGTTTGTGGATTTCTGAGAGTAGGTGTAGAACATGTGTGGTGGTTTTTTTCTGGGGTTAGAAGTTTGATATATTTGTGAGAACGACTCAGGAGGGTGCCTCAAGATGTTTTGTTAATGTAAGTAATAAACATAGTTTAACCATACTGCAAACTCCACATCTGCATTATGTAGATACACAGCTCATACCTGCCAACTTTTGCAGTTTGCCTGTAAAATTTACGGATAGCTGCATTATTTTATGGTTTAATGAAATGTTGAGATTCTTTTCGTGTAAACAAAAAAGTCTCTTTGTCGTTGACGTCTCCTTTCGGCTGTTGCTGATGAATCAGAAACTCCATTTCTCTTTGCCTCTCTTTGTATTTGTCCGTTCGGTCAACAAAATTTATCCACCCAGAGTTACTAAACATAGTCGTAAAGGGAAGCTGTTGAGTTGTTGAATAGCTCTGTGTTATTAAATTTTTTGATCAACGAATGAACCCCCAAATTGTTCACGCCTGCAGGCAGTGTCAGCATGGATGAAAGGAAGCCAGTACTAAGTGGAGCCGAGAGGTACACATATCATTCCGGCTAGCCCGTAGAATGGGTGAAGCAGGATGAACTGGAGTTAAAGCAACAACGGAGTGGAGATGGGAGAGAAAATGGCAGTCCCCTAGTTACCCACGTGAGAATCCCTGTCCAAAAATTTCCCACTCGCTGGCGCCTGGAATTGAACAAGTGAACTCAGCGGTGGGATGCTAGTGACGAACCAACTGAGCAACATTCCAGTATATTTAAGTAGATTTCCTTAGTTTTGTGTCTGTTTATTGCACACAAGACATTTCAGATAGCTTTGCATTAAACTTTTTTCTAATTATTTATACTTCAGTCGCAAAAATGTTTTTAAAAATGTGGTTGCCAGTAATAAATATATTTTCATTCACGATTCTCAGGTGTTGTATATTATTATTATTTATTACAAAATGACACTTGTGAAAACATCACAAAATTTAATTTCCAATCACAAACTGTTCCACGTGGAAAATATAATGTAAAAAGTGTAAAATAAATGAATTATTATTAATGCTCTTATATTTTTGTGTGTGTATGTATGTAATGTATGTATGTATGCATGTATGTATGCATGTATGTATGTATGCACGTATGTATGCATGTATGTATGCACGTATGTATGTACGTACATATGTATGTACACACACATTTATTTATTTATTTAATGCTAGTGGGGACCATAATGATTTCAAGACAAAATTTGCACATTTTCATGACAAACTCTGAGAATATGTGATTTTTTGTGCAACGAAATATAAACTAGACTGAGAATTTTTTTGTGTGTTGTTTTACATAATGTGTCAGTTGTGATAATGCAGTTCTTGTTGACTGTTGTTACAGTGATCCCTGTGGAACAAAGAATGGTCACTGAAGTCATTTTTCAGTGATTTGAAACTTCTATTTTCACTATATAGATTGTTAATGCTATGCCAATTTCATCAAAATCTTGTAACCTATTACAATATTAATGAAAAGGTAAGAAAGCATTAACGAATTGTGTCGAAACCATTACATTTGTTGCTATACAGCTGAAACAAACATGGCTGATCGTCTCACAGACTTGTAATTCCACACATGTTGCTTGGAGCCTGGTTCCATTGAGTAGCGAGCTGCTTGCAATGAAGGTGGTCACACTGCTCAAGGATTTTTTTGCTATCAACCACTATCTTAGATAAGGGGGATATGGAGGATATCTAAGAACACAGCAGAATTGTCTGTTAGCTGCGGCATGGGAGGGGGAAGGGGTAGAAGGAAACTGAGAGATGGCACATGTCTCTATTCTCCTCCCGGAAGAAAAGGTGGTAGAACCAAACGGAGGGGTGGCATTTTTGTTTCCCTTGAACGTTACAGTCCTGACTGAAGCCAAGCCTTAAGTGCAGGGTAGGACTTTTTCTTAGTGTATTTCCTTATAAGTTGAGATTTCATTTTTGGCATTTATATTATACCTAAAATAATTTCTGAAGCCTATCAATATATTTATAGTTTACCATTTGCAAGAGCTAAAATTCATAACTGGAATAAAATTCTGATAAATTGCGTTTGTAGATTAATGAGTTGGCAATGTGTCTCTTTGTACAGGCATGACGGGCATGCTAGGGCTGGGCATGGTTTCACCCAATCATGCTTTCACCACGATGATGACAACTTTTGGGCTCGCTAGCATCGTGGGTTACCACACAGTGTGGGGAGTTACACCAGCTCTACACTCGCCACTCATGTCTGTCACAAATGCTATCTCTGGGATCACTGCAGTGGGAGGCTTGCTGCTGATGGGTGGGGGTTACACCCCACAGACTATACCAGAGGTAATTACGTTTATTAAAAACCTAAGAGCTGCTAGGAAGAGTTAAAACATATTTGCATTGAAGTTGTACAGTCTGTCAACTTTCATTTCTATGGCCCCTGGAATACCGACACACTCTAAATGACCTTTTTTTGGGAAACCATGTAAAAAAGTTAATTGAAATGGTTTTTATTCCAATAGTGACCCCTTCGAAAAAATAAATTTTCTTGGAACCATGAAATATTCTAGAACCGAGAGTTTACTGTACATCTTCCCCTCCCCCAAATTTTCGGGTTGCGGGATGGAGTTAGTTGCCTACCAATCAGNACCGAGAGTTTACTGTACATCTTCCCCTCCCCCAAATTTTCGGGTTGCGGGATGGAGTTAGTTGCCTACCAATCAGCGCGTTACTTCACTCCTTGTCTCTCTCTTTCACCTACCGCTTCTTCTCCTGTCTCTCCCCCCTGCACACATTTTACAAACCTGTCACGCCTCAAAGCAGAGCTTCCACATGTTTAAGTTTCTCCTCCACTCCCTTTCACATTCATTTTGCCGATCGATAAATTCCTCCAAACCTTCTTTGTGTCCGTGCAAGGCATAGGATAGCCAGCCTCTCAGGTTGAGAAGAAATAAAGCCGTCCACCTGCACCAGTTGTTAACGGTCTTTTAACTACCATAGGGTACCTTTCATCTTACAGCACATCACATTTTTTTTTTTTTTTTTTTTTTTTCAAGCTTTCTTTTTAAAAACTAATTATTGTTTTCAAGTATTATTGAAAGAATAATAACTAAACAAACTGTTTTNAATAATAACTAAATAAACTGTTTTAAATCATAAATTACATGCCCTCAGCATCTTTTCGCGACTTAAAATATTTTAAAACCAAGTTCCCAAAGAAACTTTTACTCGCTCTGCAGCGACACACCCACGTGGAAATAATCGTAATTTAACCAAATCAACCCCTCAACATATAAAATAACTTACTAGTAAACTGTCAATAGTATTTATAATTAAAACAACTTAAAATCACTCAAGAAATAATTCTTTAAATACCAGTTACTTAAAATTGCAGTTTATGGAAAACTAATTTTTAAATTTCAAAACTTTTCTTGGGTCACGCCTTTACGATTTACGACATTTTTATAACAAACTCTAGCATTTAAAATTCATTTTTATTACTTTTAAAACCTGCGATATTCAAATTCCCGTTTTTGCACAACAAAAATCACCAATTATGAAATAACTTTTTTCAATTACAAACCTTTTCCCGGGTCACGCCCTTACGATCTAAGACAACCTTAAAATTCGTTTTTAATAATATAAAAAACCTGCAATATTCGAAATTCCTGTTTTATTTAACAACTAAACTAAAGTAGTCAACCACCTAGACAGTACAGCATAAGGAGCCGCAGGCTGCTAGCATCTTGCCGCCACCATTCCCCTCCCCACTTCTGCATTTTTTTCTAGCGTACCCTTCNAGGAGCCGCAGGCTGCTAGCATCTTGCCGCCACCATTCCCCTCCCCACTTCTGCATTTTTTTCTAGCGTACCCTTCTTTTCTTGGCCTAGACTGGCTCTACTTCCATTCATACCTCTCCCCTCCACTATAATACCATCTTCCTTATCCCTCACAACACCCGCCCGCTCCTCTTGCCATAGCTCCGGCTTACGCGAGTGTCTCCACGCAGACTAACAAAGGCTGGCTCGCGCCTGGAAAGTGGGCGAATATAACTTGCGATACAACGTGTTTAAACATTTTAAAAATACAAGTTTACAAATGTTCCTATCGCTATAGCGAAAGGCTTNCCGCCACCATTCCCCTCCCCACTTCTGCATTTTTTTCCAGCGTACCCTTCTTTTCTTGGCCTAGACTAGCTCTACTTCCATTCATACCTTTCCCCTCCACTATAATACCATCTTCCTTATCCCTCACAACACCCGCCCGCTCCTCTTGCCATAGCTCCGGCTTACGCGAGTGTCTCCACACAGACTAACAAAGGCTGGCTCGCGCCTGGAAAGTGGGCGAATGTAACTTGCTATACAACGTGTTTAAACATTTTAAAAATACGTCAAATGTTTACAAGGATAGCGATATCGCTTTCCGAAGTAACTGTCTAATTTGTTATAAACGAAGTTAAGTACCTTTCAAATGATATGGAAAATGACAGTGCATTTAAAAACTATCGCAATAGCGGATGTGTTGCTATAGGCCATACTCGTTACAGCGCGGTTCCACTGTACTTGTTTGTATACAGTGTTTTTAGTTTTACAATTTTTCGCACATATAAATAAGTTGTGTGGTTTTCCTACTCGAGAACACAACACATACAATTGGCCGTGCGAAAAACATTCTCTTTCTAAATCTATTCCGCACATTTGCAATTACTGCCCTTGAGCTTTATTTGTTGTCATTGCAAATGCCAATCTGACTGAAAACTTAGAAATTCGGGGAAATTGTCAGATAGCACATTTTCATTCATAATAATAAAGTATTTCACGATTAAAACTGGCATCTCCTCGTCAAAAAGGCGAGAGTAGTTTATGTCGTTCGTACATGCAGAGGATATTTATATATTAACTGTGGCACCGAATACGACTGGATGACAAAATATCATATTAACATAAATTTTTTTTACCTCAAGAATGACTCCTACACAAACAACGTGTCATGTGTGGTTTTAATAAATAAATAAATAACATTTTTGCTTTGTTACTGTAGTAGGAGGGGAGTTGACACAAAAAATAAACCAAATGGCGATCCAGCCTCAAAAACGCTTGATGATTGCAGCCCGAATCCAAATTATTAGCAAGCAGAATCGCTTCACACTTAAATATGTTAAGTTAAATTATTTGTAGATCTTGCGGAAAATTTAGAACTCTGAGAATTTGTTTGCATATTTGCACTTTACACGTGAAAAAAGGTGTAATTTCATGTGGGCGTGTTTTCCGAAGCAAGCCGCGCGCACTGGCAGACAGATGGCAGCACTGTCGCCTATTTNTGTAATTTCATGTGGGCGTGTTTTCCGAAGCAAGCCGCGCGCACTGGCAGACAGATGGCAGCACTGTCGCCTATTTCGCTGCTGTGTCGTATAAGTGTATCTAGCACGTCCTTTTAAAAGTTAATTGTCATCTCATGTGGGCTCAAAACAACTCAGGTTTGAAATATATTATGTCAAATTAATGTAGAAATATTTTTAAAATATTCTGTGATAGATGTTTGGCCTCTTGTATTAATATGAAGCATGTACGTGGCGATGTTAGCAGCAACCACTAGCTACGGTCTGTGATGAAGACATAAACAAAGCTAAACTATCGTATATGGTGTTCCATTTTGTTTAAACACTTACACATTATTCTAGAACAAAGTTTAATTTGTTACACTAATAACAGCTGTTTTGTAACAATATAAAATAAAATACGTAGACATTTTGTCTACGATCTTCCTGCTCGCATATTTCTCCGATGTCTGTTGTGCTAATGTAGGCTGTCAAAATAGCCAACGTGAAATTTTATCACAAGCTTTCTCGCATCAGCTGATACAGAATTTTGTGTATGTGATGATGTAATATAATTTATGACATTGCCACACACTGGCTTTCAAAAATCCCATTCTTTTATGACTATGCTATTTGTTTATATAACCTACGTGTACAGTATGTAGGTCTAAAGTAAACATTTTTCCCCCCATCGCGTTAACCGTGAAATCAATTATCCATGAACCCTTAACCAGTCGTTACCCCAGAAAATCAGGAATTGACTGTAATGCGAAATACTGAGAAATTATGTTTATTCGTGAAATTGTGTAATAATTACCGTATTTGCAAAACATTGAGGAAGTTGCATGTTTAAGTGTATCTAAAACCACAATGCAAGCTTTTACAGTGAAAACTCTTACAAACATTACGTTTCGCGATTTTACGTTTGTTATACAGCTTTAACTCTCATTTATTTCACATACGTGCTGATAAAAAAGTCTTAAACAAAATTTTTCTTCCCAAGAACGATTTATATATAGATTGGCAGCAATGTTGAAAGATTATCATTGCACCTACAATTCAATATATATTAAGCAAAATCGCTATGGCGCTCGTTCGCGGGTAGAATCACTCCTACGTGTATTTTACTTATAAACTAACATCTGTAACCAAAAACTTGGTGATATGACGAAAGTAAATACAGTGGAACTCCTGTATTACACCCCCTGATTTTACTCTTTCCTGCATTTTACACAAACTTTTTTTGGTCCCATTGTCTTTTTTTACAGCCAAAGTTTTCCTCTTATTACACTTTCCCGCATTTTGCAACATTTTTTCCAGTGAAACTGAGGGATTGAGGGAGGGGGGGTGGTGTTTTTTGTGTGTGTGTATATAAATAAACACACATGAATATTTTTTTGTGGAATGTAATAATTACACACTAAACATTTGCGCAGTTTTTGTAAACACTGTCGGCTTTACTCATCTTCTGTGCTTTGTGGTTAGGTTCTTGACGACTAGCAAATACGGCATTTGCAATTGCAACTATTGAGCGAGGGTGGTGATTAGAGGTGAGCCGATACAATTTTTGAGCCTTTTATGATATCGCCGATACCAATACCAATACTGCCTTTACAAGGAAAAATAACATTATTGCACGTTGCAAAAAATTAAAAACTTAATTTTTAAACATTTACCTAAATAAAATTCTAATTGTTTTAGTTTTTATTGTTTCAGTTATAGGCCTACCTCTTACAATAAATATAAATCTAGGAACCACATATTAAGCTTAAGCATATTTATGAAACGAAAATAATTTCCGAAAGTATGTCATTACGCAATGAAACTTTTAAAAGAAACATAACACTTCAAATGGTGCGTACATTCAATGTGCCGTTTTAAGTTTATGGTACTATAGTACCTCGATGATGTACCGCCTCTCGAAACCAAACATTTGCAAATATTGTAAACAGCCTTGCATTCTTGCGTGTTGCTTACGGTAAACAGAAATTCCACAAATCACTTTTTCTTCCAGCCATATCATTTGTTTATTGCTAACACACGTAAATAATTTCACCACGTTCGTACTCTAACCTAACACCGTCATGTTACTACAGCAACAGCAAACAAACCAACAAAACAAACAAAAAAAAAAGACTAACTGTCGGAATGGCACCGCTACACGGCAGTAATGTGCAGCATATAACCAACATTACAAGATTACATAAGTTTTTGTTTATGTGTCGCCGTGTTCGCGGTTTGTCGTAAAACAATTAAGACAAAATATTTTTGGAGGTAATCGTAAATATTAATTATTGTTAATATTATATATGTGTTAGGTTGATTAAGTGTTAAGCTTTGTTTGTACTGCAAGCTTGCCTCCATAGATAAAATTCAGTAAACGCAAATGGTGGCTACTACTGTTTTGTTGTATAAATGTTAGGACTGAGCCGATACCGGTACCAATATATCGAAACCGGCTGATATCTTAATTATCGGAATTGTGCGCAATTCATTTTTAAATTGCTGATATTATAACCGGAATTTTGTCTTAAGAATCTAAGATGATGCTGTTTTCAACTTGCCGTAATTTGAGTGCTTTGCTCACTATTTGGTTTTATTAAAATAATCACTATTTTTAAATAGATTTTACTAAGTACCCAACTGGCTGGGTTTATTTTCAAAGCAAAATTAGGCTCATTTTGCATGATTGTTTACGAAAACAGCAGATTCATGTTGTAATAGTAATGAATGCATAAAATTTGACGAAATGAAAATTTTTTTTTTTTAAAATGGTGAAATTTTTTACTGAGGAAGTCATTTCGTTATATTTACCCTAAAAGTGGGACCCTAGTCGGTTCTTCTGCAGATTTCTTTTTAGATATTGTTTTTACCTACAAAGATTACTATTTCTGACTCATCTTCTAAATGTATCTTCATCATATACAGTAGAGCCCTGATTTTGCAGTGATTCACAGTGAGAATATTGTCGCAAAATTACTTTTGTCTAAAAATTTAAACCAACCGATTTTGACCTCTAAAATATATTTGTACATGTTTTAAGTGCATTTTTTGTGTGAAATTCATTTCTAATCACTTTTTTAAACAAATACTGATTCAATTTAGTAGACAGATGTCTTCCGAATAAAATATACTACAGAAGCGTATTCATAGCCACCCCTTGTCACCAAAAATATTGCAAATATAGATCACTGCAAAGTTTTACCTAGTGTGTGTTCATAATCTCTGGCATAAAATCAAATGAAATTAAAGCAAAATTAAACTAAATATTAATTTAATTTAATATCCATACATCTTTATACTAAAATTATGCCCCATAACCTCACTTCGACTTAAACAAAAGTTTCTCACTCCTTGCACCAAAATTTAAAACAATGAAATTTTCCCTGTAGCAAATGGTTATCACCATTATTAATATACAGAAAGTGCAAGCATTTATTTTTCACGCCATGACACTTTTAGTTTTATTTCACTTCTGAAATATGTTATATTTTGTAACAAATATTTTGTAAACAACTCCATGCACCATTGATGCATCGCATGCACGACGTACTGTGCTAACTATATGGTAACCATGGCTAGAGGTGCATGAAAATAGTTAATGATATAAATTCCAAATAGTTGTTAAAATTTCAATAATTGCTAAAATTTGCTGAATTTAAATAAAAAAAAACCCATGCTATATGATCTTTAAATAAGACACCCTAAAGTAAAATTTGTTTGACTCTTAAGTTTTTTTTCAACCTAAGATGCCTTCCAGTACAAGAACCCTAATGTAATTCATTAAACCGAAGATACCTCGAAATTGACTCCAAAATAAGATGCTTTTAAAATAATCTTCTCGGGGATCTCCTGTTTGCCCCACCCTTTCATTCCGGTACTACTCCATACTCACCTCACTTCACCCTCATCGGCTCTCAATACCTCGATGTTAAGAACCGCCCAAACCTCTTAACTCACTCTAAAGTAATCCCAAAAATAACATAACATCCCTCCATCCCCAAACAAACGGTTATGAAAATGAGACCCCACAAAGAAAATGCAGTAAAAGAAAAGGAAGCCACATTTCATTCCTTCCTTTGTGTACGGTTTCCTGATTATGAAGCTCTACCAGTTAATTCAAACTGAGGAGTTTCTGAAATTCCTTTTATGCTAATGAAATACATATACTGCGTAATGTATTAATAAAAATTATTCCAAGCAAATATAATGACTGCAAATTTCGTAATGGAAATATATCTGCCAACTGAAAATGATGGGGGAAACAAGTGATATAATTTGTTAACTGTTTGTTAATAAATATGTAAAAAATGCCTTCTCAAAATGCTATTTTCACGTACCTTTATCCACTTATCAATTGGTGCGGAATGACTGGCCAATATTTTTTAAGGAATTGTCACTAGTTGTTTTTTTCTTGGTTTACAAGTTAATGGGCAGCGACAAAACACGTATATTTTACGGCTGCATGCTAACCAACTGTAATAATGACTGCTCATATTTTTGCCTATAACTATTGACGTGCTACGAGCATTGTCATTCACCAGATTTTGCCTCACCACAGCTGCGGTCCCTTCCAAAGAAGAGCCGTTGCGCCACAGCACGCCTTGAAGCTCAGGGTTGGCTTGGGCCAGCTGATGCATCCTGCTGCGCTGCAACCTGCTTCGCACCACGTCGTCGCTCTTTACCCCTCCGGCCTTCGGCCACGTGAGGGAACCGCCACCCTTTCTCTCTGCGGCTTCTCTACCACTACCTCAGCACTCCCCCCCAACCCCTTAAGTCTGCACTGGCCTTGTGCGCTGTGTATAAATAGAGCTTGCAGTCCTCAATTAGAGGCTGTCTCGTGCCAGTTCAGTCGCATGCTGTAACTCTGCCCACACGCCTACAAACATCTCGTCAACCTTTGCAGAATGTCACTCAGCCCTAGAACCAACAGACTTTTTCAAGTCGTCCTACTATACGCAGCCTACATTGAGTGTCTTACCCTGCGCGTCTGTCTACATTGTAGCTTGCCTTAGTGACAAGAGTCCAGGTTTCACTGACTTGGGGTTGCCCTTACCCCCCCCCCC
>NQII01000183.1:1157201-1172215 GCA_002778355.1 Clitarchus hookeri | reverse complement strand
TTATCCTCCGTAGTCTAGTTTCACTTTGTACCACTTTTCCTATCGGAAAGAAATTTTGTAATAAGGTGGGATGAAGATTGACACGAATATTTGTTAATGTTCTTAAATTTTTGTTTAAAAATTAGTGATTTTGATTTTTAAAAAAAAACAATAAGTTNAACAATAAGTTAAAAAAAACACAGCAATTTGAGTAAAAAAAATTGACTAATTTTTGATTCTCTTGTAACAGGGCCAGTTCTCGCATATAATAGCTACTATAAGCCCACAACCATTGGAGAGGTTCATCATAAGTCACAGCCCCACTCTGAAATGATGCGGAATTACCATTATATGTACTGTAGCATTATACATTTGCCTTCGACAATAGAATTATTTGAAAATGACAAAATTTACAAAAATGTGCTCCAAGATGTATTACATCTACAATCTCCATCTCATCTCTGTGGCAACTGTTCTATGAAGGCAGATCATGCACACACACAAACGAGGGCAGATGTCACATCAGAAAATCTCTGTGCATAAAAATATTTACTGGAAATTAACAAAA
Source organism: Clitarchus hookeri (assembly GCA_002778355.1). NCBI lineage: Eukaryota > Metazoa > Arthropoda > Insecta > Phasmatodea > Phasmatidae > Clitarchus > Clitarchus hookeri. The sequence goes on along the minus strand of NQII01000183.1, from coordinate 1,171,668 downwards.
AAAACATTGTATGTATATATTCTTTTTAAAAATATAGATAGTGTTAAACGTCATTATTACTTGCACGAGCGGAAGGCATACAGAGCAATCCTTTACCATTAGACTCATCAACAAACTGACTCGATAATATGAGAAATATATATTGAATTGCTACATTACATATTCACTTCATATAAAAAAAAAGGAAAGAAAGCCTTTTCATTGCGCCGTCGTATTTATATTTCAATAGTTGTGTTATTCTATTAAAAAAGCTGGAAAAAAATTACAAATTGTAATGAAATCAAACATTTCAAATTATTTGTTGAATATGAAAGAGCAAAGGATAATCTTTTCTATCACTGTAGGTAGAGTTTGTGAAAATTAATATAAGAGACAATGGAGAAAGAAAAAATATAATTACTAAGTACAAAGCACATTAAGTGGGACAAAATGGCATAAAAGTGGCACAAAACAATTTAATAGATAATAATTGTATAAATTATATTAATATAATATTAATTAATAAAAATTTACTGAACTGTAAGTTTTTGACCTATATTACAGAATTTACAAAAATAAAATTNTAATTAATAAAAATTTACTGAACTGTAAGTTTTTGACCTATATTACAGAATTTACAAAAATAAAATTTAAATATAGATATTATTAAAATTTCCAACCCAAAAAAATGAATATCATGTTGGAAATTAAGTTTATTGGTTTTTACTTTACATATTGTATTTTAAAGAAATTATATTTTGGGTAATTTTAGCCACCCTGTTTTACAGAGACTCAATAAGTTTGAACCGGCATTTGGCCAAGGTTTATTTTATTTATGATAATATAAGCGACTATTGATAGCCCCTTTAAAAGAAAATAAAAATTAAACAATTTTATGGAAATCTATAATGAATAAAAAACAATAATATTTTGTTAGACAAAGAAAGTTTGTAACTATGATCTAAAACCCAAGAAATTATTAATTTTTTTACAGTAATTTGTATTTATAATTTGAACATTTGATCTTTTATATTTACTTCAATCTCATGTTGTTTTATAAACTCAATTGAGTTGTTCAATTTGCTGAGCATTAGATCCATTGAAATAAAAATTTATATTTATTAACAATAGTAGAAATTAATTTATATAAATGGAAAACATTATAAACAAAAAGTGTAAAAAGTGTGGTACAGAAAAGGAATTATTTTCAGTCATAAAAAAATCAAAATTCAGGATGAGTATAAAAGAATACCCCAACTTTGAAGGTAATATCAAAACCAAACAACATATAACCTTGATTGACCAATCAAATGAACAGTGGAACCGTGAAGTTGGTTTACCATATATTCGTAAATGTTCAACGTGACCACCATGAGCGGTCCGAACGACATCTACACAATAATCAAATTTGTTCCACGCTCTTGTCAGCATGTCCGGTGTTGTAGTTTGGATGGCGTATATAATAAATATGTTTGTGTCTAACGATAAACATAACCCCGAAAATATGCAATGTTACAAGTTGTGATTGGGATTGAAATGTCAACCCCGTCCATAAAGTGAGGAAACATAGCACTGCCATTTAAGCCATGAAAACACGGACTAATTCCTGTACATTTAAAAAGCTTTATATGTGAAATGTAGTTTTGCCATAGATGGGCTATCAAGATTTGGTGGATTCATCTGTCATAAGGAGAAGATGAAATTAATTATGTAAGAGTATTTACAGAAATGGTTACTCTTGTTTTGTTGATTTTACAATATACCTTAATTTATTTTTTGAATAAATTGACTGGATATCTACAATTTCCCAGTTTTTGCTTTTTCATTCACTGTCACTTTACTACTTTATAATGTAAAATGAATGTAGCACTTTTTCTCCAGATTCACATTTAATGTGCGGTAATCATTCGTTTCTGCACACATTATTTTCCACACATTTAAAATTTCAATAAAGACAAAACAAATATTAATTTAATACACATGCAAAACATACGAGCATAGTACTGCCTGTTTAACTGGCTGAGGTCAGAAACTAGAACCGTAACTTGCTAGAAAACAGAATCATTTCAATTAGCTAAACATTGCAATCCTGCACATAGAATAGTCAACAGCAAGAAACAAGACTTCATGCATGTGTAAGCTTTTCAGGGTTAAGTGAGCACTTTTGAACCCTACTTACTTTTTCCTTTCAGCCATATTTAATCCTTTAACCATCCTTTTAAATAAATATTGCCATGTAAGTAATAATCACAGTGTGTATATTCCACCGCACTCGTAAATTAACGTTGAAGGCTACAATAAAATATATTTATTTATTATTATTCCAAATGAGAGGGCTATCAATAGTGCTAACTTTACCGTAAACATCCTTTAGTCGACCTAAGCCAGGAAACTTTGTGACTGTACAACCTTATTCCTGCTCACTTTGTAACCTTTCTCTTCCTCATCAATAGTAGTTCTGTCATGTAACTTTGTCTTTGCAGTTGAATGAGTAAAGACATGTAATAGTTACTTTTAGCTACAATATTATTTAGTATACTCAAAAATTAGCTAATAATCTGAATTTGCTGTATTGTCTTACTTGCTCTTTTTCGTGTTGCGTTCTTGTCATCTTCTGAATCTTAAATATACTAGTCAACAACATTTTCAAAAATATTTGTGTTTGTCTTTTTCCAGATTGGATTCTTCTACACTGTCACGAGCATTTGCTGTTCCAACATGGGAAACAAGACTTCAAAAAAAACTGGAGCTTCGATGGCAGCTGACAAATACAAACGTCCGTTGAGCACCTCTTGCAGAGGGTCAACTCAGCCTGTGGCACGGCATCAGGATGACAGATCCGAGTGGGTTATGGTTCTTAATGCGACAGCATACATCAGAAGTGGGACTCTGGGTAATGCAGGAGTGACACCTCGCGGTGCAAAGCAAACTGAATCACAACATCCTGTATGCACAGTTCAGCGCAATGAAGGAAAATCGCATCATCCCATTTCTAATATCAAAGAAAAGAACACAGTGGTCTCACACACCCAACACAATTTTTGTGTAAATAAACAAATGGGTATTGTTGCCACTCCACAAAATTATAACACAAATAAAATACCTGCAGTTACAGGTAATACTATAACTGTGTGCAACAGTGCTGTACGCAAGGATATTTTTGAGGCTCGGCTTACTGCCAATAAAGGAAACGACTGGTCCAAAACAATGACTCTGAAGGCAAATGAAGCAAAACAACAGACAACAGGCTGTACTGGTAGAGAACAACTGCACTTGCAAATTGAGGATAAACCACAGCATAATCAGATTGCGCAGCTGGGGATTGACAGAGATGCAAGGGCCGTGGAGGGCTTCATGTGGCAACAGGTGAACCGTGCAGAGAGAGGTCGCTGGAACCACTTCCGCAGAGTCGGCTACGGCAAGTACAAGTGTACAATGTGCAACGTGTCCCTTTCAGGCCAGCAGTCTGTTATCGAGCATGTATGGGGCAAGTTCCATCAGGCCAATCTCGAAAAGAAGTGTGTGAATGAGAAGGAGGAGGACCTGATGTGGCGACAGGTACCCAAACCAGAGAAGTTTCACCGCAATTACATTAACAAGATAGACGCAGACAACAAACCGCTCTTCTACTGCTCCATCTGCAAAGTGGAATTATCTTTTACATACCAGAACCTGCTTACTCACATTCGGGGAAGGAACCATCGTGAAGAAGTAAAATTCCAGTGATGCGACTCAAGACTGTAGTCAGGAAACATAGTATACGTTTCTGCATCTGTGTTATTTTAAGGTAACTTTTTTTTTACATTTTACGTATTACATTTTTGTGGTGACCAGAAATGTGTTTTGATAGGTTTCTACATTTAATAAATATTATTTTAGGTTTTGTACTAATGTAACATTACATTGCAAAAGTAATTCATGATATTTTCTTCATTATAGTGTGAAAAGGGGAAATTCCTGATTTGATTTATCAATATGAATTCGGGCCTTGGAATTTATTATTGTTCAACTTGGGTAGAAAATGCCCAAATGTTGCTCTGATATTGTAAGTGGTATGGTCAAAATGGTTGATTTTCCCACATGTTGCTACAGTTCTTGTGAAATCTAAATGTAATACATACTCTCAGAATGTATACAAATTCATATTTTTGCATTATCTTTTAGCAGTATTTTCATGTAAATAGTGCACATTTTACACAATTGCTATTTAAAGTGATTTTGACTGCATTCTCAGGAATGGTTACTGCTGTTATCTGTCCCAAATGATATGTTGGAACGTAATGCATGAACAGTTGGCGACAAAAATTTATTAGCCAATAAAAATTTAGCTTACAAAACTCTTGTGCACCCAAGTTTTTGGAAATTCATCTATGTATCCACTGGTGTACACCAGACGAGCGAAAACCACTCTTTTGGTTGAGTTCAGTTGAATCAATGTGTCCACTGGTTCAACTGGCCTGAAATGTCAGTGAAGCTGGTTGACATGCACAAAAGGATCAATTGATGAATTTTCGAACACAATATTGCCAACACATTTGTAAATAAACAAAGCACTTAGGAATGGTAAAGTCAAAGAAAGGCAAATGGCCGAGTTTAATTGTAACTGGAAAAAATTTTGTACCGCTAACTGTGCGCAAATACTGCAAAAAAAAAGTGAGACTCGATTTAAGACCATGTTTATAAGAAAACACATTAGCACAGTGTTTAATCTGGTTTTCCTGTGTTATAAAGTTATTTTCCATACATTAAATTTTTCCACTGCATTCAAAATATATTTAAACAACCTGATGTTCGGAAATCCTCTCAATTTATTTTCACCGGTGCTCACCAGACCATTCATCACTGGTGGATCCATTGGTAAATTTTCCGAAGATGTGGCATCACAAAAGTACAAAGGAAGTGTATAATTAAAAATTAAATTTTCTCTTGTAACCATGAAATTGTTTTTGCTAGTTTAATGTTTATTCCACCAGCATACAACATTGTGTAAGCATTATCGGGGGAGAAGGGTGCTTGTGTTTCATTGTATCACTGCAATGAAAGCATTAAGTGCACACACACAGTAATAATATGGAAGAATCTGGTAAGTTGTGTGACAATTTTCCAAGTATTTTGCTCCTCATATTTATATTAAATAAGGTCATGCAATTGTTTAGCACTGAATTATGTGTGCTATATTTACTTACTGCTTTTAACCTATGGGATAGTTACATTTTTAGTTTTAAAAACTGTGGGTATGAAAAATATTTCTTGTTGAATGAAAATTTATAGGAAAATGCACACAAGACATGCGTAAATANCATTGTATCACTGCAATGAAAGCATTAAGTGCACACACACAGTAATAATATGGAAGAATCTGGTAAGTTGTGTGACTATTTTCCAAGTATTTTGCTCCTCATATTTATATTAAATAAGGTCATGCAATTGTTTAGCACTGAATTATGTGTGATATATTTACTTACTGCTTTTAACCCATGGGATAGTTACATTTTTAGTTTTAAAAACTGTGGGTATGAAAAATATTTCTTGTTGAATGAAAATTTATAGGAAAATGCACACAAGACATGCGTAAATATGAATATTTTGAAGCAAGAACTCTATCCATTTATGTTTGAAAGTTTCTTTGGGAGTGAAAATATTCCAGTCAAGTTATGTGCTTGGTTCAAAATAGTTTGATGGCATCAGGGTAAAAAATACTTGCCAAATCATCAAAATTTGTAAAAGTGTTACTCTGGTTATTTACTACTAAAGTTATTTGTGTTGTGTTATTTTTGCACAGTTATTTCGTGGTTTCATGATGTGTGCTGTTCTGATCAGTAGGCTTCAGTAAATAATAGTGAATACTTACTTTCAGTTGAAGTTTTTAAAATATGGAAGGAAGGGAAAGAACTGAAATGATTTTACTCATAATAGGGTGCATTTTGTAATTAATTTTATACGCAGAAATATTTAGCATGTTTGTACTTACTGTATTCATAGTCAGATNAGATTGCATGCAAGTGAATATGACGAAGTGGTGTTGTAAAATAAAATGAGTAATAATTTATGTTACCTTGTTTGATTTGATTACTATTTGCATTTTGCAGATTCTCATTATAAGAACATAGAACATGTCAAGTTCTTTATATACAATTTATCATTCCACTGTATTATATTATTTACAATATATTATTTAGTAAGAAAAATTCATCATGTAATGATTTTCAGTTGATACCATGTTATGTAATGTAATGTATTAGTAAATTTAGAGTAACAGTTTAATACGGATTGAACTTGAAGTGGACTGAATAATCGTGATTGAAACTTTACTGTAAACACATCTGGATGGACTGAAGTAAGGGTGAAGTGAGTAATCCACTCTAGTTGGCAAGGTAGACTGGAGTGTAGAATCTGGAAGTTTTAAAATCTGTTAGGCAAATTTTAAGCTACTAGGGCAATAATTTAGGGGGGGAAAGCAATAGCAAAATTTTTAGATAAAAACAGACTTGCAGGTTTTTTTTAAATAAGAAATATTGAAATTGTATTATGTTAAAAATCAGAAATATAGGAAATGTGAGGTTTTTGATTTTGTACGAGTAGAAAAACCCGTATCTTTACAATAACTCCGGAACAAAATCATGCTGATAGATTTCACTAACGTGCATTCAGTCAAAGTTAGCGGCGTGGACCAGCGATATGTAACAATACAATATACATATCCATAAAATTACATAACTGCCAGCAAATTGATTATTTTTGCTCACTGCTGCTAGGTGTATTGAGAAAAGACCGAAAAGTAATTGTAAAAAAATGACATTTATTTTTTGCATGTAGCACTATGTATGCTCAAATTCGGATTTGCATTTAAAAATTTATTTATTTTCAGTGCATAAAATATTTAATCTCGATTATCCTGCATATTTGTACGTATAAAAAAATGTAAATGCAATTGTTTCAATGATATTAATTTAGTAGAGCTAATAATTTACAAAGAGTATATTACAAAGAACTTTTTTTTTTAGCTTACGCACAGAAATTCAGCTTTGTATGAGATAACTATTAGCACATATTAACATAGACTCTAGAAACATCTGAACATCAATACCATGATGTGTGAAAAAATGGCAAATGAATTTCACTATTAACATACAAGAAAAATGTGATTTTTAACTATAAGGCATAAGTTGACCAAATTTTGGGTACAGTATAAGGGCTTGAACTATACTTTTTATTTTAGACAAAAATACCTTTGTCCTGAATTTGAGTTGAATTAAAACACAAACCTTCATCGCCAAACTCTCAAACAGGATATACAGCAAAATTAACGGACCGGTTTCGATAAAGTTAGTAGTAAAGTGCAGGTTATTAAAATTTTTAAACTGCTGTTATTAATATTTGGGTGTGGGTGCTGCCATTATATGATTTCAAATGTGTGGTGAGAGTTATGATAATTTTCAATTTATTCTATGTGTGAACCAGTTTTAATTTGGTGGCAGAGTATTAAAATGGCTGTTATCAGTGCTGACACATGTAATGTCCCAAACATGTTTTCTAGCTTCTCATGAACCAAATCAAATTTTAAAATGTAACTTGTGTTATCTTTAGGACCATCTTATAAGTTTTTTGTCTTAGCTCCACGAAATAAGTCGGAGCGTAATTTAGTATGGGAAAAATTTGTTGCATTTTACTATTGTTTTCTCAGGAGAATAAATTAGAATAATGGTAAAATCATGGAACTAAACCAGTCGTGAGATTGGATATTCAATAGGGGGAAAAAAATTTTTATAAATTTATTTCACTTATCGTTAAGTTTAAGAGATAAATTTAGGAATGATAAGTGCAGTTATAGCATAAGAAGGCAAACATTTTTTTTTACATCGTGGCCCACTAAATGCCATAGTTTTGAAACAGAGGGGTGGGATGAGATCTCTAACTAAGCAGATGCTGGTAAATATGGTTATGAAACTGACTGCATNATAATAGGGTACATTTTGTAATTAATTTTATACGCAGAAATATTTAGCATGTTTGCACTTACTGTATTCATAGGCATATTGCATGCAAGTGAATATGACGAAGTGGTGTTGTAAAATAAAATGAGTAATCATTTATGTTACCTTGTTTGATTTGATTACTATTTGCATTTTGCAGATTCTCATTATAAGAACATAGAACATGTCANAATTTATGTTACCTTGTTTGATTTGATTACTATTTGCATTTTGCAGATTCTCATTATAAGAACATAGAACATGTCAAGTTCTTTATATACAATTTATCATTCCACTGTATTATATTATTTACAATATATTATTTAGTAAGAAAAATTCATCATGTAATGATTTTCAGTTGATACCATGTTATGTAATGTAATGTATTAGTAAATTTAGAGTAACAGTTTAATACGGATTGAACTTGAAGTGGACTGAATAATCGTGATTGAAACTTTACTGTAAACACATCTGGATGGACTGAAGTAAGGGTGAAGTGAGTAATCCACTCTAGTTGGCAAGGTNTTGAAACTTTACTGTAAACACATCTGGATGGACTGAAGTAAGGGTGAAGTGAGTAATCCACTCTAGTTGGCAAGGTAGACTGGAGTGTAGAATCTGGAAGTTTTAAAATCTGTTAGGCAAATTTTAAGCTACTAGGGCAATAATTTAGGGGGGGAAAGCAATAGCAAAATTTTTAGATAAAAACAGACTTGCAGGTTTTTTTAAAATAAGAAATATTGAAATTATATTATGTTAAAAATCAGAAATATAGGAAATGTGAGGTTTTTGATTTTGTACGAGTAGAAAAAACCCCTATCTTTACAATAACTCCGGAACAAAAACATGCTGATAGATTTCACTAACGTGCATTCAGTCAAAGTTAGCGGCGTGGACCAGCGATATGTAACAATACAATANACATGCTGATAGATTTCACTAACGTGCATTCAGTCAAAGTTAGCGGCGTGGACCAGCGATATGTAACAATACAATATACATATCCATAAAATTACATAACTGCCAGCAAATTGATTATTTTTGCTCACTGCTGCTAGGTGTATTGAGAAAAGACCGAAAAGTAATTGTAAAAAAATGACATTTATTTTTTGCATGTAGCACTATGTATGCTCAAATTCGGATTTGCATTTAAAAATTTATTTATTTTCAGTGCATAAAATATTTAATCTCGATTATCCTGCATATTTGTACGTATAAAAAAATGTAAATGCAATTGTTTCAATGATATTAATTTAGTAGAGCTAATAATTTACAAAGAGTATATTACAAAGAACTTTTTTTTTTNTGCAATTGTTTCAATGATATTAATTTAGTAGAGCTAATAATTTACAAAGAGTATATTACAAAGAACTTTTTTTTTTTAGCTTACGCACAGAAATTCAGCTTTGTATGAGATAACTATTAGCACATATTAACATAGACTCTAGAAACATCTGAACATCAATACCATGATGTGTGAAAAAATGGCAAATGAATTTCACTATTAACATACAAGAAAAATGTGATGTTTAACTATAAGGCATAAGTTGACCAAATTTTGGGTACAGTATAAGGGCTTGAACTATACTTTTTATTTTAGACAAAAATACCTTTGTCCTGAATTTGAGTTGAATTAAAACACAAACCTTCATCGCCAAACTCTCAAACAGGATATACAGCAAAATTAACGGACCGGTTTCGATAAAGTTAGTAGTAAAGTGCAGGTTATTTAAATTTTTAAACTGCTGTTATTAATATTTGGGTGCGGGTGCTGCCATTATATGATTTCAAATGTGTGGTGAGAGTTATGATAATTTTCAATTTATTCTATGTGTGAACCAGTTTTAATTTGGTGGCAGAGTATTAAAATGGCTGTTATCAGTGCTGACACATGTAATGTCCCAAACATGTTTTCTAGCTTCTCATGAACCAAATCAAATTTTAAAATGTAACTTGTGTTATCTTTAGGACCATCTTATAAGTTTTTTGTCTTAGCTCCACGAAATAAGTCGGAGCGTAATTTAGTATGGGCAAAATTTGTTGCATTTTACTATTGTTTTCTCAGGANGCAAAATTTGTTGCATTTTACTATTGTTTTCTCAGGAGAATAAATTAGAATAATGGTAAAATCATGGAACTAAACCAGTCGTGAGATTGGATATTCAATAGGGGGAAAAAAAATTTTATTAATTTATTTGACTTACCGTTAAGTTTAAGAGATAAATTTAGGAATGATAAGTGCAGTTCTAGCATAAGAAGGCACACATTTTTTTTTACATCGTGGCCCACTAAATGCCATATTTTTGAAACAGAGGGGTGGGATGAGATCTCTAACTAAGCAGATGCTGGTAAATATGGTTATGAAACTGACTGCATNGTTTTGAAACAGAGGGGTGGGATGAGATCTCTAACTAAGCAGATGCTGGTAAATATGGTTATGAAACTGACTGCATCCATAGCGTGGGGGTTCATTTTGATTGCCGGCCGCCATGGGTCGTACAGCGTAGCACACGCAAGTAGGGCAGCCTTGACTCACACTACCAGCCACCCCGTTCCATAGGAACGAGCAACGATGTGCCAATATGGAAAATTTGTAAACCCATTGGCCACTACTATTGTATGAAAAATTCCTTATTAAAAACTGGTGGTGCAAAATCAGGAGAAGGCCCAAATTAATTTTAACACCAGGATGCTCCAAGGAGCTACACATTTATTTCGAAATTATTTACAAATTTTGTAAGGTTTCTGAAGTCATCTATAGTTTTGTTAATTATGCTACAAGTGGTCAAGATGTTTTTTTTTTTAGCAATTTGTCAGTGCATATGCTGTAATGACACAATATTCTTAATTGTTCGGGACACGGGTGTAAAATTCTTTCATGTGTTTGAAGCTTTGACAAGCTTCGTAATATTTTTATCGGGTTTCAGTTTAAAGCCGTGGTGGCTCGTTTCCCGTGTTAGTTTATCCGGCAGACGTGTGCTTTTGTAGGTTATCGGGCAGACGTCTGCTGTTTACGTCTATCAGGAGTCCGTTTACAGTTTTTGTTTCTAACTTTGGAGTTTTTGTGAAGCGTCAGCATTATTTAGCTTTATCAGGCGACGTCAACAAGTTTTAGTTCCTCAGGCCCAGTTTTCTTGTAGGAGAGGTTAGTTTATCTGGATGTTGACGGTGTCAACAGTTTTAGTTCCTACGATGCAGAGTCGATAACGAGTTGAGAGCGTGCGTGGCCAGGCCCTTATCTCGGGAGAGAGGGGGGGGGCGAGAGGCAGAACAAAAGACGCGTCTGTCTGTCGCCCTTTGAGCAGTCTGACTTCTTCACTTCAAGTCGTCCGTAAGGGCAGATCAGTCGGAAGGAGACTGCTGCGAGGGCCGTTAGAGCAGTTTTCTTCAGTCGTTTGAGGCAGTCGTGGTACAATGACCGCTTAGGTCGCGTCGAGCGCGACGTTAAACGCCCAGATCGGCCACTATAAACTTTGTTAATTTAATTCTCTGCCGGTGTGGGAGGTAGCCACATTTTAAGTTTCTTCGGGTCAGTTCTTTTAATAACATAATTAAGTAAACAACTGTGGCTCCGTTCTGAACATTTATATTTATTTGTGAGAGGTTCGTACTCTGCACACTGGAACTTCGTATGTGAACTGTGAAACTACAATAGTTAAATAAACGTATATATATCAAAATACTCTGGAACTTCTTCTTTCTTAATTAATCGGCGTCCATTTACTGAGTCTCGTGTTTCTACCTCTGAGCAAGCCATGGCAACGTAAACATCGGCCAGGTAACAAGTGCCGAAAGTTACAATATGGCACCTAACTGTGGGGCTGCAATATATGTAAATTGTTGTTAACGAACACACGGAACATTACAATGCTTTTACTAAAGTTATAGTTAATTTCAAGTGTTTTTGCAATAGTAGAGGTGTTATGGCGACTCTAGCACAATACATTTTTAATGGCGGCTGTGGCTGGTGGTCTTCGGCTTGATCGGACGAGCTCGGCAGTCTTTGGCTGACTCGGGAGGGTGCTCGGCAGTCTTCGGCTCGACTTGCGAGGGTCCTTGGCAGTCTGTGGCTACACTTGTATGTACTCTGAAGCCTTTGGTTCGGAACAGTCTAATGTACCCGGAGGTACTCCAGTTACGCCCACTGATTAAATGTATATATCTGGTTCTGGATTTATAGGCATAGGATATGTCAATACGAAAACCTGTAATTATCATCTAATTTTAAACATTCTTTTTATTTCGTTTTTTTAACTGTACCCGAAATTGTACATAGAGTATAGCGGAGCCATGCAAACATCTCTCCTTCACTTACTACATTTCTGGTCTCCTCTCTTGAAGTCTAATAATTGCATGATGGTGGAATCTGCACATTATTCATTGTCTCTACTGTTTTGTAGAAATGAAAATATAACACTCAGATTTTTTAAATCTATGTGACCTATCCAAGCCCTTCTTACGATTAGCCACCACCTGTACAAGTATGTTATAATCATGGTATGGATCAGCATCGACCAACACATTTATAAGCATATTTGTTTATAATTTATATACAAATACTGCTAGGCCCTTAAGATTAGGAGTGTACGAGATCATCTCGAATGATAGTAAGTCTTACCTTCTGTGCTTTTCTTGACATCAATCGATCAATTATTTCATCAACATTTTGATAAACCCATCAATCTTTCCATAAATTTCGCGCAATCTTTCGCAATCCTCCTCAAAATTCACCAATCAGCACTGCATGCACAACAATCTTTGCCAATGCTTGTGAAACAACAGTAATCTTTCCATCGATCTTCATATCTTTTTATCAGTCTTTCGCAATCGTTCCAGCCTTTCAATCTTTCGTCCAATGTTTAAATATTTCCATCAATCTTAAGGCCAGTCTTCCAATCAATTTCGCAATCTTCCCATCAAGCCTTCGAGCAATGTTAATGCCTTGTTCGATCCTTTTATCAATCCTTTGGTTTACCCCCACCTGTATGTATATCATTTACATTCATTCGCCAGCTATCTATACACATTTGTACTTGAACACTGCATCATTTTTTTGTATGCAGTTCACTATCCATGCTTTTTTTTATAGTTATGTTTTCATTAATATTCTGTAGGTAGTTATGTACTTTAGTAGTTGAGAGCTAATAGCACCACTTCCGAGTTATGAGGGATGAAAGGATACAGCGTACAAAATAATTAAAACCATTTTTTAAGTTGTTTTATTTTACACATAATTTCAGAAGAAAGCAGTTCATCACATCGTCCATTATAATCCCTGACCTTCAGTTCACTAATGATTGAAGATATCTCGATAATGTGCGAATAATCTCCACCTTGTTGCAAAGTAATCAGATTTTTGAGTCTATCAAGTTCGTGCGGTTCTTCGGGAAATATGTAGCCAGTGTTCACAGGGTCTTCCGCCTTCATGTCGCTTGTTGCAGCAAATGTGGTGGAGGCTTTTGTCAAAGCATCGAGAAAATCGCTATCATCTTCAGCGCCATCACTGTGTTCACTTTCATCAATGCTGTTGTCATGGTCATCTTCACATCCTGTTTTGTAGNATCATCTTCAGCGCCATCACTGTGTTCACTTTCATCAATGCTGTTGTCATGGTCATCTTCACATCCTGTTTTGTAGTGTATATAAAATGTAATTTTCTTTTGTAGCAGGAGTTGTATGGTAATCGTATTTAGATCTGATGGCTGCTTATTTTGAAGTTCCCCGATTTCACACGAAACTTGTAATGACGCAATATTCTTAATTTTTCGAGACACAGGTGTAAAATTATTTTGTGTGTATTTAGCTTTGGAAAGCTTCGTAATATTTTATCAGGTTTCAAGTTAAAGCAGCGGTGGTTCGTTTCCCGTGATAGTTTGTTTATCGAGCAGACGTGTGCTTTTGTAGGTTATCGGACAGACATCTGCTGTTTAAGTTGTAACAGGAGTCCGTTTACCGTCTCGTTTCGAAAGTTGTTGTTTTGGTTATGTGTCAGCATTATTCAGAAACTTTCCGGCTGCGTCGTGACGTTCGGTTCTCTGGAAGTGGACGATCTCAACAGTTTTAGTTTCCTGCGACGCAGTTTCGGATACGATAACATGTTGAGAGCACGGGACACAGCGTAGTTTTGGATGACGCTACTGGTAGATGCCGGATGCCATGCGCTTATCTTAGGAGAAGGGGGGGATAGGCCTGCCTAATATATACTGGTGGTGCCTATCGCCTAGAGGAACAAAGTAACCAACCGTCGAAGAAGACGCATCGGGCGTGAGAAGACGCACCAGTCCGAAAGGGCGTGGGTCGTTAGGGTGCCAGGAGGGAACGAACATCCCTCCTGCCTTCGTAACTTAGTCTTGCGATGCAAGTTTGAGACATTAATAAACTGTAAACGATTGTGGCGCTGTTTTCTGCACTGGTATAATTAATTGTGAAAGTTCGTAGTCTGCAAACTGGAACTTCGTCTGTGAACTGTGAAACTTCAATGATAAATAAAGTATAAAGCAAACTAATCTGGAACT
>NQII01000183.1:1101690-1148162 GCA_002778355.1 Clitarchus hookeri | reverse complement strand
GTGCGCAGCGGCCATACAGCTCGCAATTTCTTAATATCTGAGGGTGTGTTACCAGAGAACCCCTGGGCCGTCGGCCGAACGACCCAAAAATCTCATCAGCTCACCGCGGAGCTGTGGCGCCGGGCAAATCCATAATCATTACATTCCAACTCTGGTAACCAACCGTGTCACAAGTAGGTGTAAAGAAAAATTTGTTGTAAACGTTAGCGAAAATACAAAGCAACCAAATTTTCTTTTCACAAAGTCAAGTCTTTTTAATACAATCAAGTTTTCAGTTTTTGACAACAAGTTTTTATTATTTCTGGAAAAACAAAACTTTATCTCTCAATTTCTCAAAGACAGCTGGAGTCAAGGATTTAGTGAAGATATTTGCTATTTGATTTTCGGTAGGACAATATTTTAGAGCAAAATTATGTTGGTTGACTTTTTCAAGTATAAATTTACATCGAATATCAATATCTTNGTAGGACAATATTTTAGAGCAAAATTATGTTGGTTGACTTTTTCAAGTATAAATTTACATCGAATATCAATATCTTTAGACCTTTTAGCATCACTGCCATTTTTTTAACATATTTATCGTACTCTGATTATCAATGTGCAGCTTCATATCCAGATTTTGATTTGTGAGCTCTTTAAACAAAGATCTCAGGAAAAGCAATTTCTTAACACATTGACTGGCACTTATAAATTCCGCTTCAGCTGTGCCGAAAGCAACAATTGGCTGTCGTCTCGTTGACCACGAGATAGCTCCATCACAGTATAGTATGACGAATCCACTAGTGCTTCGACGAGTTTTTGGATCGTTGGCGTAATCGCAATAAGCATCTAGTTGTAGGTAATTTTCGCCTTTTGAGTATTTAATTGCCGGGTTTTTAGTGCTTTGAAGGTATCTGAAAATTCGTTTGAACTTCATAACATCTTCTTCTTTAGGATTTTCAAAATTTCTTCAAGCAGCGTTCACAGAGAAAGTGATGTCAGGTCTGGTTCGGTTTGACAGGTATAGTAGACTTCCTACAGCTTCCCGGTATGGAAAATCTTTGTTAGGTCTTGAGCTGTAATTTTCGGTAGTCGGCGTAGAAGTTCTGACGCCTTTTGACAAGTCCATTTTCAATTCACTGAGTATCTTCTCGATGTATTTCCGTTGATGAATAGAGAAATTTTCCGAGTCGTTTTGCCACTCCATTCCGATATAACTTTTCGGCTCATTTTCAAAAGTTGTATCAAACTCTCTTCCAAGTTCCAGAAGAAATGTTCTCACTGTCTTTTCGTTTTTCCCTATGACAAGTCCGTCGTCCACATGAAGAGCTAAAATCAACGAATTATCATTAATTTTAAAAACTTATTTGTCAGTAACTATCTGAGATAGTCCCTTTGTTTTTAAAAAAATCAACGAATCTTCTGTTACAGTTGATTGGAGCTTGTTTTAGGCCGTATAAGGATTTTTGAAGACTGCAAATTTTGCTTTTTTCCTTTTCAAATCCTTCAGGAAGTTTTAAATATAGTTCTCCTGACAATTGCCCATGTAGGAAAGCACTGGCAACATCAAATGTCTTCACAATTTTTTCGGTAGCATTGGCATAGGCGAGCAGGAAATGGAGTATATTGGTGTTCACGACAGGACAGAAGGTATCAAAATAATCACCTTCTTGTTGTTCGCATCCGCGAGCCACTAGTCGTGCTCTAAGTTGGCTGTGTTCTTTTTGCCTGAAAACCCATCTGTATCAGACTTCTAGTTTTCTATGGCCTTTTTCCATTCCACGGAATTTGGTCCATTTATGGCTTCTTGATAGGTAAGCAGCACGTAGTCTTGAATATATTTTGGGATTTTTCTTCTTCGACATCCTCTTTCCGAAGTTTCTTCTTCTTCCTGTTGTGCCTCTTCTTCTGCATCTTCGTAAGCGCACTCGTTCTTGTTGTTTTCGTCATTAGTTGTCTGGATCTGGGCTTCTGCTTGTTCGTATTCGTTTTCTTTTGAGTTCTGGTGTTGATCGTCTTCTTTTTCTTGTTCTATAGGTACTGGGTTGTTTTCTTGGTTTTCTTCCATTTCAGTGGTTATCGTGACGTCATTGTAGGTAGGTTCATTTTTGGTTCTAGGAATCACATCGTCAAAAATCACGTCTCGAGCATGAATTATTTTTTGAGCATTTTCGTCCCATAAGCTGTATCCATTTAGCGCATATCCCACTAAACGGTATTTCTTGCTGCGACTGTCTAGTTTTTTTAAGTCTGGTCAGGTTTCTTTCCAAACCACATTTCGAAAGGCGTCTTATTGTCTGTAAGGCTTTTCGTAGTACGGCGATTTAAAATATAGAAACTTACTCTGGCAGCTTCTCCCCACATGTCAGCTGGAAGGCGCGAATCGAAGAGCAGGGCTCTATTCTTGTCCAGGAGAGATATGTTCAGCCTTCGCGTTCAGCTGCGGAGTATGTGAGATAGTAAAATCCATGACGATTCCTTTGGATTTCGCCCAATTCAGTAGGTTTTCGTTGGCAAGTTCGCCTCCTGAATCTGATCTAATTTTGTAGACTGGCAAGGTCCATTTTGCTTCAACTTCTGAAACAAACTGTTTAATTATGTCAGCAGTGTTAGTTTTTTTTTAATATAAATAAACATATTTGATGCAGGTATAGTAATCATACAGTGTCAATATGCAGATATATCTGTCCCACGTCTGTTTTTCGATCANGTAGACTGGCAAGGTCCATTTTGCTTCAACTTCTGAAACAAACTGTTTAATTATGTCAGCAGTGTTAGTTTTTTTTTTTTATATAAATAAATATATTTGATGCAGGTATAGTAATCATACAGTGTCAATATGCAGATATATCTGTCCCACGTCTGTTTTTCGATCAGGCAAATATCTGTATGTATTATCTCGAGTGGTCTTGTTGCTCTCGTGCGCTGAGACAGGAAAGGAAAACGAGATTGTTTTGCCTTAATGCAAATTTCGCAGATTTTTTTGTGTTTTCCCAATCAGACGCTGAAATTCCCAAAATTTTGTCTGAATCGAGATTTCTTATGTTTTTGTAACTCAGATGGCCAAGAATTCTGTGCCAATATGCAGCATTTTTTACAGAATTTATGACTTGAAAGCATTGCTTATCTGTGTCTTCTGGTGTGAGCACCAAAGCATATAAACCATTTGACAATTTTTCCCCCTCAAGGGTATGGTTGTTTTTGGAAATCATCACTTTTTATTTGGTGAAAAGAACTTAACCACCGTTTTCAGTTATAGCACCAACTGATATTAAATTACTGTCAAGACAAGGAGCAAGAATCACATCATTAAGGATGCTTTCCTTCGCATCAAAAGTCCCAACTCCTGCCATGATCAGTGACTGATTTTTCTTTGCGATTTTTACTTCGTCCCGTTCAATTTTAAAGTTGGAAAGCACTGAGCTTTCGTTTGCCATGTGAAAAGAGCTTCCAGAATCAACAAAAAATTTCAGGTCTTCTGTTTCAGTGTTTTTACGTTTTTGGGTTATGTAAGCGACCTTTTTTTTTTTTCATGTCTGTCTGGCACGGAAAAAACAGTTTTATGATTTATGATTGTTTTTTTACAATACTTGCATATCTCTTTGGTGTCTTCGGAACCAACATTCTTGGTAGGACACACATTTTTTAAATGACCCAGTTGATCACAAGTGAAACAGTTTTTTAATTTCCGGGAGACTTGTTTTGAGCTGTTTTAGTTCCGAAACGACTGATCTTATTTTTGAATGATGTCTTAAAAGCCACGATATCTCCGGTTTTATTACGTACGGGGAGTTTTGATTCTTCCGAGAAAAGTCGAGTCATGAGGTTATCAATGGTGCGATCTTCTTTGGTGGTTGAACCCCAAGCAGTACTGAAATTGTTGTATTGAGACAGCAAAATAGCTAGAATTTTAGACACCACCATCTCGACCGTGATATTTTGCTCAAGGGTGTTCAAACGAAAGGCAATATTCTGCAAATTGCTTATATTTGACGCCATATCGCGAGATCGGTACTGATAACCAAAAAATGCCTGCAAAAGTTCGGTGACTTGGTTTTCGTTCTTTACATAGTAAATTTTACTAAGTTTGTCAAACATTTCTTTGGCGGTTTTACAGTGCAGAATATGATTGAAAATGGTCTTTTGAACCGAGGACATAATCGCTTTTTTCGCACGAGCATCCTGACGAATGAATTTTTTTTTTCCTTACCTTCGGTCAGATCTTCCTGTTTTGCGACACCCGTCACGATGTCGTCGAGACCAGCAGATTGAAAAACTATTTCTATCTGCATAACTCATGACGCTACTCCCCCATCTGTGGTGTACAGATGATTTGTAGGGTCTACGGTTAATGTTTATAGTACAGACTATAGGTGCCTCGGATTTGAGGGTAAATCACACAATGACTTCATCACGCCTTCTTAGTTTGGAACAGGTTTATTTAATGGGAATTTACTTATACATTCTCGGCACTGTTGCGGGACTTTATACATACTTTAATGCCCTGCGAGTTCAGGCCTGAAGAGCTGGTTACAAGTACAATGTTCTGGTTACGTTTACGATGCTGTAGGGACATTAGGTGACAGGACAGGTCCCTGAGTGACGACGGAGTTACTTATCTGCACATGTTGCGTGGTAGTTGTTCCANTGTTGCGGGACTTTATACATACTTTAATGCCCTGCGAGTTCAGGCCTGAAGAGCTGGTTACAAGTACAATGTTCTGGCTACGTTTACGATGCTGTAGGGACATTAGGTGACAGGACAGGTCCCTGAGTGACGACGGAGTTACTTATCTGCACATGTTGCGTGGTAGTTGTTCCGGCAGTTGAGGTCTAGTGAGTTGGATGGCCCGGATACGTTCTGGCAGTTGATAACATCTGGTGAACTGGATGGCCCTGTTAAAGGCGCTCTGTGGTTGGCTTGTTGCATGCAGCTGGATTCATCTCATCGTGGCGCTTCTCGGTGAAGCTCACCACTCGCTCCTGTTCTCGGCATAGGGTAGTAACTGACTGCTTACCACCCTGCCTCGTCCTGGCGAGGGACCCAGTGTGCGGGCTCCCACCCGTCCTTCGCGGATACGGGCTGCACTAGACAATCCCACTATCTTGACATGGCACTTCCGTTGAAGTTCACCACTCGACTCCGCCTTCTCGGTGCATTGCAACTGACTGACTGGAAACTGACTGACTTATGCGGTAACGGACTGACTGACTCGCGTCCCGATTTGGTGAAACTACTCGTCTGATGTGACTGTGGTAACTGTCTCTGATTCGGCCCTGTGTCTCGCGGTAATAATCAACTGTCCTGACATACTAACCTCTCTGTGTGGTAATAATCAACTGTCCCGAACTAATCTCTCTGTGTCTGGTATTAAACTGACACTCGAACATGCGGTAATCTTCAACTGAAATCCACACTCCCCGCAAAGAGACTTATATCCTTTCTAGCCTCCCTAAGTTCCTGCGCATGTCTGTCTTATTGGGGGAGGGGGAGGGGGTGGCCTGCAGTACAAAGCCCTTCTACCACGTGCCATGGTTCCTGAAGGTTTGGGGGGAAGGTGGTTAGAAACTTACCCTGTCAGCTTATTCTTCCATGGTGCGTGTCCTTATTGTCGCGTGCTTAGCTAAGGGGGAGGGGGGTTCTTTGCACCACTTTCAGCTTGTCAGCTGTTTCTCGGTGCGTGTTTTCTGACTTCAGGTGGAAATACGCCTGACTATCTCATGATTTCTCAGCATTTACAAATTTTACGGGCCTTGCTAAGGGGAGGAGAGAAGAGGAGGGTGGGAGGCCTGCGCTGCAGGACATGTGTAAGGGCCTGGAAGTGTGTTTCTACCTCTAGGCTTGACCTCGGGATGCGTAAATGGGCGGCACATGTCTTCCGAAGCAGGCGGGGGAGGGGATTGGGATTGGTGACAGCGCCGCTCTCTTAATACTCCTAATTATGCCACGCGTAATGCAGTTTCCAAACTTGATAATTTTCGGCCCCATTCAATTTTTCGATGCAAAAGACATCATCGATTTGACTTACATTCATTGTAGAATATCAAAGTAGGTACATGATTCTATTTTTATTCTCAGTACGATCGGCACGTTTATGAAGCTAACCTCAAACTGCAGCACTGGCGAACACAATACAATGGCGAAATGTTATGTTTTAGTCACTTAGTTTTACACTACACTCGCGTGGACCTGGGCCCATAACCTGTGAAGGTTTTGAAATTAAATCGGACACAGTTTTTAAATGTTTTATATTAGTTTTATTAGGAGACGATGCTCACACACGTATTCAGTATTTATCACAGTAGAAGATAACAGTATTGTATATGAAGCACTGTTATTGGCCGTTAAGGCAAGATGTCCAACCAATATAAATAGGCTTTACAAGTTTAGTTCTGGTAATTCAAATTTACTCTCCAGCAATATGAACCATAGATAAAGCTCCCATTTGAATAAAACCAATTTTAAAAACAATTAAAAAATCAATGTAACGTAATGAGAGGTGGTCTTAAGGACCCTAACCAAAACCATTATTTCATAAAATTACACGCAACAATAAATGGGGCCCTAAACAAATAACAAAACAATTTACAATACAGACTTTAATTGCACCCAATATTACATGGCAAATGGGCCATTAGTGTATTAACTAAAACAAACAAGCTGCTGACTATAAATGGGCGGACAAATATCAACAAAAAAGGAAAACGATACTGCCATGAAGCGAATTTAGTTACACCAAAGGGAATTTTGAATAGCCACCAAACCAGAATTTTGAAAGAAAAAAAAACTAAGCAACAACATGCCCAAAAACACTTAAACACTATGTCACAATTAATCAAAAAATCTACTGAAACATTAAAATGGCCAACTGCTGACTCATACACTCATGACTCACCGTCTCACAGCTAAATTCCCCATAAAGTCGATATGTCAGCTACATCTAAATAAGCTAGTAGTGTAGCTAGGGAGTAAAAGTTGAGAAGTCAGCTCCCAGTTACATTAAGCAAGTAGAGCTAGCCAACAAACTAAATGCTCATGTGTGGGTAGAGGGGAACCAAGAAACATGGGACACATAGAGAAAACAGGAGAGGGAAGCTAAGCGTGCACGCGAGCTAGCCGATGAAAATAAATGCATATGGCCGCAATAAATATAGTGCGCAATGCGCCAGTGGCGCAACCCCCACCCATACATCAGTGCCCTGGCTGGTAAACAACTCTTGTTGAAGTCCATATATAGTCGGTAGAAATACACCTCATTACTGAAGAAACACAAGATGATACTCAAAACACAAGTAAGAAAGTGATCTTGAAGTAAGACTCTTGAGAAAAGGCAAACCGTTCAAAGACACATGTATAAGGAACAGCCAACATCTTGAAGTCAGAGTCCGAATATGACTCAGAGTTCTTCAAAGAGGCAAACAGCTTCCAAGCCAAGGAGCATCCCAGCTCCAGTAAGTCAAGGCGTTTCCGGAGACAAGTCGGCGGGCAGCAAGGATCCTGCACATGCATTCCATGCATTCCAGCATCTGACAGGTATACCTTTTCTTGGGCACGGAGACAGGAGTGTTGCAGCCGGGCAGCAGGTAAGCGCACAATATCACTAGCGCTGAAACTCCCAAGCAGGAACGAAGCTATTAGACATCCGCGCAGGCAGAGCTCGGCACGGCCCAGGTCGAACAAGGGAATAATGCAAACAAGGTTTGAGAAAGGAGTATAACCAAAAATTCAAAGGAAGGAAGGAAAGGGAACACACATTTCCTTACAAACATAGCATAGCGAGACAAAAAAATTATAAAATTCAATTATGCTGCATGTATGGATTCAAGTGACTCACATGTGCCTTACGAAAATTACGGGCAGAATTTGGTGCACAAGCATAACTGTATCTAAACCGAGAAATGTGTGCACTTTAAAGTGCCCAATAAAGTTCAAAATAAGCTTCCCACCCAAGTCTCTACTCAGATCTTACAATGCATAATTTTCTCACAAGGCCAGATTTATTGTCTTAAAGGAAACCGGAACTCTAGCCTGGTCCATCTTAGCATAAATATCATGCTTCGCTGCATAGAGCCTGTGGAAGACCTCCCCTAGCAGATGGTCACAATCAGCATCACTGGGGGTGGAAGGACAGATGTTAAGAGGAAGATCACTAAGATGACAACCTAGGAAAGAGAGAGATGGAGGGACTCATATAGAATCGTGCAAAGTACTATTGATCATAGATTAATAAAATTTAAATCCTGATCCCAATTCGCCTGCTTCAAATTATAAAATATCGCNAAAGTACTATTGATCATAGATTAATAAAATTTAAATCCTGATCCCAATTCGCCTGCTTCAAATTATAAAATATCGCCAGACAAGCCTTTATGCTATTATTGAACCTCTCCAACTGGTTACCCTTGGGATAATAAGGGTTTCAAGTAAAATGTTTCATCGTCCACCGTCTGTAACTATTTCAGCTGGAGCACCAAAAACTTTCCACACTCGATCAGACAAAGTATTAACAATACTGGGCGCTTTCATGTTATGAAGTGGCAAAAGGATAACAAATTTCGTAAAGGTACTTTCAAAATCAAAATANAAAGTACTATTGATCATAGATTAATAAAATTTAAATCCTGATCCCAATTCGCCTGCTTCAAATTATAAAATATCGCTAGACAAGCCTTTATGCTATTATTGAACCTCTCCAACTGGTTACCCTTGGGATAATAAGGGTTTCAAGTAAAATGTTTCATCGTCCACCGTCTGTAACTATTTCAGCTGGAGCACCAAAAACTTTCCACACTCGATCAGACAAAGTATTAAAAATACTGGGCGCTTTCATGTTATGAAGTGGCAAAAGGATAACAAATTTCGTAAAGGTACTTTCAAAATCAAAATANAAATACTGGGCGCTTTCATGTTATGAAGTGGCAAAAGGATAACAAATTTCGTAAAGGTACTTTCAAAATCAAAATACAATATTACCCTTCTTCGACGGAAAAGCGGTCCAAAAAAATCTAATTGAACTACCTGTCAAGGCCCTTGTGAAACCTGTATCACTGAATGACCTACGTTTTTCTGTTGGGTCTGCTTACACGTTTGGTAATCGTCGCAAGTCCTCACATATGCTGACACATCCCCCATTAAGGTTGGCCAGGCAAAATGTAAGGCTTCTGAAAGGTTTTATTTACTCCTAAATGCCCACCAAACACAGAATCATGAAAATATCGGAGTATCATCGACCTCAGGGACTCAGGAACAACAATTTTCTTAGCACGACAATTTTTACCATTAAATACAATACACCATTACTTTCTATACAAGGTAGAACCACACGCCTACTGCCAAATCAGCCGTCACTTGCGCACGCATCGTTAGCCTGAGACTCCCGAAGTTTTACAAAACATTTAGGAAACCCTTGGATGATATTCAAAATTGCTTCCTTACTCCATTCTTCCTCTGCTTCAAAACCCTCGGGATCGTACATACTGGAGAGAATATCTGCCACCTGGTTGTAGGCGTCACGAACATAGAACACCTTAAAGCAGAAGCGCGAAAGGCGCAGAATCCAACGCCCCAACTTTCCTTACTGATGTGGATGATTCAACGCTTGGTTATCAGTATATAAATCACATTAATCATGTTCACTTATAAGGAGAATGTTTCCAACCTAAATATGCAAGTTAACGTCTCCTTCTCGTAAATACCCAACTTCCGCTCGGCTTCCGATAAGATGTGGATGGCGAAGGCCAATGGAGCTAAGCCCGACTTATTCCCCTGACCCAATACTGGCTCTAAAATTAAGGATGAAGCTTCAACTTGTACCACAAAGTGACACGCAAAATCTGGGAGATGCAAAAAGGAGAGGGAAAACAGCTTCCCCTTTAATGCCGGAAACACATTTTCTTGCTCAAGATCCCATGCAAATACTACTGTCTTCTTATTTAAGTCATCCAGGGATACTGCAATTTTCGAAATATGCTCAATATAGTGTGAATTATATCCTAAAAAAGTTTTTTTTTTCTAACCTACTCTAAAACTTAGTGTTATATGAGCCCGCAGTAGGGATGGGAGTTTAGTGTGTCTCAGGGCTAATCCCCATATGCCTACAAGGAAAGGAGAATCATGCAGGGAGACTTGCATCGTGGCAGAAAGGGATTGGGCTGCCATGGTCAGATTGTGGCCATGAAAACCTCCCTAAGTGTAATTATAGCTAAACTACTATACTTAGAAGAGAAAAAGTAAAACCGGCATAGTGACCATAAAAACCCTTTCGGCAGAAAATAAATAAAAATTGTTGCATGCATTATCAGATTTAACAGAAAATGCTACAGGAGACAGATCGGTTGGAACCATGACCTTTATTAGTGGGCAGAGGATAAATATTAGTAGAGAGGCGGCAGGTAATCTTTTGTTGAGTGGCACTGGTTTTAACCAGAGTTATGTTTTCACATCACTCTTGATGCGGGGAGTAGCACAATTGGGTGGCTCCCTCCGAAACCAAATCCCCAGTGTATCCTGAAAACTTAAAATAAAATAGAGTTGGGGGTCAAAGAGTGTCAACAGATCTAACACAAACCGATTTTTTCTAATACATGATAAGATGGTAAATATGCTTGAAAATAAGGGCCTAGATTAATCGTAACCTAATTAAACTACTACCTAAGCTATTTCCACGAGGATTTTTTTTATTGTACCTTTTTAGAATTAAATTACACCAGAGGTGTCCATTAGTAGGGCTTCTCAAGTAAGTCTAAGACTGTATGTTAACCAGACATACAGCTTGCTAATTAATTACACTATAGATAATATGTACATATACATCCTAAAAGGCTGCGCAGCTGGTAACATAATTGGCCTAGCAGTGTGTTATAACCAGGGCTAAGGGGGCCTGTGCGCTAGAAGCGATTTTGGCCGCTTATAGCACTGAACTAAATTCAAGTCATAGTCCCCAAGGGCAGTTATGAGAGGATTTGTGTGTTCCTCGCTTGATTTATAAAAACGCTCAGTGTGCTTGGGAATTACTTCATCCAGTATTTCCTGTTTTAATTTGGCGTGCAAGCACCTAATAGGGGTGCTTGCACGCCGAATCGCATCGGCGACCAATCGTAGGCATTTATTTTGCACCACCTGCAATGAATGTGAGTTTGTGCACAGTAGTCCCAGGCGAATGCTGCATAAGTGATAATGGGACGAATCAATGTCTGATATAATCGTATACCATTTTTCTGTGACAAACCAGAACCACGAGCTAAAAGAGGATATAAGGCTGACATGCACGCATAAGCTAGATTCCTCTTAACTTCCACATGGCGGTGCCATGTCAGCTTTTTATCCATAATAAGGCCGAGGTATTTCACCTCATCTATAAATGGAGTATCCTCCCCAAACAGAGTAAGATGTGGCAGATTGGGAGGAATATACCGGCGAGTGAAAACTATAGCCTCGCATTTTCCCACATTTACTTTAAAGTCTCAAGAATTTGTGATGCTCATTATAAAGTGCGCGGACAGGAAAGAGAAGTACAGGCGCTACACGGTCAGGATCGATCATCAATTGGCTATCACACAACAAATAACCTAGAAATTTCACCTTATGTGAACCTAATGCAACCTTCTCTGCTTTAACTCTCAGGCCCACCTCTCGTATTTAAAAAAAAAAAAACCTGATGTAAGTGGAATAGGTGCGACTGAAGATCTTCACCATAAACAATTATATCATCAATATAATTAAAAACCAATTTAAATTTGAACTCAGAGAGAACATCATCTAACACTCTCGGAAGTGCATGACTCACGAAATTAGATCCCATCAGATACTAGTAAATTTAAATTGACTCCAAGATTTACTGAAATTCGTGTATTTCCTACAAGAAGGGTTTAACAGGCACTGATGAAAACTATTTTTGAGATTAGAGTACAGAATAAATACGGGCTTTTCCCTGATGTTGAAGGGTATAATCAATGGTTGGCTGGGGTAAGGGATCCTTGTGTATTTTCTTATATCAAGGGAACGATTCACCACCAACCTGTACTTATCACAGCCTTTTTTACGTACCTAAAACCCAGGAGAACAGTAGTCAAAATTTGATGGCACTATTACCCCTACTTCCAATAACTTATCAATAATTTCCTTGAATCCCTGCAGTTTAGGCGGCGAACATTTTAAGTGGCTGTCACGCAGAGGTATGTCACCCGAAAGAGAAAACTTGTATGGGAGAACATCACACTTACCAATCTTGGGGTTATCACATCATTGAAAACTTCGCGCAACTTAATAAACATTCGCGAAATCCCTAGGGAAGGAATCCTCACACTCCTGTATCTGCGAAAACAGGTTGTGCGTAAATTCGACCTGTAGGGCTATATTAATGTTAGGGGCGGACCCAAAAATAAGGCTTCATCGACCAAATTAACTGATGCCCTAGCATGACCCAGGAATTCGAGACCTAAGACGACATCTTGGTTAACGCCTAGCAGAACCCAAAACGGAAAAGTCCATCAAAACTATCCGACTTTAAAGTGTAAACGAACTACCAGATTTATTTTCAAGACATCGCCGTTAGCGATACCCAATCATTTTTTCGTAGAGGAAATCACCCGGCTCTTGGTAATAATTTTTCCATTCAACAACTTCTTCAAAATGGCAGAACTTACAACACATTGGGTAGCCCTGGTGTCAACCAACCCAAGAAACAATCATCACCACACGCGAACTTAACCCTACAACACCTAGAAGTATGCTGAGTTTTATCTGTAACACGATCGGTAAAACCGCGCCTCTTCCCAGTCAACAGTCGTTTCCTGATTTATTACAAAATTTATGCAAGTGACCAACCTCACTGCAAGAAAAACATTTGCGCTCGCCCAGTAATTTTAAATCTTCTTTACAGTCCCGACTAAGGTGTCCACGAGCGGAACAATTTCCACAACCTAGTATGCTACTGTTCTGGTCGAGCTCGAGGACGACTACCACTAGACCGTGAAGCATGGTACCCGCGCCTCTACCAGTGTTTGTGGATGGCGGAAATATAGCGATATTCGCTCGCCGCCGCTAGGCGACCTTGAATCTCCACGGCCAGCTGATGCAACTCAAGTAAATTTACTGNCTCACTGCAAGAAAAACATTTGCGCTCGCCCAGTAATTTTAAATCTTCTTTACAGTCCCGACTAAGGTGTCCACGAACGGAACAATTTCCACAACCTAGTATGCTACTGTTCTGGTCGAGCTCGAGGACGACTACCACTAGACCGTGAAGCATGGTACCCGCGCCTCTACCAGTGTTTGTGGATGGCGGAAATACAGCGATATTCGCTCGCCGCCGCTAGGCGACCTTGAATCTCCACGGCCAGCTGATGCAACTCAAGTAAATTTACTGNTAGCGATATTCGCTCGCCGCCGCTAGGCGACCTTGAATCTCCACGGCCAGCTGATGCAACTCAAGTAAATTTACTGGCATCTTGACAAACGTACAAAGTGCACATACATGAGGGGCAAGCTTATCTAGTACAATATTTACTAATTCCAGTTCAATATATGCAAATGGACTCAATAAATTCATACATAGGCTCTCCCGGCTCTGAAACTGTAAACAAAATCCATTTCGCAACTATGTTTGATGCGTGGTGGAAAAAGTGATAGCAAAACTCTATGCTTAAACCCATCATATGTGCTCTGGTCAACTGATTTGATTTCTTCATCATGTAATTGCATTACAAAACAGTAGTATATAAATGGGAAGTTTGGCACAGGTATTAAGGTATCGGATGTTTTAATTACTCGCCTGCGATGTCATCACAGGAGAGCGGTCTGGTACGGCCATATTATCGACAAAATTGCACATTTCACACCAAAAATAATTTCCGAAATTAATTATTTTACCAAAATATTAATTTTTCACCAAAAAATTGAAAAATGAGGTAAGCATATCCAAAGCTCCTCGAAGCAAGAGCCAAATAATCCTCAGACGAATAAGNCCAAAAAATTGAAAAATGAGGTAAGCATATCCAAAGCTCCTCGAAGCAAGAGCCAAATAATCCTCAGACGAATAAGAGGTTTAGGGGCTTTTAGCGGAATGAGTCACTTAATCCTCAGAGCAGTAGAGGAGGATTCGTGACTCCGAGCTAGGTCCAACAGTCCCGGTCCCTCCCCCTGACATTATCCTGCACCTATAGCATTCTGAAAGAGTGGAAACTTCCATGGTAAATGTGTGTCANCGGTCCCTCCCCCTGACATTATCCTGCACCTATAGCATTCTGAAAGAGTGGAAACTTCCATGGTAAATGTGTGTCATAGTAAGCAGACGAACATAGAGCGACAGCAGCGACGCACTCTGTCCCAAAGATACAATTTGAACTAACTACTAGTGCGCATGCGCACAATACCCTTTTATTAATTTTTTTTGTTTGGAAAATAAAGTATTATTTATGTTTTGGATTGTTTATTTATATGTTTTTTTGGGTTCAGTTAGTTGAAACTGGAATGCATTTAGGCAATGCATTTTCTTTGCAGCAGACCGAACTCGACCAACACACTGGAAGAAACTTTAACCTACAAGCATATTTTTCTCGCCTGCACCGAACCTCTGCACCTGATTTTGTTTGGCTGTGGATATTCCATACATAATTTTAAAAACACTTGTAATATGTGATCTTGGACATTTTCTTGTCGGTTTAAGGAAATTGCAGTTGTACCGAGGATCTGATAAATTATTTGTTTCATAAGTACACCAAAACAAATTGCAGTGCATGACAAATCTGCACATACCTATGCTAAAACATCGCTCTTGCAAAGCTTATTACAGCAACTCTCATTATGTTCACATTTAGCCAAACGAAGTTTATAGAACATTCCAAAAGTTTTTGAATTTTACCGAAAGTAAAATTAGTGCACACTACCTACAAACTTCTTCACTGCACAAAATACCATCATATTTCACCCAGAGGAAATTTTGTCTGGGTTGACTGTGACGTGAACCGCGCGTTCACGAGCTCCTTTGTGCCCACTCTGACTGCTCAGCAGTGTCCCCTACACCAGACACACCACACCGACGGGCTTGTGGGCACGAGTGAGAGTGTTCATAATATCATCAGTGTATTCAATCAGGGTATCTAATTGCATCAGTGTTATTAATTGCATTGGTGTTCATAATTGAATCAGGGTATCTATTCAGTGTTATTAATTGTATCAGTGTATTATTAATTATAGTATAAACAGTAGTACTTTCTGTCAGCTGTCAGCCACAGCCAGGGACATTTGACAATATACACTTGGCAATACTGTGGCTGGTACAATGGAAACGTTTAGGATTAATATAATCATTTTTATTGTGTGTTTGTATAAGGAAAAATTATGTTGTCTTAGGTTAATTTAACTCATATCACTTCCATCTCATAATNATTTATTGTGTGTTTGTATAAGGAAAAATTATGTTGTCTTAGGTTAATTTAACTCATATCACTTCCATCTCATAATCATTTTTTTAGTGTATATTGTGCTTCATCGTTTCGCCGCTTGGCGTCGCTGCGCTCAGGTATCGGAAGCCGGACCATGCTTTCTCCCAGTTTTCTTCAGCACTTGAACGCATCAAGAGATGTAAGTCGCTCCACAAAGGCCCACAGTGCCGACATCTTAAGCTGCACTCATATTCACTGCAATAGACTTCACTTCATGAACTGGATCATTAATTTTATTTGTTATAGCGCCGAGGGGAAAGCAACGTTACACTCATTAAAGAGTTTTAACACAATCGTGTTTCACATTTTAAAGCCACGTGTTCGCCTTTTCCGGGCCGTTAAGACATTTTGTACTAAAGTTGTGTGTTTTCATTAAGGAGTCGCAAGGCCTCGACATCATATGTGACAGTGTTACCCAGAGTCCCCTAGGCTGACGACCGAAACGACTCTCATTTCATCAGCTCACCACAGTGCTGTGGCACCTGGCACATATTTCCTACATCATCAGCTATGGTAACACCACGCGTCAAGTTGGCTTTCCCAACTAGGGACGAGTATTTCTCCGAGCCATTGCCTGACCACATCAACTGTTAGAAGTAATGACTAATGTTGATTACAGTCAGCTAGGGAACAGGGGCATTGGCCTGAATTAACTTTTGGAGGTGGCACTACTTTATTTTACGATGTTGAATTTTGTATTGTAGTGTTGGCAAACCTGTTAAATTTTGTATTGTGATGTTGGCAAACCTGTTAACTGTTAACTTTATTGGTTTTTTTTCGGAGAGGTTATATTATAGGGTTTCATTCAGTCTTGTTTTAATAAAGTAATGAAAGTGATTTGGCAATGTTTTATTACAAACCTGGCACTGAACGATTATTGGACATAGTAGCTAAATGTGGTTTAGAGGAAGGTTATGCTGGTTTGTAATGATATATNCTGGCACTGAACGATTATTGGACATAGTAGCTAAATGTGGTTTAGAGGAAGGTTATGCTGGTTTGTAATGATATATAAAAAAATCGCGATCTTTTTAATGAAATATTTGTGAAATGCAGGAGTTTACATGTGTTGGCTTATGCAAATGGAATCCATAAAATCGGAGGTTGCTGTTCCTGTGTTTGATGGTAAGAATTTTCAAACATGGAAGTTGCTGCTAATGAATGGGCAAAAAGAACAAATGTGCTAAAGGCATTATTGTCAGATGTTTAAGTGATGCGTAGATCAGTTATGCAGAAGAATTAGTGATTGCCAAGTCAATTGTGGAGANTGAAAAAATCGCGATCTTTTTAATGAAATATTTGTGAAATGCAGGAGTTTACATGTGTTGGCTTATGCAAATGGAATCCATAAAATCGGAGGTTGCTGTTCCTGTGTTTGATGGTAAGAATTTTCAAACATGGAAGTTGCTGCTGCTGAATGGGCAAAAAGAACAAATGTGCTAAAGGTATTATTGTCAGATGTTTAAGTGATGCGTAGATCAGTTATGCAGAAGAATTAGTGATTGCCAAGTCAATTGTGGAGAACTTGTTTTGTGTATATGAAAGGAAAGGAGCTATTGGTAGGCTGTTGATCATACAAAAATTGCTGGTACTCATATTGGAAGAAGGTGGTGATCTGATGAAACGTCTGGAATACTTTGATAAGCTTGTAAAAGAACTGTATGCATCAGGTGAAAAGATCGTGGAGACAGTATAGTGAGTTATTTATTGTTATCATTGCCAAAACTTTACGTTGTGATTACCAAGGTTTTCGATGTAATTAGTGAAAAGATGTTGACAATGGAATTGGTCTGGTCAGAGTTGTTACTTTAGTATAATATAAATGTTGATGAGAGGGAACGTGATAATCAATCTATTTCAACTGTAGAAGTGTGTCAGGCAGTTAAGAACTTAAGTTTAAAGTCATCTATCTCAATCTTCTGCACAGTCCAGTGGTTGTGTGAAAGATGATGTTAAATTTTTTAAGTGTAACGAGATGGGACATATTGCTAAATACTGCAAGAGTAATAATTCACAGAATCAGAAGAGGTGCTATAATGGTAATTTTATTGGTCACGTTAAAGCTAAATGTTATAAGGAAAACCAAGATAAGGGTTATCATAGTGGAAATTGCAAGTATGGCTCAAGCTGGTTTCAATGTTGATGAGAATGCAAAGTCTCAGGGCTATTGTGCTTAAATGGAAATTTTTAAAGCAGAAAAATTAAATGGTATGCAGACTCTAATGCAAATAATCATTGTGTAAATGGTAATTATTTGTTTTATTAGAGTGTAAAATTAAAGATACCTGAACCAGTAGGTTGTTCAAAATATGGTGCGCAGAAGTTTGCATATGAAGTTGGTACAATTAATTGTGTTTTTGAACTGGGTATACATAATGTAACTGTAGGATTTACAAACACACATTATGTGCCTGAACTTAGAAATAATTGGTTATCTGTTAGAAAATTTGCTAAAGCTGATAGAGATGTTAGATTTTGTTGAAACGAAGTTGTATTTGTTCATGGGAAGGGTTATACATTTTATGTGGGTGTTCTGGATTAAAATGGAATGTAGAAGTAATATGCACTGCTGCTAAAGTCATTTTTGACATAAGAAAATAATGGCTTGGTGAAATGCTGGTCCCTAGTTGGGAAAGCCATATTTGATGTGGTCGAGGTTACCCAGGACTGGCTGAGTGTAGAATTACTCAGCGCCAAAACCCAGTGGAGAGTTAGTGATGTGGGTCGTTCGGTCGACGACCCAGTGATCAGTTTGTTGATGATGTTGTCATGTACTTACTGTTAAACTAGTTACACCTTATGGCCAGACTATAGGCCATTTCGTACACCTGAAATATACTAGAAAATTGTGGGTGGTGCTACAATGAATCAACACACATTAAACTTTGTAAAGCTGTTTATTCACTGTGCTTGATTACACGTGAACAGTGAAAGAAAACAGACCCAGCATTTACGGCCTACACTTACTGACCTTAGCATGAAAATATGTGTGGTATTATGTGGATACAAGGTAGCGTTAAGATTCCTGGTGATAGTGCGGTTGGCTCTCCCCTCGGTACAGCAAAGATAGATAACAAATGTTCCGGTAATTTACGTACTATTGCAATGAAGTGATTACAGCCTTAATTATGTTACAGAGGGGGCTTGTGGATCAAATACTGAGACGAACAGAACGATCAGGTCAACTTCCGTCACAAGTTGTAATGATGCAGTATTATTAATTTTCGTGATATGCGGTTCACTTTGTTTCGCTTTGCCAGGTGTTTTAAAATTGTTATTAGTATTTGAAATTAAAGCCATGGCAGTTCGTTTATCAGACACACAGTTGCCGTTTCAAAAGTATTAGTTTTTGTTGAGCGTCATCATTAGATAAGAAACTTTCCGACTGCGTCGATAGGTTTTGTTCGAGAAGTTTGATTATCTTTAACCGATGGAGCAGTTAAGCAGGCTACCTAGTTTAGGATAGCGTGGGAAGCGCGTGGTGACACGCGATGCCCATATTTGGTAAGGGTTGGTGGCACCCTGAGGTGAGAAAAGGGGGGATAGCCACGAGTGATAAAAACCCTGGACGAATACTCGCCCGCAAGAAAATGGTATAGAACAAGCAACCAGAGAACACGCATCGGGCATGACAAATGTAACCCACACCGGCAAGCACCCGCGACAGCTAAATCTTTCAACTTCATTCTTTTTCAGCAAAACCTAACTGTATTAAATTACTTCCATAGGCGTGGGAGGTCGCTAGGATGCCAGGAGGGAACGAACGTCCCGCCTGCCTTCGTAACTTCTTCTTGCGATGCAAGTTTTAAGACATGAATAATTTGTAAACGACTGCGGCGCTGTTCTGAACTTGTCTGTTTATCTGTGCTCCTGTTCGTACTCGGCATACCTGAAAATATTATGTGAACTGTTTCAATGGATTGGTAAATAAAAGTATCGAACAAATAAACCGGAACTTGACTTCTTTATTTAATATTTAATTAGCACCTTTTTTTTAAGAGTCTCATGTTGCTACCACTGAGCTAACCGAGTGGTAACTTCCAGCCATCAATACCTTGACATGCGGCATTACAAAGTGACAAGAATCAACATTAAACACCAAATGGTAAAACATAACATGAATACTATGTGATGTAATTGTAATAGTGAAAAATNACAAGAATCAACATTAAACACCAAATGGTAAAACATAACATGAATACTATGTGATGTAATTGTAATAGTGAAAAATTGTATAAATTAAATGAAACACATTGGTGACACCCATGTTGATTAACAAATATATGTTAAGATTGATGTTCTGAAGGTGAGAGGGAGTGTCACCACCCTAAATTACATATTACAAGAATGGAGGCCTTTATGAGCAATCTCCCTTTTTGAAATCGTANAGGGAGTGTCACCACCCTAAATTACATATTACAAGAATGGAGGCCTTTATGAGCAATCTCCCTTTTTGAAATCGTAATTGCTCGTTTATAATTAAACATTAAATACATTACTATGCTTTATTGGGAAAGTGTTTGTATTTAATTTCCTGTGTCGTGTTGGAATTTCACTGGCTACAGTGTTGCCAGGTGGTCGTCTCCTGAAGGGATGGAGGAGTCCACATAAGCAAAGGGGTGTGGAATTCCATGCTTGATTGCTATTAATACAATAAAACACACCCCTGACTAACTGTGAATGTGATGGTAGTGTTTAATGTGTTTGTAAAAATGCTGCACACTACTGGAGACAATTTGGGGTTTTCATTACTTCAGCTTTGGCCTACAAGCCGGTTTGATGCCACTTGGTGGTGCGTAACATCGTATTCCTCTGTGCGAGCTGCTACTATGCAACGACCAATTACCAATGTGCCCAACGACTGTGGCTTTGGGGTACACACCATTTTGGATCGCCTTCTTATTTATTGAAAGAGTTACCTCTTGTAATAAATTAATAGGGTGGTCTCTTGAGTTACGTAATCCTTGTAGGCAAGAAGGTGCAAGTTCCGTTATTGTCAACCTGCACTACGCGCTCTTGGCCTGATGTGGTTGGTGCGGCCCTGTGTAGCTGGTGCAGCTGTGACTATGGTGGTCAGAGTAGACACAAGGAGCTTGTGAATGCATGGTTCACGTTACCATCAAAAGGCAATTTAGGGATTGTAAGGCTCTAGCATGCCATGACCCCAGTAGACATATCTATGTCCAGATTGACGCCAGCGAATAAGGCCTATGCACCATCTTGTTCCAACTCGGCGACAAAAGCGAACAGCTGATCATCGACTACAGCAATGGCAAGTTCGGGCCAACCGAAAAACGATATGATGTCAACGAGTAGTATGGGCGCTCAAACTCTACCGTCAATAATTGGAGTACCAACACTTCATGCTACAGACCGACAACCACTGTCTGGTCTGTTTGCACAGACCCATGAAGCACAGAGAAAACTGACGCACCAGTTAATGTTACTGCAGGGATACGATTTCAACATATAGCATGTGCAGGTACAGAGAATCAGATGGCCGACCAGCTCTCCAGGTGACCATGTACAGAAAAAANCTGCTGAACATGCCAGTGACACCATTACACCAACCTGTACTACCTCGTTACACCATACATCAAGCTCGATGAGCTCTGTGGCGTGCTACCAGCAGACCTCAGATCGGTGGTGCATAATCGACAACTGACTGTAGACCTATCCACGTGAGAAAACAGCCTGGAAAATCTATATGTCAGCCGCACAATGGGCAAACATATTCCACTGCATGCACAGGACGACATTTTCAGGAAACCCAGGTGCGAAAAAAACCACACGAAGGTCACTTCCATTGGACCTGTGTGTCATGCGATGCATGCGATTATGTGTTTACCATGCAACCTCTTTAAGGCTCAATGAGCCGATGGTCAGCCAAAACAATAACGCAGAACACCTAGGGAGCCATTTGAGATAGTATCCCTCGACCTCATAGATAGCCACCCCAAGACAGTGGCAGGAAAAGGTTCTTGGTGGTCGTCACATACCTGTTCTCCTGGTGGACAGAAGTGTACGCAGTGCCAAGCGTGCACACCAGGAACTTCCCCATGTCCTGGAGAACGAGTTTTTCCCACTCTGACAATATCCCAGGACATTACTGACGAACAGCATGACACAATTCGTTGAAAGGAAGTGATGGCGAGGAGCACAAACGTTCTACAGCAGGAGGAGGTGTCATTTTATGTGAACCCGAACTCACAGGCCTCCATGACTGTTTGCTAGACCACAGTACAACGGCAGCCCCGGCCGAGCACTGTGCTGACAAGAACATCGGGTGAGGCCATCAGCAACAGTATCTCGACGGTGTTTGAGAAATTACCCCCTTCTCCCAGCACTGCATGAGTCAGCTAATTGACCCACTGTGATCCAACAAAGTGGGCGACACCAGGACAATGGCGTGAGTTAAGCATCCGTGAGCTTCTTGCACCCACTCTGACCACCACAGTCACAACAATTACACCAGCTATACCGAGATGCACCAACCACATCAGGCGAAGAGTGCATCGTGCAAGTCAACAAGAATAGAACCTGCATCTTCCTGCCGACAAGGATTGCCTAACTCAAGAGACTGTCCTACTCATATATTACAAGAGGTAACTATAGGTGATCCAAAACGGTGTTTACCCAAAACCACAGTCGTTGGGCGCAGTGGCAATTGGTCGTTGCGTCGTAGCAGCTCGCGCCGCGAAATACAAATACGACGTGATGCACCACCAAGTGGCATCGAACTGGCTTGTAGGCCGAAACTGAAGTGATAAGTGCCCCAGAATGTCACCAGTAGTGTGCAGCATTTTTCCAAACACATTAAACACTGTCACGTCATTCACAGCTGCAGTCAGGGGTATTTTTTTTTCTGTTAACAGCAATCGAGCATGGCATTCCACACCCCTCTGCCGAGGTGGACTCGTCAATCCCTTCAGGAGACAGTCACCTGACAACACTGTAGCCAGTGTAATTCTAACACATCATAGGAAGTGAAATACAAACACTTTTCACGAGAAAATGTAATAAGGTACTAACGTTTATTTATATAAGAGCAATTATGTTTTCACAGAGAGAGATTGCCTATAAAGACCTCCATCTTTGTAAAATGTAATTAAGTGCGGTGACATGCCCTGTAAACTTCAAAACTTCAACATTAAAAGACTTTTGTTAATCAACAGGGGTGTCACCAATGTTTCATTTAATTTATACAATTTTCCAGTATTACAATCACATAACATAGAGTTCATGTTATGTTTTACCATTCGGCGTTTGACGTCGGTTCTCGTCACTCGTGACAAAAGCCGACGTGACTCATTCAGTTCGTCTCAGCACTCGAGCCACAACAGTGGTGTTGTTCGCTAGCTCCGCAAGTTCCCTCGGTACCATCATTTAGGCTGTAATCACTTCACTGCAATATTAACATTAATTAACTAGAACATTTGTTTTATCTCAATGCTGTACCGAGGGGAGATCCACCCGCACTCTTACCAGAAGACTTAACACTATCGCGTATCAACATAATACCACCTTTATTTTCACACTAAGGTCACCATCAGGGCATAAGTGCTGGGTCAGTTTTCTTGCATTATTCACATGGAGTCAAGCACAGTGAATAAACCTCTTTACAAAGTTCAATTTGTGTAGAGTTATTGTCCTCTGGGACATGTAGGTTACTACACCCTTTGTAGTACCTCCCACAATTTCCTAGTATATTTCAGTTGTACGAGATGGCCTACAGTCTCATCATAAGATAAAAATAGTGTAACAGTAAGTACATGACAAAATCATCTACAAACTGACAGAGAACTCCATGGCTCCCTGGGCTGTCTACCGAACGACCCACATCACTAACTCTCCACTGGGTTATGGCACCGGGCAATTCAACACTCAACCAGCCCTGGGTAACCTCGACCACGTCAACTAACTCGTGGTTCGGATCCCAACCAATCGGCACATGTGCTGACACTAAACGCTTCACCATCAGGACATATCATGTGTGAAGGTGACACCAAGGTTCGTAACACCCCTGATCAGGATATGTATGGACAACCGACACCATAATGCAACACGAAGTGTTTCAGAATGATCGTGGCCCCCCAAATCAGAGCCTAATCATTCCCATTATACCAAAATTGTACACAACTATTGAATTTTTTTTAAACATAATATCAAATTCATTAAAGTGAAGTGCTAATGACTTCTTACTTGGGGCATGGGCTTCACCCATTCCAACTTAAGGTAAACCCCCACAGGCATCACCTGACTGGGGGAATTTCAGTTTATGTTTTTTTCATTGTGTATAGTGAGTGTAAAAGTGTATATGTTCATTTTGCTGCAGGCAACAGGTTTACAGACTCGGATAAGACACATTTCCAGCACCAAGTGCACATAAACTTAAAAACCAGAACATTATTATTTAACGTAACTTCATCGCCCTGGAGGTTCACCTCTCCACCTCCTGCAGACCTAAAGCCCCAGGAGTGTAACTTCGCCATGTAAATCTGGAGTACACACGCTCATTTTCATGTGTTAGTCCCCTATGGGCTTAGTTTGTCGGGTCCGTTTAATGACATGATCATCGTTAACTGGTTGGTTTGCATTGTCAGAACACCAATAATTAACTTCAACCCCAGGTCAAACATTTTGATTGCAAGCCTTACCCCTTAAAGCTACACCGGGAGTTGGACCCATTAACCAGCCGTTCTCAGGGTTTAAGTGTTTTCAGTGTAATACGTACTTTTATGAGTGTTTAATTGGCATGTGAAGTAGCCTTACAGCTCCGCATTTAGCTAACTTCATACCAGCAGAACTGTCCACCTCACAACAGGCACATGCGGCGGTACTGGTCCAACCACGACTGCCATGGCTAGTAGCTTATCGAACCGAAAGGAGTAAGCCCTTCAATTGAGACAGAGGATCGGGAGAACAGCCTATCCACCTGGGTGACTCGGCCACGACCCACATCATCAGAGTAGCTGGTAAGAAATCAACACAATGTTTCTGATGAGTTTTTCCCGCCAGAACTTTACACAAGTAACAGTGCAGCGATGATGGCCCCGCCATTCTCCAACACTAACCTCATGTAATTTGTTAAAATACTCATTTGACTTGAGACCTAGTTTTTGGTGTAAATTGATGAATATAGGCCTAATTTTTGTGCTTGGGGAGTTTTTTGTGATGGCGTTTTTGTGGATGGGCTTTCCCAACGCTTCCTTTGTCTCCTTCCTAGTTCTCTAAATAGTTTGAGAGGGTGTCATTGGCTTTTGTGTATAAGTCCCCATACTTAACCTACGAGATGGATGCAGCTGTGTGTTTTTCAGTTGGAATAAACATTCCACGACCTAACAAACTGAATTGGAATTTTCCTGTTATATCATTTTTTGTTTTAATTTTACGAAGGACAATTGCTAAGATTTTGAGGCTATCGATTGGAGATAGCAGTGTTTTACTGCATGGTAGATAAGGTGAACTTTAAACTTTCTTCGTGGTGTGACCTTTTCTACCTCTGTCCTTTACTTTATGGAGTTTAGCCGCCCTCCAGCAAGAAATTCTGGGATCGGACTGAAACTTTTACTAAGTGATGGTGATGTCTGAGAGAGGGGGCTACTCCTTCATAGAAGATGGGTAATGACGCCCGACTGGGAGTAAGGTCGTAGAAAGAGAACTACTTACTTGAGTGGTTGGTACTGCACCAGTGTCCTCGTCGCTGATGTTCTGTGCTGAAGATGTAACCTGCTGAGCTACGAGTCTAACCACTGTCTCAGCTATCATGAGCCTATAGCTTAAGTTGGTCCATAAATGCCTCATCCTTCCCGCACCGTTCTCTTTAATAAGTAACTCTAAAAAGTAACCTATGTGGTTGGATTTGTGTGAAATGCAATTTAGATAGTAGTTAAATCATAAG
The DNA here is from genome assembly GCA_002778355.1 of Clitarchus hookeri. Classification (NCBI taxonomy): domain Eukaryota; kingdom Metazoa; phylum Arthropoda; class Insecta; order Phasmatodea; family Phasmatidae; genus Clitarchus; species Clitarchus hookeri. The sequence continues at coordinate 1,122,838 of NQII01000183.1, read as the reverse complement.
TTGTGATGATTCGATATTAATTAAATTTCTCTTAAGAATTGAAGATAAAGTTATAGTTTATTACAGGGCCTCGTTGTAGGTTTAAGCATTTGTCATATATTAATTTAGTTTTATTTTAATGATCGTATCCATATGTCTCGATTCAACTACTGCNGTTTATTACAGGGCCTCGTTGTAGGTTTAAGCATTTGTCATATATTAATTTAGTTTTATTTTAATGATCGTATCCATGTCTCGATTCAACTACTGATTGTTATGCTGATTAAGAAACAAGGACTAAGGCAACCTCTCCACAGTAAACACCATTGTTATTTGTGTCACTGATGTCAGTATAGGAAATGAGGGTGTAGCCTTAATAATCTTGTTATCGTAATAAAAAAAATGTACGTTATGTTTGTATTCAACCAATGTTTTAGTGCAGGTGCTGTACTTCTGCCTCTTATTTGGTAACACTGTAGCTATGCAAACTTGTTTTCAGTCTGAAACTGTCTGTGTGGCCACAGGAGTTCAGGAGATGCTGTTGCTCTACCAGAGAGACAGTGGAGAGCTGATCGAGGTACAGTGGATAGAGCTGCAGATCTACTGCAGTTAGATGTATATAATGGTTTTATTGAACACTTTGATCAAACACGTGGTGACCGCGTGGTCATATAAACACACTGCTGGATTATAATTACTTAAGACGCGTGACGCTGCTCTCTCCTCGGTGAGATTTAACATAAAAATACTAGTTGCTTCGTGAATGATATGATGATGCGATTGCTGAGTGAGGTTGCAGCCTGAGAGGCTGGTACCGAGGTTCTTGTGAAACGAGAGACTTACCACGTCCGCTCGCGCCGAAGTGATGTTGCCTACTAGACTGAGCAATGCATCGGCTCGTGCCACCTAAGCACGGCCGACACCTGGTGGTGGAGAGATGAAACAAATGTGACTTAAAATGCTAATGAGATGTAAACATGATATACCTTATATAAACATAATTAAACACAATTTACATAATAAAACACAATTACCCTTGTACTTACATAATAAAACACCATTATATTAATATTAAATATAAGTATTGACTCGTAGCAGCCACTGCATTGCCAACTTGAAAATGTCACATGTCCCTGGCTGGCTATGTATGTGATGACTGTTTTGACACACGATAATTATGGTATACATCAATACTGAATAAATACTAAGCACTATACTGACGAAATNGTAGCTATGCAAACTTGTTTTCAGTCTGAAACTGTCTGTGTGGCCACAGGAGTTCAGGAGATGCTGTTGCTCTACCACAGACACGGTGGAGAGCTGATCGAGGTACAGTGGATAGAGCTGCAGATCTACTGCTGACAATCCTGTTCCAGTTGCTCCTGATGTCATTGGACCAGAAGAGGCCATCTATCTGAATTTATGGTGGTCACATGAGCTGTCTGATGTTTTATTTACAAGAAAAAAGACTGGTCCTAAATTTTTTTTAGTTAAATGTGCAATATGGACCATACCTCGAGGACTAACACAAAAAAATTAAAAAAACTGTGGGATGAAAATATTTTTAATACATTGTCACTTAGAAATGTAAACTTATGCGATTTCAATTTTAATTATTTTTTTCTATCTTCTTCTGATTTCCGTTGTTCACAACTGTGAAATAGTTCTCAAATTTTGTAAGGATGGTTACCTAGCTGTGAGTTTTTCCAGCATTGACATTTAGAAATTATTACAAAACAAGTGTGCTGGTGCTCCACAGGTTCTCCTGGGTACACATTATGTTTTGTGATTAAATAATTTTTGTATAGTCCCTCAAAGTATTTTTTTGGTTAACAGTAATGGCCTTATGGCACTTTTACTTTGTACAGTGGTTTGTGTGGCACAAGCTCTGTCACTCACAAAGTTCTCATGCCGCAGAATAAATTTGTGTGACATGACCGTTATAACATGCATTTTTTTCTCATTGAACACACACACTGTCAAGCATCTCCTCCCGGGGTAACTGAACTGTGCAATCATAGTCAAAAGTGTTCCTCTTCTGCATGGCTGGTAGTTTTAGAAGGTTCACAGGAGCAGGGGAGTGCTGCACACAACCAGGCAGGAGGGCGAGGAAGTAACTGCTGACTTTCGGCATGGTTGGTGGAGAGTTTCGGTGAGCGGCAGACATGTTGTTGAGAGTGTACATGCGGCAGACACATTCTTGGACGAAAAATGTAGTGGTTTGAAGTTTATAAATTAGGTTTCACTGCTTTCTAAACATTTACATAAAGTTTTATAAAAATTTAAAGGAATTTTTTAAAGAGAATGTTTTAATAAGTAGAAAACTTATTTTCTGTATAGGAGACTTTATGTGAATTTTAGTTTGTATGCTTATATATGTATATATATATATATATAATATACATGTGACGCGATCGTATACCAGAGCTGTAATGTAATGATTATAAATTGCCCGGCGCCATAGCTCTACGGTGAGCTAATGAGATTATTTGGGTCGTTCGGCCGACGGCCCAGGGGTCTCTGGTAATACACCATCAGATATTATGAAATTGCGAGCTGTATGGCCGCTGCGCACGCCTGAATTAATAACGCACTCAAGTTTAGATGTATATAATGGTTTTATTGAACACTTTGATCAAACACGTGGTGACCGCGTGGTCATATAAACACACTGCTGGATTATAATTACTTAAGACGCGTGACGCTGCTCTCTCCTCGGTGAGATTTAACATAAAAATACTAGTTGCTTCGTGAATGATATGATGATGCGATTGCTGAGTGAGGTTGCAGCCTGAGAGGCTGGTACCGAGGTTCTTGTGAAACGAGAGACTTACCACGTCCGCTCGCGCCGAAGTGATGTTGCCTACTAGACTCAGCAATGCATCGGCTCGTGCCACCTAAGCACGGCCGACACCTGGCGGTGGAGAGATGAAACACTTGCGACTTAAAAATGATAATGAGATGTAAACATGATATACCTTATATAAACATAATTAAACACAATTTACATAATAAAACACAATTACCCTTGTACTTACATAATAAAACACCATTATATTAATATTAAATATAAGTATTGACTCGTAGCAGCCACTGCATTGCCAACTTGAAAATGTCACATGTCCCTGGCTGGCTATGTATGTGATGACTGTTTTGACACACGATAATTATGGTATACATCAATACTGAATAAATACTAAACACTAATGCACTATACTGACGAAACTATATTGGTAAATAATAATGATTAAATTGTTAAACTGAATAATTAATGACACGGTGCACTATCACACATGGACAAATACACTTGATATACACTGAACACACTATCATTCTTGCACACATGTGCGCTGGTATGGTGCATCTGGAGTGGAGGACACTACTGCGGCAGTTACAGTGGGCACAAAGGTAACCGTGAACGCCTGGTTCATGTCACATGTGTAAAAAAGAAGACTGGGTAGACTTTCATTTTTTAATAACCATCCCATTAGTTATTCTATAAAAGCTTGATCTAGAAATTTTTGTACATATTCAACTAAAAATAAAATAAAGTTACAGTTGTGTCTCCGTTATCCGTCAGTCTCGGGACAGTCACCGTGGCGGTTGAGAGAATAGACGGATAATAGAAATGCCCCCCGCCCCCTTTCCAAAGACACAAGAGATACTAGCGATGATAATGTAAACAATATTTAGCACTATATTTTAAACAGGTAGCATTAAATAGAAGAATGTATTTAATATTAAATATTGTACACTTCTGTTTATTATGTTGATAAAATAACAAAATTGAATACAGTACTATTATGTATATGTTCAGTAGTATAATCCTACCTACAAAAGTCTGTCATTTTCCTTTGTTGTAATACTCCACAGGCTTTTGTTGCTGTTGTGTTGCGTATCTTATGTAGAAGTGATATCTGTGTAGCGTCTGCCTCTTCTTGTTGCTCATACCATTCAATGCACTTGGAAAACATGTTTTCAGCATCACTGTGGCTAATTATTTTGGGGAAATTCTTGAGTGTATCATACTCTTCTTCTTCACTTAAACATTCTACCTCCTGTGCTGCACTTAATACAAGTTCCTCATAAACTTTCGATTTTATCTGCATCTTTCTTAATATCATTGACTGTCATCTGCCTGATTCCATATAGCGGAGCAATACTAGTCGCGCTTTCTCCTCTACGCATTGTTTCATAATTTCAAGTTTTTGAGAACGTCCCAATAAAGTACGTTTCCGTTTCTCAGACATTTTTAAACACACTAACCTTTGACAACCAACAGAGGACATGACTTGCTGACTAAGTGACTACCGCTACTGAACTGACTGTAGGAATGGGAGGGCAGATGAGTGTCTAGGAATTCCAGTAGAGTGGTGAGGAAGACTGAACGATTCTACGAAATACATATGTAGGTTGTACATAAACCACAAACTTGAGTCATTCGCATTTCGCACCGCATAGAATGTATTTTTACTGGGTATTCATTGACAAAAGTATGTATTAGAGTACAGTATACGTATTGTTCAACTGAAAAATGTGCCTAATTTGATCTAATATGAAGCAAAAAAAAAAGTTATTTCATTTTTAGTTTATTAAGTTTGCTTTTTGTATCCAATTTTATTATTTTACTTGTCGTGTCAGTTTACTGACGGTCAACAGAAACTCACAGGTAACTGAGACTCCACTGTATATAATACTACTACATAGTAAGATACCCATCTTAAATATCTACTGGATCATCTCACCTCTTGAAAAGAAGTGTGTTGGAACTTTTATTCATGGATGTTAATGTTAGCCTGGAAAAGGAACCTGGCTGTTTGTGAAAGAGTCCCCTGCAGAATGCTATTTCTGTGTGTGAAAAGTTACGTAAGTGTGTCAACTGCAAATGTAATTTTCTACAGAAACATTATAACAGGCATGTTAATCCATGAACTACATAACATGCAAATTGCATTGGTTTTGGTAATGCCATTTAATTACTACTACGCCGGTTACTATGTTGAGGGATTTATTATATGCACACACTGTCCTGTCCTGCTTCACGAGCTTACTTTCATGTATTGTTAAAATGATTAACATTAACATTTGCAAAACCTGAATTTCTGCTTCATTCACAATTTATAATTAAAGAGTTAATTAGAAGGTTTCCAGTGTGAAAAACATAGTGTTCACGTCACCCCGGGCGAAAAAAAACTATTCACTCATAGTCCTACTTTGTCAATGCCAAATACATTTGAATAAAATATATTTTTAACTACAAAAATATGGCTGTACATAGTCATCTCAAGATTAGGGGCACAGGAGTGAGGATCAATGGCACTGGCACATCCCTTGCTACGACTCTCATATTAGTGATAACACAGCACAGTTTCAGAAAATTATGAATATAGCTCCTCTGCTTTATGCCACTACATGCTTGTTTCCTAAGGTCAGGGCAAAGTTTTTGTTTGTATAAAACGTGACAATATTACAGCCTGCACAGATACTGACTACAAAAACACCACCACAAAGTAATACCATGGCTACATCTCAACATTTTATTTTGTACAATTTTACAGCTTATTTATGTTATTAACTAATGTCATTAAAATGTTCTTAGCTATATAACATATAAAAAAACCTTTCCTTTAAATAAATTACCCCTGTATCCAATTTATTGCAAAAAAACTATAAAATGCAACAGCTTACTGCTAATAATGTGCTTTATCTGAACTATTTAAAGTAATGATTTGCTGCAATTACAAATAATATACATTTAAAGATTTACTGTCAAAAGATATTTGCAGCAAATTATGTTACTCATAATAGATAATGCAAAAAAATTATGTACAATCATCTAACAGTAGTGAAAAGAAGCAAATTCCATTTAATAGCCTAAGTATAAACTTGAAAATATATTATTTACACACTGAATAACATATTTTGATGGTGAATGTCAAATATAATTTCACACAATTTGCATTAATATAAAGATGTATAAGTTTGTTATGTTTTGTAACATATGCCTGCTGCGCACAGAACAATTTTTCTCACGAGATTGTATGCGTGGATCCTTACCTGCTGTTGCATATGCTCGCCCACTTGAAATACTGCTGCCTATGCGCAGTGCTACAAGCTTGACTACTATTTTTCGCTAATTGAAATGGTGCTTTTTTACCCGAGATCTTCACTGCAAAATTATGACCTCAGTCAAAGAGAGCAGGCGTCGTCACATAATTACCTCCGCACATGTGATGCAACAAATTTTTGTCAGTTATGTCTGGAATTTTAAATTTATAGGAAATAAAAGTTGAAAAGTAAATAATTATTGCACAGTGAAATGTGTATACGAAAAATGTATCATACAAATTTTACATTACAAAATAGTTGTCTGTGTAAAATGTGTACACCAAAATGGTGAACAGTGTGATTCTCCACATATATGTAATAAATATAGGTGCATTACGAGACTCCACACAGAACTGACTAGTATAAATAAGACAAAAGGAATGGTTTCTGTGAAAACATATAAGTTACTTTTATCATTTTGCTATAACTTTATGACCATTATTTCCTAAATATTCCATGATTCAAAAACACTTTATAAATTGTTAACATAAAAAGTACTTTATTTTTGGTTTGATTAAAATTTAACTTGTATTTTATATACAAATTATATTATCTCATTTATAATTAATATGAATAAAACAGTGAGAAAAGATGTGTGTTGGCAATGTCTGGTAAGAAATAGTTATTATGTAAAATATTATTAAACTGACTATGCACATATATGGTGCGCAGTCTCTTCGCTATAATTTTATAAACTTGGTTAAACTTTGTGTGCATGAGGCAGAGGAACATCCTGGAAGTAAAGTAGAACTTTAACAGGGCTTCAGAAAGGTTTGAAGTAACTGTAAATGGACTATACTAAGAAAACATGTTGTCAAATGGTTATTTAGTGTGAAAAGGCAGCGTAACAGCTTTATATGGCATTATAAAGAGGGTTGTGGGTTAAGTAATGAAAAATTATAAGGAATAAATTTAAAAACATTTGTAACTTAAATTAAAAATAATAATAATATATTTATGGAAAGTAAATTAATGCCTATTAAAATTTTTATTACAATTAAAAATTAATTAGTGGTAAACAGATTTTAACAAGCAACAAAATTTACCTTATAAACCCACCTAATCCCACCCATACCCTGTCCACCACGCAATTAAAAACCACAATGAGCTAACCTCAAACTGATGGCGTAGAATTTTGCATGTAAAATGGAGAAATGAGGGTTTGTTGTTTTCTGTAAGTTTAAATGACTAAGCCATTTGTAGATACAAATATAAAATACAATATTATACTGATACTGCGCTTCATAATTATACTGAAATGATTAAAACCGACAATGTTCCGTTCACAGCGCACTGTCATGGCCATTAGTGCCATGAGATGAGGGAATAGCTCGCACGGCAACTAGCAGCGTGTGCAGCTGAACAAGTAATGAACCCAGCGAGTCACCAAGTTACACAGCCCTTTGCGTAGCTCTCAAAAAAATATTGAACAGAAACTCGGAAGAAATATCATTCAGTGTGCAGCGGGCTTTAGTTGAACTTATTTTCTATGGCATAACTCAAAACAAACTAGGACATAAAACCTACAGAATCACTTTTTTCTCAATTCACCCACTTCTTGAATATGTTCGTTTGATAGAATATGTGACATAAGATTACTGAATACAAAAGGAACTTCACACATGCATGCATTGCATACAAGAACATCACTGCCTCCATTCTTGATTACTATAAAATGCTTCCTGTTGAACTTAGACCATTTGGGAACCTGACGCCACATTCTCTCCTCCGCTGTTTCTTCTGCACGTTTCTGTGCAAGTAACTGCTGGTGACTCTTCTGCTTCACATGTTTAATCACGTCATGCGTCGAACGCAAATTTAAATCACACATGGTGCACTGGTAGGTGTTGTCTTTCAAGTATCTGAAGTTGTACCACCTGCCTTTCTGTACTCTGTTCACTTCACGCCACATGTGCTGCACTTCAGTCTGCATGTCCAACTGTGCCACATCTGAGCCACTCTGACTCTTGGCATCATCCACACCCGCCTCACCAATCGCAGCGATACTATCTCCCTTGCAGTCATGACTTGCTGCTGCAATGCTTCCATTTAGCTCTAGCTCACAGGCCACACAGAAATACACATCTCCAAACAAATGTTGAATAGTAGTCTTACTTCCACTGTTCTCCTCCTCTGACAAGTCATCACCAATCTTGATGAGCTTATCATGCAACTTCTTCAGCATTACTTTTGTTGCATCACTTGACATTTCTAAATTAACAGCATCCAACATTCTTAAAACAATATTTGCATTAGAAAGAAATAGTTGCTCATTAAAGTGGACATTACACTGCATGTTCTGCTTCAGCTCTGAGTTTGTGTTTTCTGATAAATTGCAGTTAACTGTTGTAAACTCTGGAGCTTCAGACTGAAAGCTGAAGTTATTACAAGTATTTAAATGTTGTTTTTCAAATTTTGAAACCAGTGGGTGAAAATTCTGACCAGCTGACACAATTCGAGGCTTCCGCTTGTTACGAATTCTCTGCCTGCGACTGCTGGAGGTCGTACCCTCACATACAATTTTTATGACATCCAGTGCTTCTTGAAAACTGTTTCTATCATTGCATGCCAATTCAACACCAGACAAATCAGGATACAACACATTAATATTCAATTCTTTTTTCTCTTCTCTGTAAGTAGCATCGTTATTGGGCAAGTCTGTGACTCCAGCAACACCTGAACAATTCACTTGCAGTGGTGGTGATGTGGTTTTAGACAAATCATTGCTTCCAGTGCCTACCATATTTGTCATGGTTTCTTCATGTTTTTGTAAAGTGTTCTTCACTGCAACTGATCTTCTAGTGTAAATGCCAAGTTCTGACTTTTGTTGGGCTTGGTTTATAGGAACAATGGTGTTCTTGTTTGCTAACATAGAAGCCCTACTAGATTGGAATCCAGACTGCCTGTTGCTTGATGAAAAGGGAGCAGACTGTAGGTTAGAAACCTGTTGAATGTTTGAATTACCATTGGTAGCATTTTCTGTAAAGACTGGTTCTTTTCTAATCCTGGGTTTTGTTTGTTCCGACCACTGATTAACCGATGATGCTACTGAATGGATGTTCTGCGCTGTGTTGTAATTTGGAGGTTGGTAAAAATGATTGGGCGTGGATGTTGTGGATGATTTCTGCCCCATTTCGTATGATGAAGCTTTTACCTGCAACAGTAATACCAATAACATTACTTACCACACTACTACTCAAAAATTTAACAGCTACTATAATAACACTAATTTTGTAATTGAAAGAAAGGTGCTGCAAACTGCTCAACCAGGACTAAGTTACACACAGCCTTGAATTAGTCCTAGGTCATAACAGTGTGCATACAACATCCTGCAAATGCAGCCCTGCTTCAAGTCCACATTGCAAAACTCACAACAATGTGCACCAGGACTGTCCAAACATAATTTAACCAAGGGCGACACACGAGTATCCATCCTGTGGAAGGCGACACCCACAGACAGAGAGAATAGGGCAGCTAAACGTCATGAAAATGAGCTCATCGTGAACTTATTTATTTGGCTGCAAATGACACAAAATGAGAATGCAAAATCATTATTATAAATATGAAACTCAAATTTGACACATTTTTATACCAACATGTAACCAACCAACCAAATCAATTAACAAAACAATGACAGTAAAAGATTGTGGAGCATGAAAAGGGGGACGATGTGATGCAAATACTGTCATGACAGTGATGATTTTTACAAGCTGCGAGAAGATACACAGTGCAGTGGTGGCTCGTAATGGCTGCATTTAATGCATTGCTTTACCTAATGTTTAAAATTAAAATTTATTTACTTTAATGGTAATATTTCTGCGAGATTCATTATTCCACCGAACTCCTCCATAAATTTCTAAACAAAAAAATAGGTTTTTAAAGGGTGGTCTTTTACAGAGGGATTGAGCACCACTAAAATACACAACTAACCATGCTGATGGCGAGCTAACCGCTCACTGGAAAGTGAAAACATTGTGATATAAACTGTTTTTTATAGGAACATTTAAAAACTACACATGTGAAGGACTTGCCAGTGCAAGGATATGTAAAAATAGCATGAACTGTAGACTATGAAATTTTGAAGTTCTAAAACAATTTGACTTTCGAAAATTCTGTGTGAAATAGTTATTTGCGGATACACCCAATATTATTTAAAATACTAAAGAATTATTGCAGAACTTTAGAGTCTATAATTTAGTTGCTGACAATTATTGTACCTTACTTGCTTCTATGGCATACTGTTTTTGTGATGTTACACAAAATATTGTGTTTCTACAAGATCTAGGAAACAAACTTTGGCTGCTAGCATTGTTTGTTGTAAGAAAGTTATTTAAGTAACAGATGTTTTGCATAATGGACAGTTCTGGCAGCAACCCCTTCCCAACTGAATGAACCCCAAATTCAATTCCCACACTTTGCTCATGATGCATCGCCTTATTTTCAGACTCGTGAACTGCCACTGACACGAACTGATAAAATACAAAACGAAGCAGGGAGTGTAATGCCTGTTGGCTGGGTGTTGTTGGGTTAAGGGAAGTTTTGAGGGGTGGTGAAAATCATTGTTAGGTGGTTTGTGGATTTGGATACCCGACTAGACACCAGACACCGTCGGCAGGCGAAGTCAATTGTTGCTGCTGGTGATGATCTCAGGGTACGGCGGGGCCGTTTGCCCGGACGTACACAATCCCTCGGGGAAGTTTTGGAAGAGCCCCCTGCTCCTGATACTTACATGGGAAATACTGAGGGCCTATTCTGGCTCACCCACGCGCCTTTAAACTTTAAAAGCTCTGAGTTGAGCATCCTGGCTGTTAAGTAATTTACGTGAAACTTGGTGAAGGCGGGTTATAGGGGACTCGTACCCCGAAACACCCAAAGACAGTGCTTGAAAAAAGAGACAGAGTCTGAAAACTTGCATGTAATTACTCTTGTACAGAAACACTTGCATCACTCTAGATGAACACTTTATACGGACTCTGGTCTGCGGCCTGCAAGATAGACAAAACTGCAAAAAATACACATTTGTACATAAGAGTGAATTATTGGTGCATTAAGCTACCCCGGGCGATGCTATTTCTGGGGAAGAAGGGGTGGCAACTCTGGGTGCAGAAAAAACAGGTTCTAGTACGTTCCATTAGACTATTGCAGCTAAAGGTGATTGGCGCGAAAACGTGAAGGTACCCGGAGCGCAATGTTGCGCGTGCCGACCGTTTGAGACGCTCAACTGCAACTGAATCTGGCGAGCACGCACGGCATGAACTATGGCAGCACGAGGCTCTCCCTGCACTACTTCTGCTTCCCTGTAACTTGCAACAATTAAAGGGACATGAAAACTTCCATGATAAATTAACAAAATAAATACATAAATATTCCCTGAATAAAAACAGTTGCAATCTACATTTAAATGGGATGAAATGAGGGTGAAACAACTAAGTCAAAAATACGTGAATTTGAAAATTACAAAATAAAAACCCTGAAATGCTAGTAGGCATCACGGAACATTTACTCTCTTAGTGTCTCTTTCATTACTTTCAAATACTTGCTTTGAAATTGCCCTACAAATTATATAATTAGGTCTGCCATTATGTACCCTTGCCCGCCCGGGGGTGGGGGGTATGCGGTTGCGCTGCACTAGTGTCGGCACTCGCAGTGAGCTGCAGCTACACTAGTGTGGTTGATGCACGGCGTGGCAAATGGTCTGGATACTGTACTGCGCCAAGTGTTGAACTAACACCACACAACAACATTACTGTTAAAATTGTAATTACATCAAATAATATATCTACTAGCTCTATGGTAGTCTTTGTAACATAGGTTGTCTATGGAATAAATAAAATCTATAAGTTTAATTGGCTTGCAACGGAAAACTGCATTTTATTAGGTCATGGGCCCAGAATGCCCTTTAGTTAGTCTAAATATATCTTTAGATAGCTAGTTTTGCGTATTTTCGTGTTGAGAATAAAGCCAGAAACTGTTGCAATAGTGATTGTGTGGACTTATGCAGAAATAGCTACGAATTAGTTTCTCACCAACGTGCCCAAGTTACGAGGGCGAGAAAATTATCATAAATGGGCTTTTGCCGTTGAGAATTTACTCGTACTCGAGAACATGGAGAAGTGTATCAAGACTGAGAGTGCAGCCAGCGTATCAGCAGGAGATGATGCAAAAACGAAAGCCAAGCTCATCCTCACTATTGACCCGAGCCTTTATGTACATATAAAGCAAGCGTCTACTACTATGATTTTGTGGACTAAGCTACGTCAGATGTTTGACGATTCCGGATTCTCTAGAAGGATAACATTGTTGTGGAATTTGATGTCAATTCGTCTGGAAAGTTGCGAGTCAATGACAAGTTATGTTACGCAAATCGTTGAAATTGGCCAGAAGTTATCAGGAACAAGATTTCAAGTAAATGACGAGTGGATTGGTAGTTTGTTGTTGGCAGGGCTACTGGAAAAGTATTTCCCGATGATAGTGGCCATCGAACATTCTGGTATAACCATAACAGCTGCCGTCATAAAATCGAAATTACTGGATTTGGCGGGAAATGACAGTGAATGAGGCAGTGCATTTCTGAGTAGATGGCAACAGCAGCAGAAACGCAAGAATAGCAACATTGGAAGTACAAATAAAAATGACAACAATAGCTCCGGTACAAATGTCAAAGTCATAAAGTGCTACCGTTGTAAACAAATTGGTCATTACAAAAATCAGTGCACCCAGAAAAAATCAGATGAAACAAAGAAAACTCATGATTTCTCAACTGTTTTTCTGAGTGGAGTTTTTATAAAAACAGACTGGTACCTGGATTCTGGGGCGAGCGTTCACATGACGACGGATGTGAAAACATTGTCCGGAATGCGTCATATCAATTGAGTATAAAGAAGATTATAGCTGCAAATAGGAGTGCTATGCCAGTGTTATGCTCGGGTGAAGTTGATATTGTGACCCTAGTCCCGAAATGTAAATATGAAGTTACGCTAAAAAAGGTACTGCGTGTTCCTAAACTCACTACAAATCTAATCTCAGTCAGTCAATTAATCAAAAATGGAAACAAGAGTGGATTTCAAAGAGAAATGTTGTTACATCTAGAATAAACACAATGAGGTTGTGGCAGTTGCAGACATGTTGGAGGGTGTGTATAAACTGAGAATGGAGCATAAACATTGTTTGTTTACATCATCAAGTGTCAATAGTGCAGTGTGGCACAGAAGATTGGGCCACTTGAATTGCAACAACATGAACAAGATGAAAGATACAGGTATGTCCTATAGTGATAAAGCAGTCATTGATGAAAGTAAATGTATGATATGCTGCAAAGGCAAACAATCACTCCTACCATTCACTCATATACGCACAAGAACTACCAGTATATTAGATACCATTCATGCAGATATATGTGGTCCCATGGAGGTGAATTCCATAGGTGGGTCACGATATTTCCTGATTTTTATTGATGATTTTAGCCGCATGGCATTTGTGTATTTTTTGAAAGCCAATAGTGAGGTATTCAAATACTTCAAAGAGTTTAAGGCTCTTATAGAAAATCAGCATAATAAAAAGAATAAAATATTTAGAACAGATAATGGTTTGGAATTTTGCAGTCAGGAATTTGAAAATTATCTGAAAGAAGTTGGTATTTTGCATCAGAAAACAAATACTTATATGCCTGGGCAAAATGGTGTGAGCGAACGAATAAATCGTACCATTGTTGAAAGGGCTCGATGCATGTTGTTCGATGCAGGACTAGAGAAGAATTTTTGGGCAGAAGCAACACATACTGCTGTCTACCTCAAAAATAGATCTATAGCATCAGGATTGAATAACAAAACGCCACATGAGCTTTGGACAAACAAAAAAACCAGATTTAAGCCATATTCAAATATTTGGGAGCGACATGATGGTTCATATCCCCAAAGAAAAAAGGAGTAAGTGGGATGCCAAAGTTAGTTGGTTATGCTGATAATATAAAAGGATATTGTATCTACGATCCTGTCAGAAAATGTATAGAAACAAGTAGAGATGTTATTATACATGAAAACATTGAGAAAAATATTATGAAAGATATGGAAGTGTCAGTTCCAGTGGGGGATATTTCACCAGCTACAGATCTGACAGATAAACATGACGATAATGAAGATGAACTGAAATCTAAGAGCACATATCAATACTCAAATACAGCTTCAGATTCAGAATGTCATAATGTTGAGACTGATTCTACATTACAGAATTCACAAGAAAAAACAAGGAATGAAATGGAGAAAAGAATACGGAGACCCCCTGATCGCTTTGGTTTTCATATGCAATGTGTTTCGTCACCAAATTACTCGACTAGTGACAGCTTTGTGTAAATGGGCATCTGTAAAGGTAAAGTGTTCAATTACCAGCCAGTCAGGTCACTTCTGGATTACACATGAAAAAAACACGGTTGACATTGCTTGTGGGTTTTCCTGGAGTACTCCTGTTTCCCCACACTTTTTTATTCTGTCACTGCTCCATATTCACTTTGCTTCAATCACACATGTGCAGAAGACGACAGCTGTTAAGCACTTCCTGAAATCTCTCGCTCTCTTTCACTCCTTTTACACAGAACAAAAGCCACCACATGTGTATTTCTGCACAGTGATGAGCAGTTACAAAATAACATTTCCGAAGTTCTATGCAAAACCGTAGCTCAGTACTACATGTGAGCATCTTGCATCTAATGAGTAGAAAAATATGCGCACACATTATAATTGAGAATAAAACACTAGCTATAGAATTAACTAAAATTTTTGTGTAATATTGTTTCTATGCTAACAACTGGCACCTTATTTGTTCTGTTATCATTCCTTCCTGTGACCCTGAAATGATGAAACAGCAATATTCCACTCCATCAAGATATACTCTTTGCGAAACTCTAACTACAAAACTTAAGCATAAATTCCTAGATTCCTTTTAAAGTTGTTAAAATCAATTGTTCTGCAAGTTCTACAATTTTTTGGAAAGGATAAAATTGTTTAAACAATGCAAAATTCTTGCAGCTTCTATAGCAACAGAATAAATTAATTTTTCCCTGCTTGATGTTGTGATGTTGCATTCACAGTCTACTTAAATGACGATTGAAGCACCAGCTAAACTTAGTTTGGAAGCATGAAAATTAAGTTTGTGAATAAAGAAAGATGTAATCAAAAAAAAAATTACACTATTAAAAACATTCCACAGAGATGTATCAACGATTATTCAGTTTCACGCACATTACACAGCAGACACACGAAACAGTTAGAAACAACCAGCCAGACTAATTTCGAGAACAGTATCGCAGTACCCCTTAGTCACTAGTCGTTATTGAACACGCCAATCGTGGTCATACATCCCGTCCTCCATAATGGCAAGTTCATATCTCTGAGGTTGTGGCGAGTGCCCTCTGCAAACATCACCACTGCATGTCACCCCATCCCTCATTTCAATTGGATACAGCAAACCAAACTCAACAATCAAAATTACCTAATATGGGCAATATTAGACTAATCAAAACAAATACTGCTCCAGGCACTGATGTGAACTCCGCTGCATCTACTTTTCCACACTAACTAAACTGCGCTGAAAATTAATAGTCTACGGCATTCCCAGAAAGCACCAAAAAAAATGTGCGCACGCGCGCGCACACACACACAAGGTCTTCAATGGAATCAATTGGAGTCTCGTAAATGAGGGCTTTCAAATGCCCCCATAGGAACAAATCGAGACTCGGTGGTGGCCGTTAATGTGTTATGTTTTTGTGTTTGTGCCTCAACGCGTCACTTCCGCCCATATATTCCTATACAATAATTGTTTGTTTTAGTGAGCTCTACCACCCCTCAATGTTTGTCCCATGATTTTAGAATTACCCTGTATGCACATAGGCTATTTGACCTAGGGGAAAATTAAATGTAAACAAAGGGTTAGAATCAAAACAGAACCAAATAAAACATTAATATTTACATCAAAAATAATAAATAAACATTCTTTCTGGAATATGACTATTACAGAATGTCCCCTCAATTTTGTACTAATTTAAATGATAATTGCAATTGGCACAGCGTTACAATAACATAATGTAAACAATAACACGTGGTTACGCTAATACTAAACAAATTGATAACTTAACACAGTGTGTTAAGTTGTCATTGTAAGTGTGTACAACATAAACATGTAAGTGTGTGCATCATAAAAATATAATTTACTCTTGGGAAATGTTAACTCTGAAACAACACATACAAGCAAACTAAAACATTAATAATACACAGAAAAATGTTAGTTAATATAATCAAACAAATATGTGCTCCTTTGAGTTTAGAAATATAACAATACCCTCATAAATAACTGTTTTAATGAGTGTTCAAAAATTTCACTCTGGTCAAGTGGTAAAGTCGTGGGATGACGTCAACAACTCGCTGCTCGCCTGATGGGTTCACTTTGCCACCAAGCAAAGCAACCGTTGAATGATGCTGGAACAAATAAGGATGCCGTGATCTCCATCCACATCGATGCTGCATTGAAATACAGGTATGTGGGATTACGTGCAAGATCTAAGGTTCCATTCCTGATAATAGACCTCAGTTCAAGGTTTCATTTTATCAGTTTACCAGGAAATATGCATTTTGCCATAAATTGAGTAGTCCATACTTTAAGGTATACCAACAGATCTCGCAGCTTCCAGATCATATTGTTATGAGACGCCAGAGGGGTGTATCTTAATTTGTGAGGGATGGAGGTCTTAATAATAAAAAGAACTACATTTGATTTTTAATTTATTCACATTGCTGTAATTTACAGCATTAAATTACACAAGCCAACGATAAAAAAAACTTTTTTTAATGATTTTGCCGGATTCTTATGTTTTTTGGTGAGGCTGAGTCTGACAATAATAATAAAAAAGCCATAACACCCACCATTTTTTCACATTTAAATATACAAAATGTGAGAAATTCATTTTTTATCTAATATACGGGCATTTTTATATACTTGATATACATTATTAATATACTAAAACATACAGTAAATCTAAATGAAATTAGGTTGGCAGTGGTGGTACGACTGTTTGTTTTCTTTCAGTAACACAACCTCACTTTTCAGCTTTTTGCCTATGTGCTCTACGAATGGCTAACCGTGGTTGTAAAAACTTTCCTAACAGTTTTTGTTAAAAAAATGTACTTGGTATATTTTGGAATAAAATTCGGTGATCAAGAAAAACCTTGGACTCCACACAAGGTATCTATGTTTGTGTTGAAGACCTTAGAAAATGGTCAAAAAAAGAAAAGATAGCTTTTAGATTTGCAGTACCCGTGATATGGAGACAACCAAAAAATCATTCAGACGATTGTTATTTTTGTAGCATGATGTTACTGGATATAACTCCAAAAATAAGAAAGTAATTGTCTGCCCTAATCTTCCTTCAGCTATTCGACCAGTCGGTCATGGTTCGGGACTTCCTGTCCCTGAACCACCACAGACTATTGATGATGTTTTACTTGATCAGTCCAGTGAAACTGAATCTGATGAAGGTAAACCGGATGATGATGAGTTCCAATGTTCTCTAGAAAATTGAGAACCTCAGTTGTTTACACAGGCTGAGTAAAATGATTTGGTAAGAGATTTGGGTTTGACTAAAGAGAAAGCTAAATTTCTTGGCTGTAGGCTAAAAAAAAACATTTGTTGGCACCTGGAGCATCTATTTATCAATATAGAACAAGAGATCAACAGTTCCCTTAGTTTTCATCAAAAACTAGCTTAAAAGCTGTTCTTTTACACAATGGTAATACTTAACCGTGGCTCATTCAGTCCATATGAAGGAAACTTACAAAAATTTAGACATTATTTTAAGGGAAATTAACTATTCTGCTCATAATTGGATGATGTGTGGAGATTTGAAAGTTGTTTGCATGCCCCTAGGCCAACAAAAGGGGTTTACTAAATTTCCATGCTTTATATGTGAGTGGGACAGCAGAGCAAGGGATCGACACTGGTCCACAAAACATTGGCCTGCAAGAAAAACCTTAACACCTGAACAGAAGAACATTTTGCATACAACTTAAATAGATCAAAAAAAAAAAAAATTATTTTACCACATATTTACATTAAATTAGGTTTAATAAAACAGCTTGCAAGAGCCTTGCCTAAAGATGGTGAATGTTTTAGGTATTTATGTGAAAAGTTTCCTCATTTATCAGGAGCCAAACTGAAAGAAGGGGTTTTTGTTGGGCCTGACATTCGTAAAATGATGTTTGATTCCAACTTTGAAACAAAAATGACTACAAAGGAAAAGGAGGCTTCAATATCATTTAAGCAAGTTGTGACTAAGTTTTTAAGCAATATTAAAGACCCAAACTATGAGCTTATCATAACTAATATGATAGACAAGTTCAAAAATCTTGGATGCCTGATGATCCTTAAAGTCGACTTCTTACACAACCATGTTGACTTGGGTGATGTGAGTGAGTGAAGAGCAGGGGGAGCGGTTTCACCAGGACATCAAAGTGATGGAGAAACATTACCAGGGACGGTGGAATGTCAGCATGATGGGTGATTACTGCTGGTCACTTCACTGAGAACAACAAAATGCATCACATGGAAGAAAAAGTTACATAAGAAGCTTCAAAGAGAAGAGAGAAAGGAAATACCAAAACATAAACACTTAAAATGTATGTAATGAATTTTTTTTAAATACAAATGCATATTGTGAGAGAACTGTGGGTGATACAAAAAACTGTTGCCAGATTCGGTTTCAGCACCCAAAAATGCATAAGATTCAGCTGCATTTATTTAAAAAGTTTTCACAAAATATTTTTTTGTTGGCCTGTTTTATCTATCTCCACCTAATCCGGTCAAGTTAGCTCAAAAAATAGGGGTACGCTTACAAAAATTTCCATAGAGCTAAAAATTGGTACGAATGTTGGGAACACCATTATAAATGATGTGAAAAGTCCCCATCGATCGCACATCTGCAAAAAAATTTATTCAAGGTCAAAGTTTGCAAATATGGGTTTTTTTTTTTGCATTTTTCAGTTGAACGGTAAGTTTTATTATAAAAATAGTAGACGAAAATTGTAGATCATGCAAGTATCTATAAAAATTGTTCTTACACCTTTTTTTCCTAAGAGTCACCCTTTCTGAGATATAACGATTCAAAAAGTTGAAAAAGTTGTGTTCTTCATAATATGCACAAGTACGCCGCGTATATACATCACTGGAGCCGTAATACAAGTAAAAATACTTTTATATTGGTCTGTGTAACTTATACGTACAAAATAGTACAATTCTGAGAATATGAACTCGAAAGAAACCCAGTCCCTCATTGTATACGCCAGTATAACCTTGAAAACATCTGTCTCCTATTCCACTGTCCGCGTGGCAAGGGTCGTATACCTGCTCCTTTTTCGAAGGCCTAAACAAAATACTGTTAGTCTCAAACGTACCTTCGTAGTGAAAACACGTGAGTATTGCTAAGATTTCCTAACCAAGTTTGTGCCGTTTTAGTTTTAAAAAAAAAATGTCGCAAATGTGCTTTATTTGCAGTAAACCTTTGACTGAAAGTGAAATTGTTACTGTTGATCGTGGCATGAAGACATTAATTGATGCAAGTACTGAAAGAGGTGATGAATTATCGGAATACCTGAAAGACCAGAAATCTGTGACAATTCATGTGCAGTGTCGTAAAAAGTACACTCGAAAAAGTACTATTGCTGCAGTTAAAAGACAACACGAAGAAGAACAAGCCAGTACATCTACAATAAGTCCTCCTCGTACTAGAGCACGCGTAAGTGAATCAGCTTTTCGTTTTAAACAATATTGCTTATTTTGCGGCAATGAATTGAATGAAGGGTATGAGAAGAAAAAAAGCACTGGATGCTCGGCGTATAATTTTCAAAGTAACAACACTTTCATTTAAAGAATCTATTCTGAAAGTAGCTCAGACTCGTTCTGATGATGTGGCAAAAGCTGTTACTGCTCGAATTGGGTTTGATTATGATTTAGTTGCTGCTGAGGCTAAGTATCATAATGATTGTTATAATTCCTTCTTGAGACCGACCACTGGGGGTAAAGTCGGTCGTCCTCAAGATGAAGCTACGAATCTTGCAATGGAAGAAATATTAACATACATTGAAAATAGCGATGATTGTCAGTTTACATTAAACGAATTAAAACATATTTGCAAAAATGCAGCTGTAGATAACAGAACCATTAAGATAATATTAAAGCTGAGGTATGGTGATAACATTATTATAACTGAAAAATCAGGAACATCAACATTCATATGTTTTATTGATAATCATCATGATATTTTTAATCAAGCTTGGTAAGAAAATAAAAATTAGATGAAAAAGAAGAACAATTTAGGACCCTGGAAGCTGCGGCAGCAATCATTCGAGAAGATATTCAATCTGCAGTATTTGATCATTCTAACTACCCCCCGCCAGGTCGTATGTTTGAAGATGTTAACAGTGAAATTCCAGAGTCACTGACGTATTTTTTGGAGTAAGTAATTCTAAAAAATAAATGATTAAATTTAGATAATTAGAAATTAGTATGCACATATATTAGCCATAGTATTATGAATGCTGTTCGGCCTAGGTCATTCAAATCCAAATTACAATTGGGTCTCTCAGTTTATTTTCATCGACGATTTGGGTCAAAACGTCTTATACAAATTTTGTCGTCTTTCGGTTTGTGCGCATCTTATAATGATACTATGATGTACGAGGCAGCAGCAGTTTTTCATCGTCCACCTCATATCTTACCACCAGAAACTGGTACGTTTGTTCAATATGTTGCAGACAATGCTGATATAAATATACATACGCTAGACGGTCATAACACGCTTCACATAATGGGTATCATTCAAATTGTTACTCCGAAAAGTTCAGTTTTACTAGAAGAGCCTATACCACGAATAAAAGAAGCCCCTTCAGCAAAAGATTTTGCTGCAAAAGCTCATGTGCCAATACAGATCTATCAAAATGATGGTGTAGTAGGTTACAGTAAAATAAATGTCCAAGATTTTGCTTATGGAAGTGAAGCAACAGTATCTTTACTCAAAAAAGTC
>NQII01000183.1:1087381-1099179 GCA_002778355.1 Clitarchus hookeri | reverse complement strand
AAAGTCATACGTTATGAAAAATCAAATAATAAAGAGCTGATATTAGTATAAAAAAACGGATAAATGAAATATTAGGTTAAACAAGAATCGCACAAATTCTCTACAGCACGGCCATCCGGGGGCTTATGAGGGACTGGCGTTGCCATGTTAATGTTGTTGGATGGACTCCTTGAATGTTGACACATTTCATTGCGAAGTATTGTGTCTATAATATGTAATCAAAGTGAAAGTTTTTCTCCCCCACCCAATCCCCCAGTCAAAATCAAACCTATATACACACACACACACACACACATACAGAGAGAGACACAGGCACGCACACGAAACATCTAATTTTTAATACTCACATTTTGGGTTTATGTAATGAAATGTTTTTCGCTTGCATCACATATTCTTTTGTGAGAAATTCTCAAGATTAAAAACTTTACGCTTGTGGAATATCCATTACTAATATTTACATTACTTTTATGATGGGTATGTGCATGGTGGGCATGTTGCAGGTACCGGTCGATGAAATGTAACTCCATGGCTGTCACCAGTGTGCAGTACTTCAGTCGATGTCACTTTGGCAGAGATTGTAGTATGCTTGGCTGACCAGTCATTCAGGGTGGTGACTATTTCAAACTGATGTTGGGACCAATTGAGACCCTCTTCCCCACTCCTAGTCTCAGAACTACTGGTTGTCCTCCAAGGTTGCTGCGTTGGTTACGATTTGCACTGCTTCCCCACTTTTCTCAGCTACCAGTGTGGTGATTGTAGACTCCGCTGCTGAAGAGATTTGTGCAATTCCTTCTCTAATGCACTGATCTTGTTTCACTTAATTCTTGATGCTGACCATCCTTTCACAGACACTGTCCACTTTTTCATTTCTACTGTCAATTTTCTTGTCCATGCAGTCAGTTCTTGTATTTACTAACTAGCTAATGCCTTCTATTTTCCTGTGAGTTCGTGAGGGATGGAAGTCTTAATAAAAAAGAAAGAACTAAATTTGATTTTTAATTTATTCACACAACTATTATTTACAGCATTAAATTATCTATCTCCACCAGTACTCTTTTTATTTTGCAGTGAGTGCAATATTTAATGTCTATATCAACACTAATTAAAGTCCTCCTCATGTCTCTGTTTGGTTATAGTTCATTAACTCACACTCATCATTAACACATTTCAGTCTGTATGTTGCCATCATTTGAAATGACTTTCACTCACGTATCCAGTCCAATAGTCCAGCCTGCCAGTCATACTGCACCAATGCTTGCAGTCGCAGATTTTCCTCCCGCTGGTCACTTCCGGCGCTACTCACTGCTCTTCTGGCTTGTCTATCGCTTAAGGCTGCACAGTCGTACCAAACTCCCGACTTTCATAAACTCTCTACTCGGAGGCCCGTCATGCTTATATTGTTTCAGTCACCATATCTAGAAGTTTCATAGCACCCCGAGTCACGCAGAGAGAAACTAGGTCATTAACCAGAAAATTCCTTCAGATAAACGCAGAAATTCAATCTGCTGAAGGTAAGGAATGTGCGAGCCACCATAGGCTTATCGCAACAGTCCAGTTTTGTAACAAAACGTCATTGCTTGCCTGTCATTCAAACATCCCTTTGTGACTCGTTGCTTGCTATCATATCACTACTACTCTTCTGCTTGTTCGCGCGTGACAGGTCAAGGGAAGTGAGCGTGTAAAAACATCTAGGCCAATCAGGTGGTAGCGTATATACAGATGTAATTGTCAACATATGGTGTTTGCCCCAGCTTCCAAGGAATATGCTGTACAGAGACAGACTGCCAGCAGGAAAGACAGATAGCAGTGTAATTGAAGAAAGGGGTAATAAAGAGGCCCAGAACAAGGAAAAGGGAAAACGTAATCCAAACGAGGGCAACTCAAGACAGTGAATCAGAATATCATGGTTGGGGTAATGGTAATAGCAGTTCAATTACATGTAGACTCGAGCCTGAAAGTGATGTCCCAGGAGTATGTCAGTCTTGCAGGAAAAGGGTTCCACCTGCATGGATGACAATTGTTAATGTAACATGTGAAGAGTCGAAGGAGTTAACTTAAAAAAATTAATAATATGTATAATCTATACACTTTTTGAATAAGTACAATAATGCATTATCCCCCATTTCTACATCAGCCAGGATTTAATGAATTATTATCATATGTTTCGTAAATATATCATATTGATGTAATTTGGAAGATATATTGAATAAGTGTAAAAATCCTAAAACATTTTCAAAGTACCACAAATTATTTTTTATTTACATATAAACAAAGTTACACATTCTAATAACCCAGGACTGTTAGTACCTCGAACAATGTTTTCTTTTTGACTTCAACCCTGCAAAAATGACAACAATAACTGTTTCTAAAAAATAAAAATTGATAGCGTCACTATTTTTGCTTGCTGCATTTTTCTAAGTATTCTTTCCTACACAACATTATTGGGACGCTCAAACAGTACCATGGGTAATCCGAGTAATAGCACTGGAACATCTGGATATTATCTGTCAAAGCTGTGAAAATGAGGAAAATTTTGTAAAATATTATATACTGAAGCAAAATAACAGCTTCTTTCAAAATTTAGAGCACATTATTTGTTTGTTCTTATATCTGTTAGGGCAAAATAATTTAGCAGCATGGATTAATAAATTATGATGCTTGAGGCATTATTTGTTGTTGTTTTACCATCGGAACGACTGCAATGTCGTCTTCTTTCACATGACTCAAATGTCTCAACCAGAAACCAAAAAAACATTTGAGGTTTGCCAAAGTGATTTAATGACAAATTAAGTATTTTACATTTGTTTTGTGATCAAGATAGAAGTAGCACATTTCCTGTCTCCTTGCAGTGTAGAGGTGGTTCTAGTGTCTGGCAGAGTTGAGCAGTACTCACAATCCATGCAAAAAAATAACTGTCAAAAGTTAATAGATAATGTAATTTACATGAAACGTATGCAGTCCAATTATTCTAATTATGTGTATTATAAAGAATACACATCCAAGAAAATCTACATTTATTTTCAAATCTGATATACCAAAATGTGGAAAAATATTTCCTCGTAGATGAGTGTAGCTCCATCACTGCTGTAATGCCTTAGTCTCTTGTGTTATCCACTGTAGCTTCGAGACTCTTAAATTTCTGGGTGCTTGGACTTGTGCAATTAACCGATAATAGGTGTAAGGCATGATGATTGAAAGCTATTTGAGGACGAGGCATACGTTGCTGGCAACAAGAAAATATATTTCTACGTCGGATCGGGCCGAACGCATGAAGAATTTGACTCCACAGCGGAGAACAACGAGTTGAAGGAAACCCTCTGTCTCCCAGACTGGCACTACTTGGATAACAAACAAAAAAAGGAAACTGCCAGGTCATCCTGGTGCCTTTGCTCTTTGGCATCCTTTGCTGTCACAAAGCAGGCTACCAACATATTAGGCTAAGCCTCAACTACTGCAAATTTATGAGGGCACGGACCTGATAGGTGGAGGCTGGACTACTGAGCTTCCAGACCACTGGAAACTTAGGCTGATTTCATTGTGAAGAAATCAAGGAAATGGCAGAGAGTTTTTGCTGAGCGCCGAATCAGATAGGTTAGGTCACTGGAGTGTAATTTTTGCAATTGCTAAATAAGATGAAAGATTTTTTTTTAATTTTACCATTAATATGTGAAGGCTACAATCACACTTATTTCTGAGTGGATGTGGTCGCAGGCATGAATTTTTCTCCTTTCAATACCAAAAATGTCACATTCTAAGAGAACGTAGCACCGTGGGAGAAAAAAAAAGTTTACTTTCAATATGTTGGGGGGTACATGTTTTGTTCAATTTAAAGTTCACAGACACTCGCTGAGGGAACCAAATCCCACATCTCATATGGCTGCATGGTTACAACAAATTCCCCAACATTTTCCCAGCTTTCTCACTAACCAATCTACATGGTAAAAATTACAAATATTTGTTATGTTATTTTGTTAACAATTACACCTTCCTCTTATGGATATCACTACAATATCTTTAATTTACCAATACTTTTCAATGTAACAACAAAGGTTTATATAATTAGGAAGTACATGATGTCCATAAAGTCTTTCCCTTATTTACAAAAATCAATAACATAGTGCTGTTTTCACTAAAATATACAATATCTCACAGTTTTTTTTGTATGTCTTAGGCGGTAGCTGAATAAAGAGTTAGAGGTGCTATGGCTTCAATGCAGTAAAATACCCAATGTCTTTTGTGGTATCACGATATAACATTGCAGTTTTTAGGAGTTATATTTAACATTAGTCATAAATATTTTGGTAATTATTAATTTTAGGGGCTTTTCTGTAAAAAAAAAAAACTCCAAAAAGTGGTATATTTTGACTCTACTAATCACGTAGAACACTACTAATCACGTAGAACACGAATATACTAGGGGCATTAACATCCGACGAATTTCCTAACATGTACCCACCTAACCGAACAGAACCTAACTCCACGATGGGTGAATCACTATTTTACGTTTTTAAACTAACCTAGGATTGTAGGGTTGTAAACTAACCTAGGATTGTAAGGTTGTAAAGTAATATAAGATTATACAATATTAATCAAATCTCCGATCAACACCCTACAATCACAGACTAGATGGGAACCCTATAATCCTACGTTAGTTTAAATAACTGCAATCCTAGGTTAGTTAAAATCGCTACAATCCTAGGTTAGTTTAAAAATGTAAAATAGTGATTCGCCCATCGTGGGGTTAGGTTCTGTTAGGTTAGGTGGGTACATATTATACAATTAGTCATATGTTAATGACGCTACTATAGTGGTGTTCTGCGTTATCTACCAATAATCCTTGGTTAGTTTAGAAAGAATGTAAAATTGTGGGGTAAAAACGTCCGGAAAAACCTTGTTCGAATTACGTAATATAACTACATTTGCACGTTAAGCTACCTGTTAGGATTTTTGGGTTTTACACTAAACTACGAATTTAGGATTTTAGGGATTTAAAGGGGCCGTAAAACACAACCAATATAATATCAATTTACTTACCAATGTAAGCGACCAATTCAACCTCACTCGATGAAACCACAATCTTCCACATACGCGCATATAACGAACTGAAGCACTCATTTACAGCCGAATATATACACAGAAGCACTCGTTAATTGGCTAATATAACGCACAAAAGCACTCTTTCTTGCGTTCTCCATTTTAAATCCGCCTGATTAGAACGGCATGGACCATGCCGGCAAAGGCGCGCAGCAACTGACAACGGTAAAATTTTCCATTAAAATGCTGGTGATGACATCGGTCACCACCAGGTAGCGTGTGGAATTTGCAATTCGTAGGCATTATTAATGGCGGTAGACGCTAATAGACGTAAACATCAAATTTCGCGATTTCTTTAAATATGTTCCAATTATTTTAACATTGCGCCCTCTTGAATGTGAACAAGGTAAGCTGTGTAGAACCCGTTAATACAACTTTTGTTGGTCTAGGATGTTTCGTTCACAAACGTAAACAAACTCTCAGGAACAGTCATCTCGCAAATTTGTTCAATTTTTTTAATTATGTAGTACTTATTTTAAAGCTATGCCCCTAGTATATTTGGGTTTCAACGTGATTAGTAGAGTAGAAATGTATCATAATTTTGAATTTTTTTTTGTGTTTTACAGAAAAGCCACTAAACTTAATAATTACCTATGTTTTAATTACATATGATTACAGAGTACTTGCTTATGTTGTCACTTTCTTTAATATAATTTCCAAATTATGTTTTATTATATTAGTTAACAGTATAATCTTTGGTTATTTTAATAGTTTATTGACATAGAGATCATGTGCAAAGATTTTCCATTTGTTTCCAGACAGTATTCAGTATTAATATTTTGTTTGTTATTTTTAATTTCCTCCCTAAAGGGTAGAAAGCAATTAAATGTTTATTAAACAAAGTACTAAAGAAAATTATCCTGGTTGGTCAGACGACAGCCAAATGGAGGACAGGAGACAACATAAGTAAGGCCGAAGTAAAATAGAATATAAGTTTTTCTTTAGAGCAATTCTCACCACCTCCAAAGATGGACATGTGTCGTATAGTAAGAAAGTTTTAATGATTTAATATTTAATACTATTGATGCAATATATTTGTAATTTTGACGAGTTATTGATTGAAGATGAGGAATATTAATTTCATTGTATTTGAGAAGATTAATTAATGATTTGTTGAATAAGAAGATTGACTTTAATAAAATATTTGAGATGTTGAGAATTTCGACTTAGAGGTAAAAACTGACAACTTGGATATTTATTTGAAATGTTATACACGGCACCCAACGTGTTAAGTGCAAGTTAATTTGTTTGAAATGTAACAACGAGACCAGGGCACTGGTGACTGATCAGCGCTACTTCCAAAGACAGCTTGGAATGCAATGTTTAAAGAAACGGGTAGAGTGGAGGCCTGTACAAGAATGAATTGGCCATCTGTCAATGAAGTTGCCCATCTGCCAATGACGAGACTGTTGACAAAGTGTGGGAAGAATTTCAGTGAAGCCCCTTCAAATCAAGACTTTTGCTTTGCGTGAACTTGATATTCCACATTCAACTGTGCACAAAACACATTTGTATGCATACAAAGTTCAGATCATGCAAACTTTGCTACAGACTGACCATTCTCAATGCAGTGCTTTTTGCGACTGAGATGTTGCATCGCATTGATGACGATAATACATATCTGCAATGTGTGTGTTTTGCAGATGAGGCTACGTTTTACACCTCTGGTAAAGTGAATAGGCACAATGTGTGCATATGGGGGTCCAAACAACCTCACTCAGTTATTGAACACGAGAGGGATAGCCCAAAAGCGAATATTTGGTGCAGCCTCATGCATTACAAAGTCATTGGACCCCTATTTTTTTGGCAAGGCCACAATAACAGCCAACGTGTACCTAGACATGTTGGAACTGTATGCAGCACCTCAGCTAGAAGAGTTTCAACCTTGGGTGGTGTTCCAACAAGATGGTGCACCACCACACTGGGGATTATTAACCGTTCATGCATTTCCGAACGCAATATTTCCCGAACGTTGGATTGGACGCGATGGTCCAACATCCTAGCCAACGAGATCACCAGACAGTATTACTCCACTCTATTTTTTCTTTTCGGGTTATGTTAAAGACAAAGTCAATGCAACATGTGCGCCGGATGTCAGGACATTGATTGGGAGGATAATAGATTCAATCACTTCTATTTCTGAAGATATGCTGAGCAACACATGATGAGAAATTGAATACTGCTTAGATGTTTTTCATGTAACCAATGGCGCACATGTAGAAGTTATCTAGTTTGACAAAATAACTTCATGAGTTACTGTAAAAACTGCACCTTGATAACATTTTTTTTTTTGTGTTATTGACTTTTGTATTGAGGTAAAGACTTCATGGACATCCTGTACTACACGTACGTAAGTACGTACGTACCTACAAAGTTGGCACATGGAAAAGTAACCTATTACAGGTGGAATATTACTTATCTCAGGGCCAGTAAAAGTTACAATATACAGGAGACTATTGTTGTACTGAAAACGCATGTACCGATAAACCGTATCCACAGTTAATTTTCAGTGGTCCCGGCAAAACTCCTATATAAGCTG
The DNA here is from genome assembly GCA_002778355.1 of Clitarchus hookeri. NCBI lineage: Eukaryota > Metazoa > Arthropoda > Insecta > Phasmatodea > Phasmatidae > Clitarchus > Clitarchus hookeri. Next base: position 1,091,546 of record NQII01000183.1, on the reverse strand, counting down.
GTTGTTTATGCAAATGTCTCATAACTAGGTGTGAAATACGTCATGCGCGCAGTCGTTTTATCACTGCTCTGCGGTGCATGGTCTTCTCTTCCCACAATGTATGTGGCACGTTGCAAGTCTGGCTTGTTACCTTCCCTTACACGCCTGACAAAAGAGGGAGTGGTTACCTAGCAACCAGCGTGGCGATATTGTATCCTTTCTCTCTCCAGCATCTTCCTGTCTCTCTCTCAGTCATGCACCTTTCTTTCTCCCCTATGTCTTCAAGATGGGAAACTGTTGTCTAGCAAAAAAAGTGTGTCCTCTCTCTCGGCCGTGTGCGCTTTCCTTCACTCGACATGCCTGGTTTACAAAGCAAATAACATGCGCCTGGCGATCGTAGAAATTTTAAAATTATCAGTCGCTCAAATAGTTGCACCTATAATCATTAATATTTCAAAGCAAATTGTTTCGCCTAAAAGTGTTACGCAATATATTTTGACAAGGAATCATTATTGGCAAAAATGTTTTCTTTTGCGACTAAAAGTCATTTTTTCCCCGTAAGTAAAATCAACATGATTTTAAAACAAAATATTAATTTAACTCAATGGACAGCATCTTTGTGAATAAAATGATATGCCTATAGTCGGTTCACGACTGGAAGAGACTTTCTTGAAGCCCTGCTATGGCAATGTTTACATGCAATATTTACATTCCACTGTGTGTGTGTGTGTACATGTGTTCGTACATGCACGTACCCATTATAAAAGTCATGTATATATTATTAATGGATATTCCACAAGTGTAAAGTTTTTAATCTTGAGAATTTCACACAAAATAATATGTGATGCCAACGAAAAACATTTCATTCTATAAGCCCAAAATGTGAGTATTTTGATGAATCAATAGTTGTTGTCTATTTACAATCGATTGTTAGCGACTTTCGATAAATTCCCGTACATCGAAGGCAAGATCTTCAGTATTGATCGAAATTGCTACAGACGTTAAAATGGCGTGGAATACTGAGTTGGATGTTTCGCGCAATTGTAAAACATTATTTAAAAATGGTTGTGACGGTTTTCAACAGGACGGCAGAGTTTGCGAGTGAAAGATTCTACGTCTTCGACAATGTGAAAACAATTCTTATGTGCAAATACTGCAACGTTAGAATAGAGTGGCAAAGGAAAGACACGTGCACGAAACACATAAAAACAGTATAACGAGAAAGTGAGCACAAATTAAAATCATACGTTATTAAAAACCAAATAATTAAGAGCGGATATTAGTAAAACAAGACAAATAAATGAATTATTATAGGTTAAACAAGATAATCGCACAAATTCTCTGGCACGTGTGTCAACAACACAAGGAACGAAGGTTGGTAAACAAATGGCCGCGTTACTTTCACTTAGAGTTTGATCATGTGACTATGCAAGAAATGTTGAAATCTAAATACGTTAGCATCACGTCATTAATAATTGGCATAATAAGATACAAGTCTTTTCGACACCCATTTGTAAGTGATAAATTAACAATTACGTTAAAACTTTGGAACTATTTCCTCTCTTTGTGCTGGCAACCTAACGGCATAACTGTATCCGCGCTCGCCGCTGTTTGTAATGTTATATGCATGTCGCTAACGGCTAGGGTGTTTTTTCATAGGTTGATTTTCAAAAGTTTCTTCCAGTCGTGAACCGACTATAGACGCATATACTTGACCTCCAGTTGTCGCCAAAAATTGTTTGAACATCGAGCTACTTGTATTACTAAGCTAAAAGTTCATTTTCAAAAATTTCCTGCAGGGAAATCCGAGGATTTATATTAATGTGTCTTTTAAATAAACTGATATCCTGTAAGGTCCTATTCAACACCGTTAGTTGTCTAATAATGGGTAAGCACCTAACACGAGTGCAACCTAACTCGCGACAGGTGTGTGTATGGGAAAATCAGAGGACATGGTTTTGAATCATTAACTATTAAAAGACAGTTAAGAAATAAATTTTAATCACCTTATTTTTTCCTTTCTGTCTCAAAATTACAAGTTTTTTTAGCAATGAAATATAATTAATTACTTTAAAAGACAGACGTTTGCCATGAGCGCAAGATGTCACACCTCCCGCTGCCTTCCCTACCCTGTCTGCCGCCGTGAACACACTGCCCGATCGATAATCTCTCCGCACACTTTCAGCCGATCGTGTGCGTGCGCAAGGGTTTGAAAGTTTTAGGTCGGCTTGCATTTGATGTCAGATTACAATAAATTATGTACATTATTTTTAGATGTTATATTCTTTATTTAGACGAGTTGAGGTGAAATGTTTTTAGTGTATTATTTATTTACAGTAATACTAATAGTCACAGTTTTTTTTAATTCCCATTTTTATTGTGTTTATTAGCTATACTTTATTCACAGATAATGTACAAATCTCATTATACTCAAAATGAAGTATAATAAAGTTAGAAATAGTATTTTATTGATGTACATGTCAGAACCCTCATCTACAGAAATCCTGCATCTATGGAAATTTTTTGACAGTCCCCTAAAAAATGGTAGATAGGGAGTAGACTGTAAACACACAAAATACTGTACAATATAAACATTCACAGAGATATACTACAAGAATTGGAATAGTCATTTCGGTGTACAATTAAATCTATTGATTATAACTCATTTTCCAGTATGATTAATTTTTGGTCACGCAAAAACTAATTAATTTGTAATGGGAAACACTGGATTGACATTAATACCTATCTTCATGAATGGAAATGCAAGTCTACAAAGCAGCTGCGGTGGACTGTGACTTTTGTCATTCAGTTACCAGATAATGGCTGCGCTGTTAAGTGTGTTAAACTTTTTTATGCAAGACTAGTGCTGATTTAATTCTAGATGTGTTTTATAATATTTTAATAAGGATAATCTTATCAGATTAAGTTTTTATTTGGTTTAAAATCATCTTTCATTCAAAACCGTTTATATATCTTATTTGTTTGACACAACATCCACTTAAATAACTTTTCATGGTGGAAATCAAAGTTCAATTTTGTCATTACCTTTTGGTTATACTTATTCTAAACACTTCAGGAATAATTATAATTTTCATTTCCCATTTAATTTACACCTGGGATCATTTTACCCAACCCCTGGGGTAAAATAATCCTTTTACATATTTCCGCTATTCCATTTACAATAGCTCGAAAAATGTTAGAAAAAATATTTAAAAAATAGGCGTGGTAATCAAAAGAATCTACATACTAGATATTCCAGAAAAAAAATTCCACAGAATTTTACATATATAAGAATAATTGCAGCAATTTTCACATACAGGGATCATAAACCTCCCTCCTTTTTTTCTTGCTGTTTCTGGAGAGGTCTGGGGAGAGGGGGTTGAGGGGCTGGGGGNGGGGGTTGAGGGGCTGGGGGTAGGTATAGGGATTATACGTACCTGTTTTTACAAATATTGGAAGCCTAGATATTGTATGTCACTTGTGAGACATCTGCATCCTCTTTGTCATTATTGTTTATCGAGACTCATTGAAATAATCAGAAAATTTATAGAAATGTAATGAGGAATTTTTTATGATGTTACGATTTTGAACATTACAAACAAAAACGACAATTGCCACCCAATTTTAGGTACGTAAAGAAAACATTTATTTATTGCACAAGGAAACAAAGATGAGACAGTGCAATTTAAAATGTAAGTTTTCTAGAAAAATTCCAGTGCCGTGGAAAAAGTCATGCAGCATGTTTCGTGAGTGATCTTTTCAGTAGAAGTTACTATGAACCACATGTGCATAATCTTACATACAACCAATATCCACATTGTTGACGTAGAAGTGTGTATAAAGACAGAATTAAATTCTCATCTGCCACATTACAAGTAATGATTGTTACATAAAACATACTCATCAAGTTTCATCAAAGGGGCAACTATTCCACAATTTTAATTTGGTGGCTCTTAGAATGGAATGACAGAGTGAAAATACTGACATTTTAATATAATTAGTATATAGGTTAGTTAAACTTTTTTGTTAGGATTCAATTTTAATTCTTGTACTTTTAAGGATAAGGATAAGATCAAAGTCATAACATGGATAAATTATAATAATTTTGGCTATGTGATAAATACGTGAAGATGTATAACTTCACTATTTTCATAATAGATATGCAGATCATGGGCATACACACATA
>NQII01000183.1:1065982-1087338 GCA_002778355.1 Clitarchus hookeri | reverse complement strand
GAAGAGAAAGAGAGATCAGGGTGATTGCCTCCCAGAGAATCTGAATTTTTGTAATATTTATTGCAGTATGATATTGTTGGATAAGAAAGTAACTTCCGTGTCTTAAATATTGTGCTAGCTTAATAAAATGTTAAAGTTGGTCAAATTTATTTACAGGCCTGTTTATAATTTTTTTTTTTTTTTTAATAGTGTGAAGGTGCATCTTTACTGGGCGAGCGAACGTTGACGAGCAAGTTATCATTCGCTCAGTCAGTGTGAATGAGTGAGGCGGGCAAACATTTTTGTTCAGGTGTTTTCTGGTAGATAGCGCTCGCTGTGTTCGGGCTGGGTCCAGTCTTTTTGCGAATTAGTTCTGCCAATTGTGCCGTGGTACGCGTGTTCTTAAAAATGAAATGGTTACAAGAGAAGATATTAAAACTAAAAGAACTGTACAGAACCACACCTTGCTTGTGGAATCCACAGCATTCCGTCTACAAAAACAATGCAGCTAAACATGATGCTTAGACATCTATAAGTGTTATTTTAGGTTGCACAGCAGTGGAAATGAAAAAGAAATGGACTTCCTCATGGTAGGTATGTTTCAACCAGGAAAGGCAGAAAGCTCAAATGCAAAATAAGTCAGGAGCCAGAGCAGAAGAAGTGTGCCCTAGCAAATGGTTTACTTATAAAAGTCTGATATCCTTGATGGACAAATATAAATTAAGAGAAGATGGATAACACAATCACTAAGTGGAAAATAATTTATTACCATTTCGTACCAATGTAATTACTAATTAACATAGTATGCATGCTTGCAATTTGGAATTAATGTACACTTAAACAATATAATTTTTAATTAACAAAATATGAATGCCTTTCGAGTACATTGAACACTGATGTTTCTTACATGATTAATGTTTAATTTGTACATTGTTGCCATGGTAACTAATGCACATCATTTAAATAGCATAATAAAATATGTTATATGTTTTCAGCAACATTAGATGCTTTTCTGGCAATAGGCTTTAAAGGAATAAAGGAAGACAATACTTCACTCTCTGTTCTTAAAGTATCAACAATGTCTCCCTTTATATTAAGTATCTCAATTGGAGTATACGAATTTGACCTTCTTCGTAAGTAGTTGTGCAGGTACACACATGCCATACATTTGTAAATATAATAGTTAATTAATTGGCCAGGGAAATATTAGAAATTTGTGAATGCTAATCAGGAAAATGTTGGCAGACATGGAAGCACTTCGTGCCTTGATCAAAGGACTGAGTAGCCAAATAAGTAATGTAAATAGCAGAATAAATAGCGTTGTAGATTATGTTAATGAGAACGTAAATAGTAAAATTGATAGTATGAATGAATCTGTTAATAACCAAATAAGTTGTGTAAGTGAAATGGTAGACAGGAAAATAAATAGTGTGAATGAAAACGTGGATAGAAAAGTAGACAGTGTTAGCGAGGTAGTCGACAAACTGGATAAGAAAATAGAAATTGTGAATGAGAATGTGGACAGAAAGATAGAAGGTGTCGTTCTGTTGAGGGATGTAAGGCATTGTTAATATTTGCCTAATCCCATGTTCTTTTAATATATCTTGTATAAGAGAACTGTCAAATTCTCTACCATTATCACTGAGAAATTCTTTAATGACATGGCCACGTACTTGTACATCCTTTAGAAACTCTTTCAACTCATGCGGGACTTAAGACTTATATTTTATGAAATAAACTACTCTGTATCAACTAAAATCATCTTTAAAAAGCACAAAATATCTATAACCAGAAATGGAATGTGCAAATGGATCACATGCATCTAAGTGAATCAACTCTCCTGGAGTTGTGGTACGTTCACATAAACCAAACTTTAGTCTGTGTGCTTTCTCATAAACACATCATCCTTTACAAACTTCACTATTTAATTCAATCTATAAACTCAATTAATCAAAAATCTTATTTTTCACATATTTCTTGTTTTGATGATTCAGTCTTTCATGATAAAGTTGAAGCATATTTTATTCAGATACAGCAGTACTTGCTTCATGTGTGTGGACACTTTTTAGCAAAATTTTAAAAAGGCCACCATATCTATTTTAGTTCCAATCCACTTTAGACTTCCATTGATTCGAAAATAGCACGTCTCCATAATAGAAATAAACTCACTATCTGCATCTCTATCTTGCACAGCTAAAACTGAAAATAAATTTCTACTTAACTTTGGGACATATCAAACATCACAGAGTTGTATTTTCTCGATGTGTCCATTGATATAAACTTCTATTGTAATTGTGCCCTTGCCTACAGCTTCAACTGAGTTTTCATCAGCTGTTTTGACACTGTGTGGGATGTTAAACCTTTCAAAATGTGTCAACACATCCTTTTGATTCGTAACATGATTAGTGGCTCCATTATCTACATACCAATCATGTTTATCACTGCTACTAGACTGTAGGCATGCAGTTGTGGTCATAAGAGACATGCTAACCTTGGCTGTGTGTACATTATTATACAGTTTAGGTTTAGGTGGTCTTCCAGCTGCTATCCACTTTGGACATTTTCGAACTGTGTCCAACTTCCTTACATTAATAACAAATAATGCTAGACTTGAAAAACTCTTTCTAAATCTACAGATGTTGGTTTATTTTTAGCTGTCTTCATATTTACAGCCAAAGTCTAGTGGCATGACTCAGTGCTCTTTATTCTGAGAGCTTTTTCATAAGCTCAAAGCTGATAAGTGAGATTTTCAACAGTTATTTAATTTTTATTTATTAACATTGAATTTGATTTTAAAGTAAAAATCCCTCTGGCAGTGTCTAGAATTTTGCAAACCAATAAGATATTTGGAAGTTCACACTGAAACACTTTATTCTTAGCCAATTCTTTGAACAATGAATTCCACAAATTTTTCAATTTTGACATGTGTGTAACTATATCATCACTACCTTCTTTCTTAAAACTAAAAAATTCCAAGCAGATGTCATATATTTATTCTTCACTTATTCCATCAAACAGTCTGAAGTTCCGGCCACACTTCATGAGCCATTGACTTTCTCCAGTCTCTTCAGTCATATGTGTAGTAAGAACTAGTAAAGCAATACTATCAGCTTGCTGGAATTTATCTAAATTACCATTATACAAAGTGATCTCTTGTTTAACATTCGAACCTGGGACTTCTGGTCTTGTTAAACTTCCTTCAGTGACTTCCATTTGTAACGTCGCCCCACTTATGGGCGCCATGTTTGTAACATTGCAGCGTCAGGGTAGACGTTTGAAGTTACAGCTCAGTTAGCTCAATCAGTAGAAACATGAAACGTTAAAGGCGCCAAAACAAACATAAAAATAAAGTCCAGTTTCTGTTTATTACTTTGTACTTTTATTTATCATTTAAATACAACAGTTCACATATCATCATCAGGTATGCAGAGTCATAAACAGCTTCACAGACAAACAAACAGAGAGCAGTGCCACAGTAGTTTAATAATGATTTCCATCTTGAAATCTTGCAACGCAAGAATAATTTATGAAGCAGCGACCTCCCACCGGCGGAGAAATAAACAAGCAGGTTAAAGTTTGCCGGTGTGGGGGTTATTTGCCACGCCAGACGTGGACTCAGCGAGTGCTGGTTGTCTACTGCTAGCCGGCGATAGGCACACAGAGTATTTGTAGCTGCGTGCCTATTCCCTCTCCTCTCGCGAGGGTATCAAAACGTAATCAAATAAGGGCATGGCGTGGGCCGGCATCCCTTTCCCACACCAGCCGAACTACGTAGCCATCCGAACTGCGTCGTCGTAAAAGATAACCAAACCTTCTAGAATAAAAACTGTCGACTGCAGTTTGGAAAGCTTTTATCTACTAAAGTTGACGCATAACAAAAAATTAGATTTCCTGAAAAGGCAAACGAATGCCCGATAAACATAACTACCACGGCTTTAATTTCAAATCTCTTAAACTAATATATTGTGTCGTTGCACATTGCCATATCAATGCCTTGCAAGAGTGCGCATACTTTGTACTTCCAAATGTCCGATAATAGATTTTATGTTTTCATATTTATGAATTGCTAAATCACTTGTTTTCCAAAAGTCTTAAAATAAAATAAAATATACCCTGTTCTCGTCAACAAAACAAACATAACTACCACGGCTTTAATTTCAAATCTCTTAAACTAATATATTGTGTCGTTGCACATTGCCATATCAATGCCTTGCAAGAGTGCGCATACTTTGTACTTCCAAATGTCCGATAATAGATTTTATGTTTTCATATTTATGAATTGCTAAATCACTTGTTTTCCAAAAGTCTTAAAATAAAATAAAATATACCCTGTTCTCGTCAACAAAACTTTTTTTTTAATTCTCTTTACTTTTCTTGTTTATTAACAGCATAGAGTAAACACGTGCACTCTTTCCTTTAATCTTTTAAACACTGAATAAAACTGCCAAGGAGATTTAAAAAAGAATAAAAACAATTACGTCAATGAAAGCTATGATCATATCATAGCACCAACAGATCACTCCGCACACAATTCTGTCATCACTGTATATATTACTCCCAAAATTCATTTCAGAGGAAGGAACAGATGGTACAACCTTTATACCACCTATATTTAATAACCTTATTGTTCTGGCATAAATTTATGTCTATGAGAATGTTCAACTTACTTTTTTCCAGTATTTTTAAATTACAGCTTTGTTGATGATTTGGCGTTCATGTTTTGTTCATTCAGTCAAAGTGATTTAACATAGTTATTATTTTGTGAACAATATCATTTGAATTATTGTATGTTCACTGATGTACAACAGTTGATTACAAAGCTAAATTTCCCCTAATATTAAATATTTTCAATAAACACTGAACATTTTACACATTTTACTTATTTTCTTACCTGCACATAATCTCACAAAGAAGAACTCTGAGCTTGACATACTTCTGGTATTATAGCGATATAGCTGTTTTGGAAATCATGAACAAGAACATCAAACTTACATAAGAATCGCAAGTTGCAAGATTACATAGAGTAACAGCGAACCACTGGTGTGGAGATACGGCTTCCTGACAATTTCTGTATTTCTTCCTAATTTTATCTTACACCAATACCAACATTTGCTCAAAATCATCTACGCTAAGTCTGCAAAAATTGTGAAAACGTCCATCTTCTGGTTGTGATCTCAGTTCGTTAAGAAAAATGTTTTCATTTTATGCAGTCCGCTTCTGTAAAAACTTTTATACCCAAACTCTTAGTTCCTTTTTCACTTTTAACAATAAACTAACAACTATAAATGCAGCACAAGCAACGACACTTTTCAGCAACTTAGCAGTTCAGTGCTATTCAGAAGCCCGTTCTACACTGATGCTCGAGCAGATAGCAGAACATTGGCCGAAAGAGTAAACATTTGTTCAGAGGAATTTACTCGTCCACCTGCCCAGTGTTAACTAAGTACTGCTTTATTCCTTTTGAACACTAGCCAAATGAGTGAGCATTTGTTAAATATGGTTTTGCACGCTCACCCAGTGAAACTCGTGCCAGAGAAACACGTACGATTTTGTAGCTAAATTAATTTAATTATAAACAAATTTTCACCTAAAAATTAGAAAAATTTAATAGGGGAAGAATTTTTGGACACTATTTTATAGGTGGCCATTGGCAAGTCAAAAATTTTTGTACCCCCCCTTCCCACCTTTGACCCCCAAAAAAATTCCTGCTTTTTCGATCAACCACTTCAAAATGTGCCTATGTATGCCACAGATAGAGATACTTGATACTTCAAGTAAAGCTTGACCCAAATACGTAGGCCTACTATTATTTTATAATTGCTTGGTTAAGTAATGTTTGCTAAAATTAGAGTGCATGAAGAGTAAAAAATACTTAATGGATATAGCTTGTATGCTAAACAAGCCTCAGACAATGAATATTGGTCTCGATTTCCACCAGGTCTGGACTAGACCTGTTCTATAGTGCACAGCTGCATAAGAACACAGACTTGGAACAGACTGATGAATCAGGATGAGTTTTTCTAAGCTATTCTACAATGCACAAAAGCGTAACAATTTGCTACCAATTTTTGGAGGTTGGGGGAGGGAAACTTTTGAATTGTAAGTCTCAGACATAAGCTTTATAATACACAAAGGCAGATGTTAATATTTATGACATATTCACTGCTTCATAAATAGTATTGCCAAGCCATGCACTGTGTTTATAAAACAAATTCTTTAAGTTCTAGTAAAGGCAAATTATATCTAAATTTGGCGCAAGACCGAAAAAAATATTAGAAAACTAATTCCTTTTGAAATACATTTGTTAGGTATCCCTGTATTCCTCAGAAATATTGCCAAAAATCAGACACTGGGAGCACTGTGTAAGCAGATTTTCGTGTTTTTTCAGGTTTTCTAAACTATTCTTCAAATTTTTCTTCTTTATAGGTGATAGTGGAAATAATGATTGTAGGTGTTTGCGGTTACTGTGAATCTGGGTAGAAGATGGAAGGAAAACGCATATTGTATGGTAAAGTGATTGACGAATTTGAAAGCGTTAATTTGACGAGAGAGTTGGATACATTGAGAAATGTTAGTTCAAAGCAAAAATATGGAATTGCTGAAAAAACTAGAGGTGTCAATTAGGTGCGAGTGCATATTCAGTGCAAAAAAAACTATACCTGACATTGAGATTGCATTTCAGTGCTTCCATCGATGGCAGAATCAAGCAGCACATCAAAACCTCTTCCCAGAAACAACCTTCTGTTCTTCGATTTTAAAATGTGCTGTCTTTATTATGGAAACAAAGTCGACAAAGACTCATTCAAGAAGCACCCAGAGCAATACCCCAGAATATGCAGAGTGGAATGTGTCCTGAAAATTGCAAGTATTCGGGCAGTGTGTGCAAAGAGGTGTCACGAGTGGGAATAAATTGTATCAACGGCGAACACGATCTTGTTGCCACAGAAGCACAGTATCGTAAACACTGTCATGCACTATTTTCGGTTGTTGGTTCAAGTATGCTAGGCAAGCCAACTGAAAATGTGCTCGGAAGACCTGTACACGAGTCTTAAGTTAGAGGCTTTAAATAAACTGCGCAACTTCCTGGATACCAACGATAACTGCCAGTATCTGGTCTCTGACCTTATGAAGATGACCTTGAAGTTCAGTACCGAGAGCAACAAGTCGTACAGAGAGAAGCATCTAAGGGAGCTGTTATCAGCTCGCTATGGCGAGATAGTAGTTTTGTCAGCCAGCATAAAATCTTGTACCATTTCAGTTAAAGCAAAAGGTTGAAATTTACAGCGTTTCACTTTTTTATTTCCTTGTTCGTTGTTTCAAACAAATTAACAAATAACTACCTGTTCTTCTCAGACACAATAAATCAATCTTATTAGTTTTCCATTATTAAGTATTCACATTTAAAACATCTAGCAGCAACTATTTCATTAACATTAAAATATATATTATTACATTTTCATTACGTTAAACCCACCATGCCCATCCTTGGCTGTGGTTGTATGATTTCTGTTATAGAAAATTACGTTCTATTTTATTTCAGCCTTACTTCTGTTGTTACCTGCTCTTTTATTGGCTGTCGTCAAAGGTTTAGCTTGCAACCAGAAGGTTTTGAGCATTGTGCACTGTATCATCTCTTCAGCGCAGCCACGTTCTTTTGTCTCAGCTGTTCAGGTGGGCATTGGAGTGTTCCTTCACAGACGTTTTCGGTCAAGACATCTAATTAACCTTCTGCATAATTTGGGCTGCTCAGCTTCCTACAGCATGTTATGCAACTATTCCGTAACACTGAATAACTAAACTGAAATTGATGGAAATGGATTTGTGCAGTTTGTCTTCGATAACACAGGCCATAACACTTAAACTGTGGATGAACACACTGAAATGTTCATGTGATGGGAGGGGTGATGGGAGGGGTGACGCCTGCTTCAGCTGTTCAGACGAGTTCTCACGTTGCATGGTTGAAGATCCAACCAAAGGCAACTGGAATGTTTGGCTTCATCCCAATCATCACTCATGAAAAGCCCAAGAGCAATGGACTGAAGCGCCTGGTAATGGAAGACATCCTCTCTCTGAAACTGTGCCCAACGAATGCTCTAAATAGAACCATGTATGGCTGGATATGGATGGCAGGTCCCAAGTTAGCTGCAGAACCTCATACTGGATCGAGTGGTTCCATGAAGATTGCTGCAGGACAAAGATCATACGAGAAATCAGCAGTGATACCCTTACCTTTTGTCAATCTGTAACCTTCTAACAGTACATCAATTTTCACCTGTCTTCGTTTCACAGCTGAAGAATGCAGGGCAACAAAAGTGCATTGTAACGTTCGTCCAGGTGCTTTTTCATTAAAACCATGGATATAGTCACGTATATCACGAATGTGATGTGCTTTTTACGGTCATTGTGAGGCTAGGAGAATTTCACCTGCTTTTGAGTTTCATGGGTGCAGTCGCCAAAATTCATGGGTGGCAAAGGGATGAAAGAAATATGTGAAGAGGTATTAGCCAAGAACGCAGTCATCTACATGGCATACTTATGCAAGAGATTTGTGAGCTCATTCGCTCTCATAGCTCATTTGATTTTAGTGTTGTCAGGAAGAAGGATTTTTGACCAGTTGTGACATCCAAATACTCTGAGAAATTTACGAGGTGTTTAACTACAGCTTCAAAGAAGAATAGTTTCTTTCCAAAGTCGAGCCTTTACTACGTGCTATATCCAGCGTGATGACCACAATAGAAGAAAGAAGCCATGCAAGTAAATTATGGCTACTAGGCATGTGCAAAGGTCTTTTTTTAAATGTGAAGCGAAGTCGAAACGATGCTTACATTGTGCGAAGGAATTTCAAAGAAAATCGAAGTCGAAGGATTTAAAAATATATATATTAATTTGTAGTGGCCTACAGTTTTCAAGTTTATTCAACTCATTTGTACTGATGCTGCCAAAAAAAATGTATACCTATTAGACACTGAGCAATGGAATAAAACATATCCTAATCTTGTACTGCTGAAAACTGAAATATTAAAATATCAAAATCTGCAAGAAAGTAATCATTATACATTTAGATACCTACAAACTTTATACAAACTACCTTACTCCACATATCCAGTCCCATTTGGTGCCGCCAAACTCCTGAACGTGATAAATATGTAAACTGCTATGACATTGCCGAACATAATTCTGGATAACAGGATAACCGCCCTCAACAACAACCCGAAAAAAAAATACATGCATACAAAATCCATTAAAAATATATATGAAAAACGATTTATGCTGGCTGGCGTTTATAACCAACTTAGAAAGAAAGTTTCTAGGAAACCTGTAAAATAAACGTGGATAAGGGAACAATGTAGTGAGGTTCCTCCACATTTTCCTGTTGTGTTCACAATTATTTATTACTATTACTTTTTTTTTAGTGGTAATGTGGCCAACAGCAAAGCCCACTGCCAAAACCGAAAAATAGGAGCAAAGACAAATACGCTGTAATAACCAACGGAAAAACGAACAAGGAACAAAACCAGACGGGAGCACAAATATTATTCTTCTTGGAAGAGGTCCATCAACCATGGAGGGAAAGAAAGGCCATGGAACAAGGGATAGCAAGGTAGGAGAGGGCCGGTCACCTTGGACAACTAACAGGACACCAAACTCCCAAAATCAGATAATATCATCGTGCTCAAGTAAAAACTGAGCGAGAACGTCACAAACTACCTGAGGGTCATGAAAAAGTACCAAAGGGTAAGTGACAGGAAACCTCACACAAAGAAGCCGTTGAAGGGCGGTGTACAACAAACTTTGATCCCCACCAGTGGAATACTGAAACAAGAGATGGGTCAAATCTGTACTTGGGTGCCGCAGGAGGGATTAGGGACTATATGAAGTTTATACAAATGAGACTGGGATGCATTATGACCTGAAAGGAGACAAAAAGAAGTAACTGCTAAACTACGGGAAGTACAATGATGATATCCTTGCCGAGAATATGCATGAAATAAACGTGTATATAAAGTATTAAAAACTGAAGTATGATTTTCCCATGTCTGCTTCAGACAACGTAAAATTTCCCCATTTAATATTTTAATATGGGATATAAAACCGAAAAGGAAATTTTAACTTATTTCATTTACAGTGTCCAAAAAGTAACTAGACTAACACAATAAACCATGCAAGTTGTAAAAAAAAAAAAAAAAAAAAAAAAGTCTATATTTTTATAAATACTTAATTCTGAACTCAGAAAACAGTAAGCATGTGTAAGGCTCTTTCCACATTTTGTTGCTGTTAACAGTCAATTAATAGGCTTAAAACAAAAATGGTGTACTTTTTTTTTACATATGCATAGGTTTTGCAATATACAAGGTTATTATTACTTGCAAAATATCTACTCTCAAAACAGAGTTATTTTCAAAAATAAAAATGTAGACTAATTGATGATTTAACCTAAACTTGGGTTGGTATAAAATATTTGTTTATCAACAGGAAGATTCAAAATAAATGCATGTCACAGAATAAATTTTTAACATGAAAATGTAACAAATGAAATAGTAAATATAATAGAACATTTTTTATAATGAATATAAAGGGGACACTTTCTATGTTCAAACTATATTGGGGAAACTTCATGTGTACACATCTTCAAATAATATACAAAACTGACATAATAAATTTACATATGCAAAGTACTTTATATAATATCTCTTAATAACCTGTGGGAAAACAATTTAACTAAAAAACACAATACATTTTTTAAAAATATAAACGTAAGTCAAACTGAACCTACATGAATAGTTTTTAGGGGCAAAATAACTGATAATGCATTTTGACAAGCAATGCATACAGACTTGATCATCATCCACACTTCAATGTCTGGTTTGTGGGTGTGGCTGGGTGCAAAATGTCTCGAAAATAATAGCATAAAGACAAAATAGCAATGTCAAAATTAGTGAAAGCCAAAGAAACATAAATTTATGACACCGAAAATACTCATTGTATTTGTGTTATGTTATGGTCGGTCACCCTCCTAAGCTGCCTTTCCACAGGTGTCTCTCTTTGATCACCAGAACACTGGTTACGAGGATTGGCTTGACACCACTACACAAGGGTTTCCACAGCCTGCTGCTTACAGGCACCCCAACTGTGGTGAGATGCAGCAGTCTTGCTCCATTACAAAAACATTCCCTCCCTCCTTTTTTTTTTCCTTTCCAAGCACCCTCATCAATGTCAAGCTGGTAGATTGTTATCTCAGCAGGGTGGAGCTTGGGACAAAAACTACACACTTTCTTTGAAAAACAGTGGAAGTTTAGCACCTTTTCTACTGAGGCTTTCGTTTC
Source organism: Clitarchus hookeri (assembly GCA_002778355.1). Classification (NCBI taxonomy): domain Eukaryota; kingdom Metazoa; phylum Arthropoda; class Insecta; order Phasmatodea; family Phasmatidae; genus Clitarchus; species Clitarchus hookeri. The sequence continues at coordinate 1,076,035 of NQII01000183.1, read as the reverse complement.
CATGCATGCTTCCTTATACCAGAATTGTGCATCCTTATACCGGAATACTTTCAAAGTTCATAAATACCCAGGGGAGGGGAAACACTTGGTGAAAATGTTCGACTTTTCAATCGAAGATGAAGTCGAAGGTACAGAAGTCTTCGATTAGACTTCAAAAATGCGAAGCTTCGCACACCCCTAATGGCTACAATATTTCCTGCAAGTTTCAATCATGCATGACTTCGTGAGAGCGGAAAAAACAGGCAGTTGGAATCTCCATCTCTATTCCATCCAACAAATGTTGAGTCACCTTCATGCAGCTGACCATTTTCATTATGCCAAAGCAGCCCACCTCTACCTTCAGAATATGTCTAAACTGAAGTTTACTCTGTCGGATGAAGAGTTTGAATGTTTCGTCAGTCAGGGTTATTTAAGAGTTCAGCAATCAGATAAGTTGTGGGATGGCGTTTGGATGGACATGACCATTGAGCAGAGCGATCTACGATGGTTAGCGATGGCTTGATCCAAGGGCGAAATATGTCTCATGGTGTTGTGGCCCTTACCCCCCTCCCCCCACATTCCTGAGTTATGGCAAATTAAAAAAATTTACAAAATGGTGGGCAAAGAAGCTATTAAAAACGGAATTAATTTTCTAATACCTTTTTCTGTCTTCAGTCTCTTTTTGCCTATACTATCAAGAACTCGTTTACTCGTAAACTAAAATGGTGGGGGCTAAAATAAGTATCATTGAACTGACTTGATTTTTACAGTATTTGTGTTACGAATTCACGGACAAGTTAAAGTTTGGAGATAACAAACTCTCTTACATGTCCTTGTGCAAGTATGTGTCCAGTGTCATAACTTTTATTGTAGTTTGGGCTCAAAACATGTGACGTTTCCACAGCAAATAATTTACTTCCGAACGGATTAACTCTTTTTCTTACTTTAAAACTTTTTCTTTCCTGATATTTTAATATCCTGACAATGATTTATTATGGAACTGAGCTACTATTTTACAGATTTCAGACATAGTAAGTTTAGTATTAAATAAATTCTTGTTACTCATGTTTTAGAAAGTTTCTTGTAATAACCGTAACGGATTATTACAGTTGATAGATTTACCTATGACTGAATCAGCTACTGTAAAGAAATAATTATAAAATATGTTTGTAGTTACTGTCAAGTCTAAAATGGATTCATTATTATATTTAAGTGTGACAAAGGAGTTGCATTCCCATTTGGGACATAATTATCTTCCATGATGTGTGTATTTTATTGGTGGGTGTATTAACAAAAGACTGTCCAAATAGAGCTGTTTAACTTTGCCAATAACTTTCTTTAGGATTTTACTGTAACGTACAAAAAAAGTCAGTAAATTTTTTGTCATAATTTCTGTGAAGTAAACATAATTCCCTTTTTTATTGCAAGAAATTTTAATGGCTTTTGTCAACCATCTGTTATTACTACCAATATTAACTGTTTTGTAAAAAAATTTTTGTTCAAAATACTGACATAAAATTGTGTGAAAGAAAATTTAGTGTTAACATCATGACAGTAATAAACATCTACCAAACTTTCACCACCTAATATACTTCTAAACTGATGTACAGCTGTCCTTGTGATATTCCTTATTTTAATAAATGTACTGGATTCGTTTGAGTTCTTGTTATGTCTGCTTTGTAAATAGTAATGTTTTCATATGAGTACCTGAGCATCATAATCAGACAGAGCATTTATATGACGTTCAATAGAACAACTAAAAGGTTTACGAGATTTAATAAAAATATTGTCTATAGCAGCAGCTGAGTTTCTTTGAACTCTTAGTAGGAAACTTCACCTATGAAATTAGGTTGTACGTTAACAGTAATGTACTTAAGTCATGTTTATGTTGACTATCAACTAAGTAGTCAATATTGAAGAGACCGCAAATAATTAACTCATTCTTTGGATTGTAGTATTTTCTTAAAAGTAAAACTAATTCATTTAAAAAGAACACAAAGTATCCTGAAGAAGAACTATAAGAATACAGTTAATAATAAAAGATTATTTAGTCCAGTTTTAAAAAAACAGCAGCACTTTCTATATATTTTTCCACACACATATCCACAGTATGTAATAATAGTATCATAATCAATATTTAGTTATGTGAAAATACAGACACCTCCTCCCGCAAACTCATGTGTGTGACTACAGAAAACATAACATTGCCAAAATAAGTGCGGTGTAAACAAACATATCAAATTGTCTACCAAAATATTTACCTTAAATCTGTCCTCTTTAGAAACATAAACAAATGTTCTACTGGGGTTACTGCCACAGACAGCCCAATTTAAATAATAGAACTGAAAACATATTGTAAGTGAAACTCTTCACACATTCACAAGTATAACATTTCAATAATGATATAGCTATTCCAAGAAGCGGTTATATGAGTAAACAATGACAAACAAAATTGCAGAACATTCTAAAACACATGTACCAACAATGGATACACTATTGACAATTTCTCTGTTTACTATTCATGGGAATTAATAATAGTATATATTAAATTACCATTTCAAATTAGTAAAGAAATCAATATATACAGGAACAATATTGACTCTTATTACATTATAATCACCAATTTCATTAATATTATTAACTAAAATAAATAGTTGATCAATATAAAACCAATTCAAACAGCCCACCTTGTGCCTTCAAACAACAAGTGTTTTTGAGCTGCTTCCACCATTGTCGCGCTATACTTCCTGAATGTAATGACGGCAGATGTACGGGCCACCAACCAACGCTACACTTCATGGTAGCTTCAATGTCTGCCGGTTTCTTCTGCACCACATCTGAAGTTTTTTCGTTGAAAACTCTGGATCATCATCAAAGTACAGGATCACCACTGCAAATTTCTTTAGTCTATCAGTGTAATAAAACACTTAGATAGAGAAAAATATCACTGTTCACTTCATGTTGATACGAAGCCAAACGTAAAATACTGTGCTGGCAGTTTGGCTTCCAATACACAGTTAATAGACCACATTTTATATTACACACATATTAAAGTGTTCAGTTTCATTGAAAATATTTTCCAAGTCATTATTGTTCATCAACAATCACCATAATCCTTTTATTATTATTGTTCACAATCACCGGCATAAATACTTTTCCTAAAAATGTTAGTTTACTAATAAATTTTCCAATCAGGAAAGTACAAAAATAAATTCTTAGACAGTGTATACAACTTCTTAGCACATTGTTCTAAACTCTACCTTCCCTCTAAATCTTTCTGGAGTAGAAGAATCTAAACTAGTAAGGGAGGAGACAGTGTTCACGATCAAAATTGTCCTTTTGTCTTAACACGTCTTGTAAGCTAAATATAGAAATCATATTTTATACAGGTTACTGCAACAAATAAAGAAAATTATAACCGTTTGCTTTAAGAAAACAAATAAATACAAGTAGTAATCGATATCATCGTACACAAATCCACCAAAATAAAATATATCTCACACATTGTAATTAACATTATTTATTTTTAACAAAAAGGAAAACGTGTGGAGTGAAGAGATGTGGCATGAGTGCAACAGCATTTACAAAGAAGATACACCGTGCACAAATTTCTTTGCTTTGAAATCTGAGTAAGAAGACAGTCAGCTTTCCTCACAAGCTAAAACTGAACACATGCAGGACACGCCTTTCAATCAAAACACAACTGCACATGTTGATTGTACGGCATACTTCCTGCCTCAAACGATTCTGTTCAGGACAAACAAGCTGTACCAGCTACTGAGGTTCGACCAGTGCATTTTGCAAATATACATACTGTGTAAGGCATTGTTTTACAGTGAAGTACCAACAGCTGAACCTAGGAGAAGCTATTCACATGAACAAAGGCTTGTACAACAAATTCACTGGACATGCGCCTTCGCCACAAACGACTGTGTGTTATTTTCCACTGCATGAGGAGAGGTAGGACCGCAGAGGAAAGCACGGTAAATTACAGTGGAGCAAGCTGTTGGACTTTTTGATACCACCTTAGCCACCTCCTGATAAGATCAGTAAATTCACTGCAGACCCAGGTGGAAATGTATTAGCCATATAAGGGGGCGTACAAACTAGTCAGTGCTAGAGTGATTTTCTAAGAGACATCCTACCTCGGCTTGACGTGATGACAACATCAGAAAACTCGGAAGAGATTCGATGAGAAGTGGAAAAGTTAGTTTGTAAATGCCCATTTACAGCAGCAGAGAGCCGCAACACACTACGGAAGCTCAGTAAGAAAAGCAGACTCGAGGTCAACGATTTAGTTCTACGCAGAACTAATCTCATTAGTTCATTCTGGGAAAATGTCACTCGCAAGCTATTCTTAGTATTTGAAGGGCCATTTCGTATCACTGGAGTTATCAGATCAAACTGCTAAGAGTTGTCAAGCCTAGATGGAACAGCAGTAGGCAGATGTAATATTACACAGCTAAAGCCTTATCATAAGCCCAGCTTAAACATTCAATCAACACTTGGCAACAGCTAAACACTGTCTCAGTATGATGGGCATAAGAACTAATTGATTGCTTATTCTGGTATCTATTTCACATCAAGTTGTTGCGAGTTGCTATATTTTCGCTGTAGTGAAGTCCTGCGAAGTGAGAAGCCTTGTGCTATATATTGTCATGAATGGCTAATAGTGTTATTATGTATTGTTCTTGTTTTGTCTTCCGGGTAATATGTTTTAAGGGTACTGTGTTGTGTGTTATTATGTATTATGAAATAGATGTTTTGCCATACATGCCAATTTGTTGCTGCGCACATATTACGCAAAGGACCTACAAGCTACACCGCCTACTGTTGTATATTCCAAAACGAGAGCTGAGTCTACACAATTGTTTTCGCAGATTAAATAATTTGGTGATTTTTGAGGCAACTAGGTACTTAAGGTTAAGGGGGCCATAAAATGATAAGAATGCTGGAATTGCTGAGTTTTATATTACACGAGTGAAAAAAAAAAGAAAATGTAATATCATCCTAGCTGACACTCATGTAAATAACGATGGTACCGATCAGCTGTACGAGGGATCAAGGTGAAGCCTTGGCTGCGTAATTAATGTGGCACACTAATCATTTTTCTACTTTTTCACTGCAGAATGCTGCAATATTGTACTCATCTTGGTACTGTTAATCCAATGGTCCTAATGAGGGGCGTATAATTTGTTGATTGAAGTGAAGTGACAGTGTTAAGCCGATAAATCTCAACTGGTTGCTCCTTAGACTCTCTCCAAAAGATTCGTTGATAGTCACGATGCTCGGGATGTACTATCATCTGCCGATACATTTGCTTAATATCTGCAGTGAAAACAATGTGTGGAATTCTGAAATTAAGCAAAACAGTAAAAATGTCTGTCTGCAACTTTGGACCAGTTAAAAAGACATACTTAAGAGACACACCCAAGTCTGTTTTTGACAAAGCAACAAACACTACCGTAGCTTGGTAGTAGTGGGGTCTGGCCTTTGCACGCAATGGTGTGGAATATAGTTTGGGTTCACACTTCCCAGGTCACCTTCTTTTACACGACTCATGTGTCCGGCAGCCAGGTAATCTTGCATTAAGGCAACGTAATCTGCCTTCACCTCTGGTTGTTTTCTCAGCCGGCGCTCAAACGAGTGAAAACGGCACAGAGTAGAAGAGGCTCAATCTGCCAATATTGGCTCGTGAGATTCAAATGGTAGATCCTACACTGTACCTACCTGTGGGGGAGAAGGGTCGGTGACTCTTGTTGGAGGAAGGTGGTTGGGCGTTTGAGTTGGTGTGGCAGTACCATGCTATAGTAACCAAGCCCTTCACCACACCGGCCCTAGAAAAGGGTGGGTGATGCGTCTCTTATAGCCTCTCTCCACCCATGGCGACCCAAGGCTACTTGTGCCTCACCTGTTTAAACAGATTGGGCTCCACCGCCCGTTCCCTATGAGATGCCAGCTTCCTCGAGGCTGGATAGGGGTATCTGCCGTGATGGCTTGGGCGGACAGTTGGTACCTAGGCCCGACCACTTGGCATTCAGGCCGTTGGGGCCCAAGACAGGAAATTCCTGAATGAAGAAATTCTAATGTATGGTAAAGGTTGTGTTCGATGACAGCCTGCCGACTGCTCTGCGGGTGGCTTTGATGGTAACGGCAGGCGGTGATGATAAAAGGGCATTCCGTTGGGACTTCAGATTCTTAGGAAAATGATGAAGACAACCCTTCAGAGCCTTTCCGCACCTCCTTCCCGGGGGTAGTTTGGCGTGGCAGTCTAGCATTGTAAATCCACAAGTGCCATGGAAAATAAGTGGGAGCACGGGCTGATCAGGTTGGCCCCATCAGAGGCTCTCTCTGATGTACCGATCAATAGAGGTTGGACTCGTGCTGGCAGTGGTTAACTCCGGATGCTTGGAGGAGGCTCGGAGAGATTCCCCCTCTTCTTGAAGAGCCGGGCGGTGAGCAGGCACCTGCTCCGGTGGCGTCCTGTGATGACGTTAGGGGTTCGGATAGTACTCCGGCTAGACTTCACGCTTGGTAATCTGAGTACGAGGATCTTGGACCTTGTGATAGGACATGCTCAGGTGAGCTTATGAATCAGAACGAGGCTCCAGTTCTGGTCAACTTAAGTGAGCGCTGGTCATGTCTGCGTTGAGAGGGCGTGATCCCTCTCCCCCACCCAACTGGGCGGCCGGGGCGCGGAATGGCCAAAATGGCTAAGAGCGCCACATTAAAATATAAAAGTATGGCTGTGACGGCTGTATTAAATACCTTATGTACCTACCTGTATGCTAGAGGTCGGGAGAAATGCCCCCTCTTAAAGAATGGCCGAGCGGTGAGCAGGCACCTGCTTCGGTAGCGTCCTGGCAAGACGTTAGGGGCCAGTATAGTGCTCCGGCCAGACCACATGCTTGGTAATCTGAGTACGAGGATCTCAGGCCTTGTGGAAGGGTGCTCCTGATAGAGCTTGTGTATCAAGTCAGGGCTTCAGGCTTGGTTAACTCAGGTGAATAGCTGGGACACTTGCGATGAGAAGGCGTGATCCTTCTTCCCTGCCAACTTGGCGGCCGGGGCACGGAATGGCTGTAATGGCTAAGAGTGCCACGTTAAAATAACAAAAGTATGGTCATAATGGCTGTATGCATACTCGTATGTACCTACCTGTGTCAGCTCGAGTGTAGCCATCAATGAACATATTTTCACATAACACATCTTCTGGGGCTGGTGGTAATGTGACCACAGGCAGTTCTTCAATTTCCCAAAAAGTTTTCACACTTCATCCAAGGTGGGCTGCTGTACATTTGAAATGGACGAGATACCTGGCTGTAAATATGTGTTAATCTGGACATGTCCCATTAGCACCTAACCCAGCAACATACCAATAGCAGTTAGCGTTCCTGGGGGGGCAGTAACTTTCTTCCCTGTCAGAAGCTGAGGAAATATTTGTGCACCCAGCAAAATGTTACGTTTTCTTGGTGTAGCAAAGGTGGGATCAGCTAGTTACAGTTGTCTAATATGTTCCCAAGCACCTGGCTTAAGAAATGTTGACTGAACATGTAAGGTAATTTGTGGCAAAACTAGGGCCTCAATGGGCCACTAGGTGTTATGACACACGAGGCAACACCTATCGCACTGGTAAGTGGGGTGTGGGCAAGTCCACGAAGTGGAGTTGATAGGTTTTGACGCTTGATACTTAATCGAGAGAGGCATGATTCAATAATGAAATGGGCATGGCTGCCACAGTCAAGCAGAACTCTAACAGGCTTGCAGTTTCCACAAACATCCTGAACATAAGCAACAGCAGTGGATAACATCACAGCAGATGGCTGTGAATCTTTGGAAAAGAAAGACAGAACACAAAGGGTGATATCTGAAGGTGCATCAACAGGCAATTTATCCTGTGCCACTGTGGTAATGGGTTTCTTATGGAAAATGCAGTATCCTATTATGACGAGCATTGCAAAATCGACAAGATTTTAATGGGCAACGCTTTACTTGGTGAGCAGCTTGAAGGCAGTTTATACATAATCATTTGTCCTTTGCCATTGAAATAACGTGCCTGAGGGTCCTTTTACACAAATTCAGAGCATCTGTGGATGGTATGATCACCCTTACAAAAGCAACACTTTTCTGGAAGGGACTTAACAAAGAAACTGCCTGATGAAGTACAATGCTGCTAGGGCACTTCGCGATTGTTAATTGATTTAGGATGGCTATACTTCCGAGACTATGACTTTGCTCGACGTACAGTGTTTTTCAAGAAAATCTGTAAAGTCACTCAATGTAGGGAAGTTCATGAACCACTAGTTTCCATTGTTTTCTTAATGCCTGGTCAATGCATTTCTCCAACAAATGCAGCTGCAACATATCCCATTGATCTACTGGCAGGTTCAATGCCTTCAAAGCGGCTACATTTTCAATGATAGCAGATAACAAGGATTGGGCTGAATCTGTAGTAGCCACAGGAGCTTGCAAAAGTGTGTCTATATGATTTTCCATGATGACTCGTTTGTGATCATACTATTTAATCAACAGATTCCAAGCAATATCAAAATTATCAGAGGTCATTGGAAGTGACTGAATAAGAGATAATGGTTCCCCAGAAAGAAAAGATTTTAAGTAAGTGAAACGCTCCACATTACTGAGATCCTTGTGATCTCCAATCACTGCGGTGAACAAATTGGAATAATTTAACCAACATTTGATACCTCCAGAAAAGGTGGGGAACTTGACTGGAAGGGCGGCTCGAGTATGTGACTGGGTGGTTGTTTGCTGTTCTGATGAAACTGATAGCTGCTTTAGAAACTCGGCGACACACAAAACCTTATAATCAGCATCATCAAACTTTTCAAGCCGCTTGCTGTGTTCCACCTAGTTGAAAGATGTGTCCTCATTACCATGTGCTTAGATTAGAAGATGATCATCCTCGTAACTTGTTTTGATGGATGGCAGATCCTGTCAGGTGGCTTGGAAACTACGGCGTTGTGAGGGGTTGTTGACGGCTTGATCTGCCAACGAAAACGTTCTGTGCAGACGATTTTCGGCTCATTGGAGACGCAAATGTGCTGTAGCTATCGCTGCCATTGTTTGTGCTGAGTTTCGGAACTTCACAAAACTTTAACGTTAAATATTACAGTAGTTTCCAACTATAAATAAACGTGACCTCGCAACACGCGCGAAGTTCACATACGTATGCACGCGATTCACTGTGAACTTCAAAAACACGTCCAAAATCACGTGAAAATCAGCCAGCATGGTAGGTTGTAGGCTGAACTAAATGCTGTTCATCAAGCCATAATGCAACTGCATGCCATGCGTGAATGATAAACAAAAGTAACGGGCAGTAAAAAAGATACACAAAAACACTAAATGTTTATGATCCGGCCGAACGACAAAAATGTCTGGGCATGCAATGACGAGAATGGACCATATATACACTATACAGTTCATTACGACGACGTTAAAATGATTGCACGCAGCGAAACAACACACGCCGATGCCATATTGTGCACAACTAACTCTTTTTTGTTCATTTGTCTGTTCAGTCTAGCCGCATTTTCGGAAATTCACCAATAGAACCACCAGCTGTGAATGTCCTGGTGTGCACCAGTAGAGAATTTCAGAGCATCAGGTTGTTTATATATTTTATGCTACGAGTGCAAGTGAATAAATTCATACATGCAAAATAACTTTATAATACAGGAAACCCATAATAAACACTGTAATAATGTATTTTCTAATAAACATGCTATTTCTTTATAAAATACAAATTACGTTAACATCTTTCCGCAATGTGTGTGCGCATTTAAAGCCACAAAAATTTTAGTTTGCATTAAAATGTGGCCATTTGCCTTTCTTTGACTTTACCGTTCACAAGTGCTTTATTTATTTACATGTGTGTTTGCAAGGTTGTGTTGGAAAATTCATCGATTGATGTACCTGTGCACACCCACCAGATTCACCAACGTTTCCGGCCGGTTGAAATGATGGTGGATGCATCGATTCAACCGAACTCGGTCAAACATTAGTTTCCGAACATCAGGTGTACATCGGTGGATGCACCAATGAATTTTCGAA
>NQII01000183.1:1036762-1065803 GCA_002778355.1 Clitarchus hookeri | reverse complement strand
AAAACAAATTTAAAAGTTTGTCTACAATGCACACCACGCTAAATACACAAGTCTAAACAATATTGATTACAACTAGTATTGATTTGTTTCCTTAAAGCGTTTGTTATAATTTTCTTTATTTGTTGCAGTAATATGTATAAAATATGATTTCTCTATTAAGCTTACAAGACGTGTTAGGTCAAAAGGACAATTTTGATCGTGAACACTGTCTCCTCCCTTACTAGTTTAGATTCTTCTACTCCAGAAAGATTTAGAGGAAAGTTAGGGTTTAGAACAATGTGCTAAGAAGTTGTATACACAGTCTAGCATTTATTTTTGTACTTTCCTGATTGGAAAATTTATGAGTAAACTAACATCTTAGGAAAAGTATTTATGCCAGTGATTGTGAACAATAATAATAAAAGGATTATGGTGATTGTTGATGAACAATAATGACTTGGAAAATATTTTCAATGAAACTGAACACTTTAATATGTGTAATATAAAATGTGGTCTATTAACTGTGTATTGGAAGCCAAACTGCCAGCACAGTATTTTACGTTTGGCTTCGTATCAACGTGAAGTGAACAGTGATATTTTTCTCTATCTAAGTGTTTTATTACAGTAATAGACTAAAGAAATTTGCAGTGGTGATCCTGTACTTCGACGATGATCCAGAGTTATCAACAAAAAAACTTCAGATGTGGTGCAGAAGGCACCAGCAGACATTGAAGCTACCATGAAGTGTAGCGTTGGTTGGTGGCCCGTACATCTGCTGTCATTACATTCAGGAAGTATAGCGCGACCCTGGTGGAAGCAGCTCAAAAACACTTGTTGCTTGAAAGCACAAGGTGAGCTGTTTGAATTGGTTTTGTATTGATCAACTATTTATTTCGGTTAATAATATTAATGAAATTGGTGATTACATTGTAATAAGGGTCAATATTGTTCCTGTATATATTGATTTCTTTACTAATTTGAAATGGTAGTTTAATATATACTATTATTAATTCCCATAAATAGTAAACAGAGAAATTGTTAATATCCATAGTTGGTACAGGTGTTTTAAAATGTTCTGAAATTTGATTTGTCATTGTTTACTCACATAACTGCTTCTTGGAATAGCTACACTGAAAAGCCAAAAAAATTGTTATACGCGTGCATATGCAAATAACAGAGGTATGGAACCAATCAGAGTAATACGATGCGTTCGGCAGCGCCTATATAAGACAACCAGGTTCTGGTAAAGTTGCTAGATCGATTACTGCTGCTAAAATGGCAGGTTATCAAGATTTAAGTGAGTTTGAACGTGATAGTCGGCGCATGAGAGATGGGACATATCATCTCCAAGGTAGCGATAAAGTATAGATTTTCGTGTACGACCATTTCACGAGTGTACCGTGACTATCGGGAATCCGGTAAAACATCAAATCTTCGACAACGCTGCAGCCGGAAAAATATTGTTAACGAACGGGACAAACGACGACTGACGAGAATCATTAAACGTGACAGACGTGCAACCCTTTCTCAAATTGGTGCAGATTTCAATGCTGCCTGCATAACTTCAGACATTAGTCGAGTCCATGCCACATCGTCTTGCGGCACTTCTGCATGCTCGCGGAGGTTCTACACGATATTAGGCAGGTGTACCAGTTTTTTTGGCTCTTCAGTGTATATCGTTATTGAAATGTTATACTTGTGAATGTGTGAATAAATTCTGTTTTCAGTTCTACTATTTAAAGTGGGCTCTCTATGGCAGTAACACCAGTAGAACATTTGTTTATGTTTCTAAAGAAAGGCAGATTTAAGGTAAATATTTTGGTAGACAATTTGATATATTTGTTTTCACGGCACTTATTTTGGCAATGTTATGTTTTTATAGTCACACACCAGATAGATTAATTTACTTTTATTTATTTCCAGGTCATTAATATTTACTGTGTATCATTTGTAATATTTATAATATTTCTTTTATTAATCAATTTTAAATTTACAGTTTATTTGGCTCTTTGCATTTTCTATTTTGATGTACTGGACTACTATAAGTTGAGTTTTCTTTGCTGTAGATGTGTTTATGAAATTTAGTTTATTAATTAAGGTCTCAGGAAACAAATTTTTCTGAGATATGAAGATATTTTTTTTCATTGTTAAAATGGAATTCTAGTCATCCCTAGAGCTAGCCTAGCTCTTTTCTTTTGGCAACTATTCCTAGCAGTCTAATTTTATAGAGAACAAGATTAAGAAATGCAATTTATTATACTACTCATCCTTAGGAATGCTGACGAAATCTGCATACCGACAACATGAAGCATTTTTATAAGGCCACTGCATTTTGGTAGACACTAGTTACAAATATTTTAAACAGTACTAACTTTTATTGCAAATTATTGGACAGAAGTTTAAGTACAGTGAACAAAAAGTTTTGTTGAGAACATTTTTTTTTTTTCCCCGCTCTATTTGAGAAGACATCTCAGAAGTCCTGGTAAAAGAACTTTTGACTATCAATTACAGTCACACAATTAAAAAAGTTTGAAATGGAATTATTCATTACTGAATTCAGGGGTAAGAATTATTCTTCATCAATGAAAGACGAGAGAAGCCTGAATGTTTTTACACAGAATGCAGGTTAGTTGAGTTTTGTTTTCTTTATCTGTTGAAGGTACGGAAAATTTAATCTGCAATGAATTTTAAGGTATTTTATTTTCTGCAAAACTATGAATTGCATAGTTAGATTGTAAACTAATTAATTTAATTTTAATTTATGGCTAAGTTTTATGTTATTTCTGAAGGTTTTCCTTTGTGTGTCAATTACATGGTTTTCTTGAACAAGTGTCATGTTTGTTTTGTTTCCTTGTTAACAGCTTCCAAAATAAAGGTAAACCTCAACTATACTTATTCATTATCTTTATACTAATTGTTGAGTGTGCCATTCATAAGCATTGGATATTTATTTACACATTAAGAGGTAACAGTGTGGATCGTTGTGATTTTCTCTTATGTGTTTGGCAAGGGGTAAAGCAATATTGGTTATTATTTTTCTCTCATTTTGACACTCACATACGTCTAGCCACAAAAACGGCCACTTTTTTACATTCTTCAACACCACAAAATTACACTCAAATTGAGTTAGGCCTAAGAATGCAAGAAGCTCAAAAGATAGAAAATACAATCAAAAACATATATGTATTTTTGTTTTATACTGTTGCAGACCTTTTAGCAAGAAATATTTATAATAGTCTCCCACAATACCATTTTGACAATCCCTAGGCATCTAATGTTACTCTCCAAGTTTTAAGCATATCAATTTAGACGAAAACTCTGCTCGAGGGACTCTTCTTTACATTCCTTGGCCAAAACCACATTAACGTAATCACTTTTAGCTGTAACCAATGCTAAAAGCTATAGTGATGAGCCCAAATAAAATTAATTTCGGCATCATCCTGTATTACGATGAACCGCATTGTAAGAAGACCCAAGCCAACCGATGAAGATAATTAAGGAAGCAGAAATTACATACACTAAAATGTTCTACAGTATCAATGAAGTTCATAAGCCCATTACGTTACACGTAATTTTGAATTGTCCGACAAAGAAATCACAACAAAACTAGCATATACATACACAAAGGAAGAACAAAGATTAACATGGGTGCATGTGTTGTTTAACTCTATAACCCTCTAGTTGTATGGATTTGTAAGCAAAGCGAAAATACTAACTGTGTTTAAATTAAACACACAGTTTATTTTAATCAGCTGAAGATTATTTCTGGAAGAGGAAATATGAGTTATATGGCGAATGTACAGTATGAAGTAAGTACGCATGCAAATTAACATATGTGATACCCTAAGTGTCGCACTTTTCTCCAGTCCTCTCCATACTGATTTATTAATAGACTGTGGTTGGCCAAATACAGTCAAGACAATGGGCAAAACTAAAGCACACACTAAAGTAGAACTTGGCAAAGACTTTGTAAGAGAAATAAAAACCCAGCTGAAAATAATACAAAATAAGAAAGATAACAACATATTATAGTGATATTCTATTGACTTATTCAATATTTTTTTATACAACATTAGTAATGCTGACCATTATTACTTAAGTACACCAAAAAAATTTGGGCAAGAAAAGAAAATTACGTGGATGAAAAACATGGGTGCAGTAAAATGAAAAGTAAAATTTGGTCTGAAATATTTTCCACTCTCTATGAACTCTGAAAATTGTGTTCTACAAAACAGATATAGTTTTGACATGAAATAAAATTGATATTACCATTAATGATTTTTTTATATTACCATCTTTATTAAAGTTCCCAATTTAGTTTTCAACTTTAAGTATGATCACTTTGTAACACACATGTTAACAACGTACGGCCTGACAAGCAAAATTAAACTTGAGCATGAATGTTTGAAAGGTAAAATGGGCTACTGGGCAAATTTTGATTGACAACAAATTTTGATGAAACTGTCAACATTTCAATTTTCAAAGACTTGATGGAAAAATTAAACTTAAATGCAAACATTTAAATTATATCAGTTTAGATTATGCAGGTCTTTAGAAACAAGATGGCTTTTACTAAATGGAGTATTTGAAGTCATCTCTAAGTCCTTGTTAAAATCATTAAAAACTAATTTTTTTTTAATTTTATTTGAAACTATAGTGGTTAGAGGAAAATCTTGCATTCCTCGATAATCCACAGTTCTTAAAGCACACTTCAATGAACATATGTCCAATTAAATCAAATTGATACTGCCACATAAAACAAATCTTTGTAATTTTACTTCAAATGTGTGCTCTTTCTTTTTTCATACTTGAAACATTCTATATCATTTAAAATTTCCACTGACACCTCAACAGATCCTATTACAACAAATCACTAAAGGAAATCTCCAAATGATCAGAATACCAATCACTTTGAACAATAAGACATGTCATGCGTTGGTCGACACGGCAACATCACACAACTTTGTGCATGTTGGGTTCGTCAACGTCAGTAAACTTAAGCAGGCAACACAAGTACTACAACTCGCTACACGGCAGCACATGGGGGAAACCATGGGAGAGACAAAAATAACCGTCCGAATACGCAATATGGAAAACACCACCACAGCCCTCGTGCCAGCTGACCTACGTGAGGATGCCATACTAGGTATTCCCAGGCTCGACAAAGTTCAGGCCCATATGTTAGCCACACAACAACAGTGCTCAGACACCCAACGCAGACTAGCAGAAATAACACAAAGCAACGGAGAATTGTGGCACAAAGAAGAAGCACAAGAAGTGGAAGCTAGGCTACACCAACCAGAAGCACCATGGTATCTCTGTGTACCCAAGGACGCACGTCAACAGGTGTTACGTCATGTGCATGCCAGTCAGTTTGCACGTCATCCATGAGCACAACAACAAGAAATGTGCAAGCTCATTTTCACTGGCCAGGAGCCCTGTGGGATGTGCGCAGGTACGTACGTGAGTCCGTGACATATAACCATTCAAAAGCAGCCATGCAGATGGAGTGACGCAACAACAGCCACGAGTGCCAAACGAACCATTAAAAATGATCTCATTAGTCTTGATGGGCCCTTACCCCCGCACAACCGCCAAAAAACACTTCATTTTAGTTGTAAGTGACTGGTTTTCCAGGTGGACAGAAGCCTAACCAGTTTCCAGTGCACTAAACATTGCACGTTTACTGGAGGCCTTGTTCTACCCCCCAGAACACTACTCACGGACAACAGTATACAGTTCACAGGGAGACAGTGGCATGAGCTGTGTACTAAGTGGGGGGTAGTACACCATACCACAGCCATTTACCACCTGCGAGCCAACCCAACAGAGCATCAAAACCAGGACCTCAAGAGCCAGTTGCGCCTGCGGATTGGCAAGAATCACGCAACCTGGGCTGAGCACCTGCCAGCGACCCTTTTCACCAGACGGCATGTGAATCTGGCTACGGGCCAATCACCTGCCGTAATTCTACAAGGCAGAGAACCATTGCTGCCTGGAGAGATCGCCAGATGGCATACAGAGAGCGTGGGCGAAGCAGAGGACAGCGCAGCATGGCAAAAACGCAGACAGGCAGAACTGCAGGCCGCCCGCAGGAACCAAGCCCACTATATAGCAAAGTGCATGCCGGCCACCGCGCAGATTAACACCCAGACAGCTGATGCATGTCCACGAACATAAACTCTCCAGCAGCACAAAATTATTGCGTGGGAATCGCCCCTAATAGGCATGATGACAGTAACAAAGAAATACAAAAATAATGCTTTTAATTATTAGAATAGATAACAAAGATCGTAAAAAATATACGTAATTTCACATTAATTGTGAGATTAATATTATATTATTAAAATAAAAATACGAAATACGACAATCCGCCATGTTTTGTGAAACACCAATCACAGCGTATTACGTCACGCCTCATTTGCCTATTGTAAACATCATTGAGTTTCATAGATTTCATTCGAACTTTTCCTGTGTTAATCAATAACTCTGTTGTTTCAACAATCAAACTGTCCAGTTTTGAGTATCCATATCCCAAACCAAGGAACGTTAACGATGCATCAAGGATTTATCAAGGCAAACAGCTCTAATTTGCCGAGAGTAGATTTGTTGATGCTGGGAGAATTTCTTGCATCAAACAAAGACTTTTGCTCAGCAGAATTTCGAAATGTGAAAACTTCCATGTCAGTACCTACATTAACAATCTTAAATAACAATAATTTAAAAGTCTAAAACACGTAAAATTGCTTTTTAATATGCACTTTATGATAGGTTAGAGGTTATGTTAGCGAAATGTTGTTTTTAAACTATATCATGAACCTAATTACATGTTGCTTTCTTTATTGATTCAAGGCTTTCGAAGGCTTTTGTATCTCAATTTCTAAGCAGTCAATAATGCAACTTACATGGTGATATTTATGCCTAAAAGCCATGGGTAATTTATTTTTTATTGAATCTTTGTCTAATTTAACAATAAAAGGACGCAATAGACTAGCTATTAATGGAATGTTTTTCATAAATATTTTGCTAGCATAAGTTGAACTCATAGAAAAATCATCTTTCTCACTTTCTTCAACTATTCTCTTTCTTCGTTTATTGAGAATATATGGTCGTTGTACAGTATTTGAAGTGCGTTTTCTTCGATCTGGTTGGCATTCAAATTTAGTGGGAACACACCCAGGTTTCATGCGCACTTGTGACACTGAACCCATCACAAGATACTGAATATAATTATCCATATCATTTGGCAACTGTAACGAGAATAAGAACCTGTTAAAATAACCAGTGGTGGAGGAGAACAATAAATAAATAATTGAATCCTAACCTCTAAAGTGATCGACTTTTAAAAGTACATAGGTACTTATTGTTCAGACAAATGACAATTTCTCCAACCACATCAAGTACACACTATTATAATCGATAAAGGTATAAAGGAAAAACGTACATCAAAATGGTCTTCACAGAAATAAATTGAAGAATTAGGCGATACAATTGCAGGGTCCCGCCGTGCAAGATTTAACCACTTATTTCTCATTGTTTTGTTGTTTGGAACGTAAACGAAAACCTTGTTGGGAGTTTTTATCGATGTGTTAGTACATTTAGGCACTGCACACCACTTATACACTTTAGAATTCATTTTAAAACACAAAATAACTTAATTTGTCTGACTATTGTCGAGTATTTGTTACTGGTTGAGGTTTGTTTACGCGAGGCGTGACGTCACAAGCCGGCGCCATTACGCTTTAAGCGTTTTAGTGCGAAATTTAAAATAACTATTTTAATGGCTAATTATTGCTATTAAACCTTAATTTCCTGGAAAAATTATAGATTTTTAGTAAATAGTGGAAGCGTAAGAACATTATTTAATGTATTTTAAAAAATTGTCATCATGCCTATTGTAGCGGACCAGACGCAGTAATAAAGGCTCTCAGAAACACCATCTACCTTATAAAGGTAAGCAAACAGGAAGTGTGTCGCCATGCACCATGACGACCTCTACCTGCCCATAAAGAAGTCAGCACAGAGAAGCCTGGTGCGACGACGCCCAACCAATAGGGCATCCAAAACAATAACAGAGCAACAACGCCCACCGCCCCAAGCAGCAAATTGGGCACGTCAAGTCCCGAGACCGATGGGATCACCCTTCGGCAACTATTTCCACCTGCGGCATCCAGCATCTCGATGCCCACAAGGGACGCAGTGGAAATTCAGGAGCCCAGTGGAGAGTCATGACCACCAAGCAACGACAGCACAACACCTGTAGGCTCGACCGGGTCAGCTTGTAGCGTCACGATGCCCCGCATAGTGACGCCCACCTCCAAAGATGTCGCAGTTGGTGAGCCACCTGTGGGCGGGTTCTTCCAGATGCACCTCAACGCCTTTGAGGTATTTCTCAACAGCAGACACCGCGTCGTGACGCCCGGCACAGCGATGGGGGGAGTATATCAGGCTTAGACAGCCTGACTGCAGCGCATCCTCCTCTCCCCTCGCCTAAACAGCAGACACGTCTGCACCCACATACCTGCAGCAACGGAGATGTCACAGCAGAGGAGAGGGACTCCATCCCTNCAACACCGCCGGGGTTACGGCCCTGAGCCACCAGCAGCCAGTACCATGCCGCACTCACGCAGACCTTACCAGCTGAGGCCATGTCACTGGATCCAGCCCCCGACCACCTGTTGCACCTGATGGCGTGATGGGTCACCTGGGGGACTACGGGGTCAAGCAGTCACCGAAGAGGGGGGGCATTTGATGTGAGCTACATATCCATGTGCGCTCTTGTGTCCACTTGCACCTCCGCAGTCACTTACACCATCTTGCCGACACCGAGCATAAGTAAACACACAGCCGCCTCGTCGTAATGTACGTGACTCAAGTGACCATCTTTGCTTTATTTACCTCAAGAGGTAACTCTTTAGGGGAAAATAACCAGCGGTCCAACATGGCGTCCCCCCGAAAGCCCCAGTCAGGCGCCCCGGCAATTGGAGGCAACGTCGGTGCAGCTCGCACCACGATGCCCTGCGTACTTCCCACCTGCGCGACGTTAACCAGCCTGCTGGCTGGGATATCAGTGCTACGTGATCCCAAGTGCAGTTAAACAGTAGGGAATAAAATCCAGAAGCAATACAAAGTGTCAAAAATGTTGTAGCCAAATAAATTCAGTTCATTTCTTTATTAAAACCTCAAAAGAGCATGGCTACCCACACTCCTTTTCCAAGATGGACTCGTCCAACCCACCCAAGCTGGAACACTTGAACTCGCCCATCAGCGAAACAAACCAGAAACTGAAATACATTTGCGAAACTTACCGGAAACTGAAATGCATTTTCAGTTTATCGTTATTCCAGTCAATTTTAGTATGTTAAATACGTTCAATGTTTAAAAGAGTAATTATGTATTTTTTTCACAGCAGACAGTTTTTACTTCATGTTTCTAGTGCAATGATATCCCCTGTGATGTCACAGTCACAAACATAATTAATACTTAATTAATCACGGGGATGTCACAAAACATGTTCATCACCATGAAATTGTACTTTGTAGCATATTAATCATCATTAAAAGGGTTCATGTT
Organism: Clitarchus hookeri; assembly: GCA_002778355.1. NCBI lineage: Eukaryota > Metazoa > Arthropoda > Insecta > Phasmatodea > Phasmatidae > Clitarchus > Clitarchus hookeri. The sequence continues at coordinate 1,056,251 of NQII01000183.1, read as the reverse complement.
ATAATTCATGTAATTTTTGGTGCTGGCTTTGGCCACAATTAGCGGAAGCCGACGCCATGATTTTAGTCTGACTTAAGCACTCTGCCTAGCAGGCAGCACGGGAGTTTCGCTCTGCGCCGACCCCTCGGAACATTCATTTTAGGCTGCAATCACTTTCAATTCAATAGTATTTTCATGTAAACAGAACCTTTTGCTTAACCCGTATCAAGGGGATGACCGTGTGCCTTCCTGTCATCTTTAACAAGACTTAATGCATACCACGTAACTGCATCTAATTTTCATGGCTTAGGTCCTTATTGAACAGCAATGGTCACCGGCAGACTACACTGCCAGGTTTGCATAAGGTTATCAGCGTAAGTGTGTGTGTATCACAGAAGTAAACATCTTGAATAACTACGAGTGTTTTATTTACTTTATTTACCCCTTAGGGTAATTTGGGCACTGTACCCTATTGCAACAGTAACAAGTGTAAGTAAGGCGTGTGAGGTGGCCTACAACCTCGCCAGCATAAAGAGGGAAAACTCCAGGGACCCATGGCCTTCAACCGCACTACCCTCACTAATTCATGCTCGCTGAATTATGCCGCTGGGCAATTTCACCAGTTTTCGCTTTAATGTGGCAAGTCGGATAAAGCAGGAACTGGTAATTATAAAGAATAGCGACTTTTCTGAAGGCGACATAGTAGACCCACTAGTTATATATATATTTGTTTTGCATATTTTGTTTGATATTTAGGAGGGATTAATGATACAATAAGCAGAATGTCAAAAATAAAATAGATAAAATAGGATGAGTTCGGCCACTTTGTTTACGTTGGATGACGTTGTATAGCACTATAATGATTGGTAATTATCTAGTTTCGGGGGTTTTCTGAAAAACACAATAAAAATTTTAAATTATGATATATTTCTACTCTACTAATGATGCAGAACACGAATATACTAGGGGCATTAACGTCCGACTAATTTCGTAATATGTGCCCACCTAACCTAACAAAACCTAACCCCACGATGGGCGAATCACTATTTTACATTTTTAANCCACGATGGGCGAATCACTATTTTACATTTTTAAACTAACCTAGGATTGTTGGGTTTTACACTAACCTATGATGTTAGGATTTTACACTAACCTAGGCTGTTTGGGTTTTACACTAACCTAGGATGTTTGGGTTTTACACTAACCTAGGATGTTTGGGTTTTACACTAACCTAGGATGTTTGGGTTTTACACTAACCTAGGATGTTTGGGTTTTACACTAACCTAGGATGTTTGGGTTTTACACTAACCTAGGATGTTTGGGTTTTACACTAACCTAGGATGTTTGGGTTTTACACTAAAATACGAATGTAGGATTGCAGGGATTTAAAGGAACCGTAAAACACACCAAAAGAATGTAAATTGACTCACCTAGGTAGGGGGCTGGTATAATTCCTCTGACGTTAATAGACACAAACAAACATATTTCGCAAGTTTTTTTTAATATGTTCTACTTATTTTAACACTACGGCCGCTTCAATATCAACTAGGTAAGCTATGCTGAATTCATTAAAACAACTTTTGTTGGCATAAAACGTTTCGTTCATAAACATAAACAAAGTGTCAGAAACAGTCATCTCACAAACTTGTTCAATTTTTTAAAATATGTTGCACTAATTTTAAAGCGATGCCCCTAGTATATTCGTGTTCTGCATCATTAGTAGAGTAGAAATATATCATAATTTTAAATTTTTATTGTGTTTTTCAGAAAAGCCCCTAAACTAGATAATTACCTAATGATTTAGTAAAGTAAACAAATCTAAATCGGCAGTCAACTGTCTGCTAAGGATGTGTAGACATTACTGTAGGTTCTGGGGTCAGTATATGCAGTACTGTGCAGTTCGTGGCGAGTGGAGTGTTGCTGCGCGCGTGAGTTGAGACGTCCAAATACAACCGTGTCAAGGCTTGTGATTTAAGAATGGAGGGTGCAAGTACGAGTGCTTCTGTACGTGACAGTCGTCTATGTGGCAGGTGTAACTTGGACGTTTGCCAGTTTGTAGAATTAACGTTGTTTTGACCCCCGTTACTTGATTTTTTAGTAGATCATGGTGCAAGTCATGCACGACAGTAGTCGAACTGGCCGAGGACAGTAAATTTTTTCGCTGTCAGCGGTCAGATAGGACACGTGCAGGTACAAAATGTAAAAAGGTGCTTTGCAATGACAAACGCGAGCATATGCACCACTTTCTACTTGCCGTGGGAAAATTGTGCCCGCCGCCTACCTAGGCGAGTTAATTCATATACTTTCGGTATATTTAACTGTTACTTTAAAACCCTAAAATCCTAGATTAGAATAATATCCTACATTATATTAAAATCCTATAATCTTAGGTTAGATTAAAATCCTATAATCCTAGGTTAGATTAAAATCATGTAATCCTAGGTTAGATTATAACACTAAAATTCTAGGCTAGATTTAAAATGTTAATTCACTCATCTTGGGTTTACGTTAAGTTAGGTTAGGTTGGCACATATTAAGAAATTGGGTAGACAAATGTTAAATTAAGGTGTTTTTATATTTTTTGTGCATGTATTTCTAGTGATTTTACCCCACAATTTCCCTGATCTTTGTAGTCCTCCCTACTACCGTTGTTTGTGGTTTGTAATCATAATTTGTTAATGCCCCTACTAAATTCGTGTTCTGTATAATTAGTCATGTGGAATTATAACACACTCCCGTGATTTTTTTCTTCAGTTTTCGGAAGTCACTATTCTTCAGAATTACCCTTAAAAGACTAGCCACTAACATCAACAACATTCAACACGATCCCCACGTTCAATTAGCAGCAAGTTTTCCTACGCCCGTATACTACGCTTGTTTTCGAATAAATCACACAATTAGACAATTAACATTTAAAAAATCACATGAACAGTTGGGCTACTGTCTTGCCAAATAACACAAACCAAGTCAGACAGAACGATAAACAGATAACAACCACCATACGTACCTGAATAAACCATGTAACATTTCAATTCAACACAAAACTACGAAGTAATTAAGAAGTTCACAGCATCGACAGTATTTTGTAAAAGGGTAAATACTTAAATTAGCCAACATAGAAAAACAAAAGTACCTTTCTAAAAATTAATTCAACAGAAATTCTCAGTACTAGATTCGGTAAAAGGAATAAAATTAAACATGACAATAAACCAAGCAAGAAAAGATAAGATTAAGAAGACCTAATGCAATAAAAGATTAGTAAACAACTCCACATTAACTATAATTAAAAAAAACTAAAAAGGAATAGAGTGGTGACATTTATAGCAAGCAAAGAACTTCTTGGTCGTGTAAAGGTACTAAAAGTTGTTAAATAATGAAAGGTTTATTAATTTTTTACATTGTGGAGATTTAAATTAAACTACCCTTGTTTACATTATACACTGACATTCATACTTCTAAAATATTGAGATTTTAATTAATTGGATATTTTAATGTCTTAGGTAGAGAGATTAAAGCTGTTTAATCTTATGTGTTTTCTCCTGGTATAACATGAGCCGCGCATAATATGTGTGTTATATGCCTATGAGATCATTAACTTTAATCGTTTCTTGATAAGTCTCTCATATCAGGATATAATTTTTTATTGATATGTTAATGAAGGAGGGTTCCCAGAGGCTAGCCCAGAGGCTCTCTAAATAGACATACATGCTGACGGTTGATAACAAATTTCTCTCTCAACTAATCCATTAAATTTTTTATTTGTGACCACCAATCCTAAGGCCTAATTGTAAGAGAGCCATCACAATTCTTGCAAATGTGCACAGGCTATCGAAGCCGCATAAAATCATCAGATTTCTTAATTTTTGTTGTTTTACTAAAATCTCAAAATAAGATGCATGGACGCTTGTGACGTTGTCAATATGGACCTGCAAATCGTAATCCTGAACAAATGGGTATGGTTTGAGATTGCTATTGATTTTTTATTATTTGAACAATGCTAGTAATTCTATCAGAAGGAAATTCTACAAAATATTTTACTGGCGTGAAATATATATTTTTTTTACTCGAAATTTCGGAGTTGAGTCTATTCTAGCATATTAGCCGAGATGGAATTTTGCTTTATGAAACAAATCAGTTTAACGATAATTTATTTGAAGCATAATTTACTGCAGAAGAACTGTAATTATCTGAATTGATGAATTTTTCATGTAATGCTGTGTTTTTTATTTAATTACTTTAGATAGATAGGGATGGGTAATTTTCAAAGCTCTGAGAATTATGGACTGAAGCATAATTTTATTTGTGAAGGAATGTCTTTGAAAGAGTCTTATGTCTTGTATTTATGATAATGGTAATGTTTGTTGTGTTCCCCATGTTAATTTATTTGAGAATATATTGCTTCCTTCTCTAATCGTGCCTGTATAATTAAAGTAGGTGTGAAACACATTATTAAATTAAGGGTTTGATTGTGCTGTATGTGTATTTGTTTGATACAGCTTATTTGACTCCAGGAACGAACAGTAATTAGTACTGTTCTTTCACTTACCTTTTGAGAGAATGTGAATTTGCTGGAACGTCATTACAATTCTTTTTTCTTATTTACTGAGTTTAATGTGTTCTTATACTAAAGTAATGGGGTACGAGGAATTTAATTCCCCTTGGTTATTGTGTGTATCGAGCTATTACACAAAGGAATTAAAGTGTAATCTATGTGATATACTTCTCTTACCCAAGAACACATTTATACTACAAAAATATCCCATACCACAAGCACAACAGTAAAGTAAAACACATTTACACATTATTATACAGAAAATAGGTGGCAAGCCAACATGGTGGCCTAGTAAGTATGGTCAAATAAGGGTACAGATAGAAAACCGTATTGCATATGAAGCTCCTTGTGCCACAGTAGTGATGCCGTTATGCAAGGCAACACAGCGAATAACAAATTAACTACTGTTTGCATGCCCATTACCCCCTCGTATATTCATGAAACCAGTACTGAGGAAACCGAAAACGCATTTTCCTCTGAAATTTTTTATAGGAATGAAATACATGAAAGTACCACAGAAAATGTAGTTCACCTTGAAACCACAAATATGGTATATATTACATGCCCAGAATCTAGTATAATGTTAAAAGTAGAAACACTGATGCAATGTTCGGAATCGTTTCAAAGCAATTTAAAATATGAATTAAGTAAGTAGATGAAACAGAACAATGAAACTGTGACATGTAATTTACAGAACGAATTACGCGAACAGAATTTAAAAATTAATGGGTTAAATAGGAAGTTCAAAAATCAAACACGTCATTTGGAAAGTTATTTGGTAGGTCAGTTGAACACTAAGAAAGCTGAATTACAATCTAATATGCAGGTTCTTAATGCAAACTTCTCTGCCACACAAAATTCAGTTTCCGAGTTAAAGACACAAGTTGAAAGCTTAGCTCATGACCGTAACACTAGTACAAATTAATATAACTACAGTTGAAAGTAGGCCAGTCATATAACTAAAGACCGATCCAAATCTAAAAATTGCAAGGGTAGACTACTAGCGATCCTTATTTTGAACGTCACCTAGATGATTGACTGCGACAGACTGAAAGTGAATACCATTCATCAAAGCAGAGTTATAAACAGGAAAACCATGTACTGCATGACAAACCAATCTCGTTGGCAAATATTTGAGCAAGTTAAGGGTTACTCTAGCTACACTACTGTATTGCAAGGACACTCAACACCCAGTGATGTACAAGTCTAAACCTCTCTCATGTTATAACCCTACAACTACTAATATTCTGTTGTAAACCCCACTGCAGTATATATATGAAAATCCAGTTAACTACATAGGTCAATTGGAAGACTATACTAAACTATTTGGTTTGTCGGAGGAGGACTTATCGCTTTGTTTAGGGGTCAGTTTGAAGTCAACCACTTCCTATCGGTGGGAAATGGTTAAGGGACAAACTTACACTTTCAGTCAATTCAAAACAATCTTCCTCGGACAATATTTGAATGCCAGAATCCAGTGGGATTTAGGGGTTAGGTTAACCGAGGCGAGGCGAAGGCGAAGCGAGGCGAAGGAAAACTGTGGAGAAACAATTCTTTGAATTGTTTGATCGTAAAAGACACCTAAATGCACCGAAAATTTTGCCGTGGAATTTGCTGAGATAATTGTATTGGAGCTCCCTACAAGTTATCAGGAACGGTGGGTAGACCTGACTTTTACCAATATATATGACTTTCGTCACCAAATTTTAAAGATAGATCAGTCAGAATGGCAAAGACCTATTCCTAATAGAGATGTTGAACGGCCAGACCAACAATGTACTTCACCGTTGTACCCACATCCTAGAAACCAACACAATTCAGGTCACACAAATTTCCCTGGTAACTCTCCAAAAGTAAATGTAATTCAGTTTGGTCAAGAAGATGGTTTGGATGATCAAATATTTAATCAGAAAGGGTTAGTTAAAAATAGTAAATTCTTCTATTCTTCCAATAAAAGAAATAGCAAAAAAAATTTTGCCAGGTTATCGCCGGAATGGGAATGCAAATATTTCCTAACAGAAGGGTAATAAAGACTCATCACCTAAACCGAACGCGTATGTACATTCCGATAGGACTGTTTATGTTTTGCCCGACCATAATAATCATTCTAATATTTCAACCCTCCAGAATTGCCTGGGTTCTCCTAATGGCAAACATAAAAGGAATAATATTTCTGATTTTTTGCAAATGCAACCAATGGGTGTAATACAGCTTGGTTTTGGAGGGCCCATTGCTCCACCAGTACCTGGACACACTTTTGATCTATTGCAAAAACCTGTTCCACACCAGCAGGTGATACCAAACTTTTCAGCACAACCTCCTGCTTTACAACCTCAATATTATTTTGTAAATAATTGAAAATGTTATTTTTAGAGGAATGAACCTTTGAACCACTTAATGGCGGTGTTTCAGACTACTGCTAAAAGTAATCCTTTAAATTTCAACACGGATTGGAAACCATCCCAAACCCACTGAAAATTTAAAACTAGACAGGGTTGTCAGTGAATATCTCCGAGCGCTGGCCTAGGGAGATGATTTTATGTTTGTAAAATTTGATACTACCACTCCTAAAATAATTTGTACTGGAGCCAGTAAACCTGTTCGCACTTGTGCTGTGTTAACATTAATGTTGGACGAGTCTGAAAGAGAATTCTTAATTAGGAAGTTTAGTGAAGTATTGTCTAACTCAAGAGTTTAATTTGACTCCAGAGTTGAATTTAGGTGTTTGTGGTATTGCTGTAACTACACTACTTGATAGCAGAGCTGAAGTTAGTTGTGTCCATGAGGAGCTCGTAAAAACAGATTGAAAACCTCGAACACAAACTTCCAGTTTCCCAGTACTTAGGTTGAAGATAATAGGCGTATTTCAAGAGCAAGTCCTGTGGTTAGTAGATTGACGATTCTAACTATAGATTGCTTGGGATCTAGGAAGCAAGCAGTGGTATTGATTATCAAAGGTTTGACCAAACCTTTAATACTCGGTACAGCTTTTCTGACACAATATGGAATAATACTTAACTTTGGAAGTTGGCTAATGATTTCACCTGGCAGTAATGAGACTCTACCCATCCCAGATAAGTGGCAAACATCTGACAGTATGGTAAACTTGTTAACCAAGGATGCAGATGTTTTCGTTTTGTCTCAAGAACCTCATTCACCTTCTAACCCTCTTCAATTAGTATATGTCGGTATTTTTGATCCTTTGCCAAAATCTAAAGATGGAGTGAGATTACTATTCGTAATGCTGGATTTATTCTCTAAGTACACTAAATTATATCCAATTAAACAAGCCAGTGCAAATACTTTGCTAGTAAAATTAAAATTGTTCATTGCAGAAGTACACAAACCAGTGTGTATTTTGTCCGACAAAGGAAGCAAAATTTACCAGAGTGTTATGGCAGAGAGGACAATGTCAGCTTGACATTGCTCCTACAACTATTTATGTTTGGCATCCTCAACATATTTCGATTTAAAGAAGCATGAAGACACTGGGAATCATGCTTCGCATCTACTCTAACGATGCTCAACAGAGTTGGCGAGTTCACACGGTTCATCTATCGACAGAGTATACTCCACATAAGGTAGCACTCAGGCATGTTTCTTAAGGACGTTTTACCAAGACTTGACATGTGTATAACTGCTGAAGACCCGGAGAAGATACATCAATAATTGGCCGATTTGGTGAAGAAACGCCTGTTTACTGCTGCTGAGAGCCACAAGAAACACTTCAAAACTAGTCAATTGTGCAAATTTGGTATTAATGGCCTAGTTTTAAGAAGAACTAATCCGGTTAGTTGGCTTTGAGAAAATGTCACGAAAATGTTATTTGTTGTTTTTGAAGATCTATATAGTTTTACAGGCATACCACGAGGTAATTGTTACAAGTTGTCTACACTCGGAGGAACATCGGTGAGCAAATATAATATTACCCAATTGAAACCCTATCGAAAGCCCGGTATTAAAGTTTAAGTTACCCAGTTAAAGCTAAATTATAGTCAATGTGTGACTCGCCTATGGTACTTTTCAATAGCTTGTCCAGTATATATATCAAGCTTATCAAGTGAAAGTACTATGCTTATTGAGCTGTAGAAATGTCCTACTAATTGTTAAAAGTATTGGGCTATTGTACTTAATACAGTCCAGTGGCATTACAATGTTATTGTTTATTAAGGTTCTTATGTTAAAGTATTATATATCAAAGGGTATTTGTCTTATGGATTTGTGTATGTGCAAGAGTCAAGATGTTATTATAATACTGTATTGGTCAAGATGAAAGTTGCTCACTGTTTGCTCCACTGACCTACAAGCTACATTGAACTCTGATATATGCTCTGGGGGCTAGAGCTGAGTTAAAATGAAGATATTAACATACAACAGTATTTGGGAACTTCTGCATAACATGATGTTGATGCTAAAGGAGATAGAAATCGATATTGGCCACTGAAGATGTTAAGTATTTAATTACATATACAAAAGTGAAAGTAGATATTGTTGCTGTGATCAACTCGTATGCAACAAGATTTGACCCTATATAATGGAATAAGATTTTAAATTACATGCACAGATAATAGAAACCCACTGTGACATCCTACATTAAACAAGCACACTATTCATTGTTTAGTACTTACAGTTTGAAGATATGATGTGAACCACGCGTCCACGAGTCAAATCAACTGCACCAGCTACACCGGACCGCACCAACAGCTTCAGGCCAATAGTGCGTAGTGCAGGTTGACAAGAACGGGACTTGCACCTTCTTGCCAACAGGTACTACGTGACTCAAGAGATTGTCCGACTTTATTGATTTAAAGAGGTAACTCTTGTAATAAATTAGTAGGTGATCCGAAATGGTGTTTACCCCAAAGCCACAGCCATTGGGCGCACGAAACATTGGTGATGTCAACGTTCCTGTAGGCCGAAGCTGAAGTGCTAGCAGCCCCAAAATAGGGACCAATAATGCACAGCTTTTCCTATACCTATCCTAAAGCTTCATCTCATTCAATGCTACAATCAGGGGTGTGTTTTATTGTATTAAGAGCCATTGAGCAAAGCAAACCAACACCCCTTTGCCCAGGTCAACTCGTCCATCCTTTCAAGAGACAGCAACCTGGCAACACTGTAGGCAGTGAAATACAAACACGTCTGAGGATATGTAATACAGACACTTTTCACAAGAAAGCATAATAGAGTATTTAATGTTTATTTACAAAAGAGAAATTATGTTTTTATAAAGAGAGATTCCCTATAAAGGCCTCCATCATAGCAAAATTTCATTTAGTGCTGTGATACTTCATTTCAACTTCACAATATCAACCTTAACAGACATTTGTTGATCAAGGGGGGTGTCACCGATGTTTTTAATTTAATTTATGTAATTTTTCACCATTGCAATAATGTTACATGGTGCTTATGTCATGTTTTACCACTTGGCATTTGCCGTCGGTTCACACCATTTGTGATGGAAGCCAGCGCCATTCGTTCAATTCGCATCAGCACACGAGCAAGCCTGGCAGTGTGGTCGTCTGCTCCGCGGGCCCCCTTGGTAACACAATTAGTCTGATATCACTGCATTAGAATAGTTACTTCATTAACCGGAACATTTGATTAATTTCTGTACTGAAGGGAGAACAAACAGCACTCTCACCAGAGAGATTAACGCTACCACGTATCGGTATAACCCCCACTCTGAATTAAGTCATTTTCACACTAAGGTCACCACAAGGCCATAAGTACTAGGGCTGGTTCTTTTATTATTCACATGTCCAATTCTTGAACATGTTATCAGGTATGTGAGTAAACTGCTTTACATATTTCAGTGAGTGTGGTTAATTGTCCTCCGGAAAACATAGCCGTTACATTCCTTTTAGCACCACCCACAATTTTTCTAATATATTTCAGGTGTGCGAGATGGCCTACAGTCTCGCCACAAGGTCAACATGTGAAAGTAGTGTAATATTAATTGTGTGACAACTTCATCTTCAAACTGATTGAGGCATCCAAGACACCCTGGGCTGTCGACCGAACGACCCACATCACTAACTCTCCGCTGAGGTATGGCGCTGGGCAATTCTAAACTCAACCAGCCCTGGTTCACCTCAACCATGTTAGATTGTTTGAGTGTATATTCTTCGCAAAATGAAAATTGTAATTTTTAAAAATTATAAATGGGTATCTTCTTAAGATTTCTTCTTCGAGGACACATAATTACACTCACGTTGTGTCACTCCACTGTATCACATATACATTTTCTTCCAATAGGTATTGTTAATATTGATAGATACTGTACATATGTAAAATTAATCTTAAGGAACTGCTTTTGCTATGGTACATATATTTTGGTTATTTATTTAATCCTTATGCTTGTTTAACAACTGTCGGAGTAATTTATTTAATTATCAGAGCATTGTTTATTACATAAAAAGGAAAACAGATTCTTTATTTTCTTAGAGTTGCTAGGATTGGAGTTGTTGCTCCCATAACCAAAAACCTTACTTAACTGCTGTTAGTCTCAAGAGGGAAGTCAGACAAATTCCACAAAATACAGATTTAATTATTTTGTCCATCTGGTTCTGTTGTCTCTCTAGGGTAATAATTTCAAAGCAGAATAGTGACTATAAGTTCCAAGGACTCCAAGTCAATGTGAAACTAATAATGAACTGTAATTGTACAAGCCAGTGTTTCACAAGAAAGAGAACTGTGAAACAGTAAACGTGTGCCATCGTCGTCCTGATGAGAATGGTTGATACGTTCAGCTTGAACACCAAAGTGAAAGTATTAAAACTTATGTTTATTCTCATAAAATTATACAACACGAACACTGCTGCATTAAAGTAATATTACCAGTCCATTATCCTAGATGCTGTTCCTTGTGCTACGGGAATGTAGCTGTTTTCTACGAGAAATGTAACTTCAACGACCGGGAGGAGTTGCCTCTCCACCTCCTGCAGACATGCAGTCCCAGAAGTGTAATTTCACTTTTTAATATGCAGAGCACCCACTCATTTTCCCACATTAACCCCAGATGGGCTTAGTGGGTCGGGGCCGCTTAACGACATGAGCATCGTCAATTGCTTTGTAGTGTCGGAACATCAGTAAATAACTTCAATCCCTATGTGAGCATTATGATTTACAGGTATAATTTACAGGTAGTTTTGTGAAACAGGCCTCAACTAGTAGGAGGAGTATGGCAGATGGCCTAACGCCTGTGGCGATAGTTGATAGGTTTTTCACAAAAATACATGTTCACAAGTTAATAGTTACAAGTTACAAGGGCTACTTTCTACAATCATTTGTCAATTCGATTTCACAAACAGCACTATTATGCACCAGAACTTTAATTTGTATTTCTTGAATAGTTTCGGTTTACTACGAATTACTAGGTCTTTACGTGTGCTTGTTTATTTTCAAGTTAACAAAATTCCAAAATGAAATAGTAATAAATTGCCTGTACTGATGAAACTCAGAGAAACTAATGATATTTATTCGATGCTTTTTCCAGATAAGGAAGAAAGACCGATAAATTATAGTAATGGGAAAATATTCCAGACTGCAATGGCTTTTGGCCTTATATTTCGGGGAAGATATGTAACCTACTTAAGGGATACATTTTAGAAGAATTTAAAAATAATTAATATCATTAAGAATTGAAAAAAAAACAACTTTAATGCAACAACATTAGAGTTTTTAATGTTATATGCACCCAAAAATAATAAAACTAATTTACAATCGTTTTAGCTTATATGACTGGCACATATTTATGTAAAATCATTTATTTTTCTCTTGCATTATATGTTCGTAAATTTAAAATGGACTGGATTTGCCTATATCATAAACTGCAAATATTAAAAATTGTATAATTGTATCCAGGATTATCAGTTTGACGTGGTCGAGTTTATCCAGGGCTAGTTGAGAGTTGAATATCCCGGCGCCATAAACCAGTGGAGATTTCATAATGAGGGTCGTTAGGTCGATGGGCCAGGAGGCCCTGGATATCTCCGTCAGTTTGTTGTTGATGTCGTCACATATTTACTTTTGTACTACTTATTCCTTATGACGAGACTGTAGGCCATCTCGTACTCCTGAAATATACTATTAAATTGTGTGTGATACTACAAATGGTGTAGTACCCTACAATTATTTGATACAGTTAACTTGGTAAAGTGGTTTATTCACTGTTCTGAATACAGGTGAATAATATATGAAAATGGGCCCAGCACTTAGGGCCTGCCGGTGACCTTAGCGTGATACAAATGTGGCAATATATTAATACGCGATTGCCTTAAGCCCTCCAGTGATAGGGTGGTGTGCACTCCTCTCAGTACAGTAAAATATAATTAATCATCCGGTTGACTAATTAGTATTACTATTGAAGTGAAATGATTACAGCCTTAATGATAGTACAGAGTGGGCTCGCGGAACGGACGACCAATGCCTCCAGTCTGGCTCGAGTTCTGAGACGAACTGAACGAGTCATGTCGGCTTTCGTCATGAGTGTCGAGAACTGAAGTCAAACAGCGAATGAAGAAACATAACATGAGCACTCAGTGATATGATTGTAATGGTGAACAAGTGTACAAATTAAATTAAATACATTGGTGACCCCCTTTTTATTAACAAATGTCTGTTAAAGTTGTTGTTGTGAAGTTTATGGGGAATGGCACCCCACTAAATGTAACGTTACAATGATGGAGGCCTTTATAAGCAATCTCCCTTTTAGAAAACATAATTACTCTTATATAAATTAACATTAAATAAGTTATTACACTTTCTCATAAAAGTGTATGCATTTCACTGGCTACAATGTTGTCAGGTGGCGGTCTCCTGAAGGAATGGATGAGTCCACGTGGGCAAAGGGGTGCGGAATGCAATGCTTCATTGCTATTAGTAAATTGAATCACACCCCTGACTGTAACTGTGAATGTGGTGACTAGGTTTAATATGTTTGTAAAAATGCTGCACAACTACTGGATGACACTTTGAGGCACTTACTTCAGCTTCGGCCAACAAGCCAGTTGACATCACCCTGTGGTGCGTTGCGTCGTGGGTCGTGGTGCGAGCTGCTACGAAGCAACGACCAACTGCGAGTGCGCCTAACGGCTGTGCCTTTGGGGTAATCACCGTTTCGGATCGCCTACCCAGTTATTAAAAGAGTTACCTGTTGTAATAAGTGTAAGTGCGGTCACTTGAGTTGTGTAATCCTTGTCGTCAAGAAGGTGCAAGTTCCGTTCTTGTCGAGCAGTACTATGCATTCTTGGCCTGTTGTAATTTGTGCATCCCGGTGTAGCTAGTGTAGTTTTTGTGACTGTGGCAGTCAGAGTGGGCACAAGGAGCTCGTGAACGCTAGGTTCACGTCACCTCTACATTCATTACCCCTAAATCACCTATTTTGTCTTCGCCCCCAAAAGTATCTCTCTTTCATGCATCACCTCTACACTTCACCCACTTACTTCCTACCGCTTCGCGCGTGCCGGGATGCCAAACAACCGGCATGCTCCCCGTTCAATGACACTGAATTCATTACCCAGCAGCCTACACCATCTCGCCCATACACAAACTGATTTGCCCTTATAACCTCCCGGTCGTAATGGCATCACTCTACAGCTCCACTATTCATAGGGTACAACTTTATCATACACGGAAAATTAAAAAAAAAAAAAAAAATGTTGGATAGCAAAATTGAGGCACAAAATATCAAATTTAACACACTAGAAGACAGCTTGACGGAATTAAAAGCTGAATTTAATCACAGTATTGAGGTGTTACAAGCTCATGTAGAAGGCACTGAAAATGCTGTATCTGAACTGCAAATGGTAGTCACCGAATTAGCTATGAGTCAGGCTAAACAGTCCAGTAAGGTAGACAACTTACAAGATAAATTTGAATGCTTGGAAATTAGAATAGACGAGTGTGTCTCTCATTTCCAGGATAACACAGAGGAACAATTGGTTCCTCTGAGATGAAGAGTAGCTAAGGTCCCCAACACTGTCGATTTGTTTGCAAAGAAACTCACAAGCAACTTAGAACAAACTTGTAGTTTTTCAGAAGGGCAGATTTCCGGATTGGAAAACCGGATTACGCAGGTTGAGAACAAGCCAGTTATAAGTTCACAATCACTTGACACGCGCCTTTTAAATTACGTTGATAATCAACTAGTAAATTTTGAATATCATGATAATGGAAAACACAATCAAACCGAAACATGTGACACTTCAGTCAGTAAAATACTACAGGCGAAGACTGAAATCACTGTCGGCATACATAACAGTTTCCACAATTGCTTTCCGTGCAAGGAAAAAACAGCAAACCCACCACACACACTGTAAGGAAAAATGTTTACGTCAAACGTACGAAACCAATCATTTCCACACACAAGAAGGACAAGAGATCCAGCAAACTTAAAGCTATAGAATACTACTACTGCGCACACTGTATAATGCATGGTTTGGAGAAAAATAACTCCTCCACAGTGATTGAAAACGCATGCCAGTGACTAGGAGTTTGTGCAACAAGAGCACAAAAGACTTCTGGGAAGAAAGTGCCTGCCAGGCAGGAGAAAGAAGCATGAACGTGGGTGGAATAACCACCTAAGTATGCAAGGCAAGTTCTCGTGGTACGAGAAGAGAGAAGTCTAGATCCCACCTTGGCCACCGCCATGTAGGAAGAATCTGAAAGTGAGGGAAACCCTAATAAAATTGAAAACATCTTACTACATGTCTATCATCTTTAGAGGTCCTCACTATTCAGCGCTTGGGTTGCCTAGTTCAAGATTTTGATGTTCTACCGAAGCTTGACGCTTGTACAACAGAAGAGAACACAGAGATGATACGAATAGAGTTATTGAAATTTGTGAGAAGACGCTTTTATTTGTCCACAGAAAACCATAAGCGACTTTACAAGTCAAGTAAGTTAACAAGTTCCAGTTGAACGACCTAGTTTTACGACGAACTAGTCCTACTAGTTCGTATTGGGAGTTTGTTACACGCAAGTTGTTTTTGACATTTGAAGATCCTTACTGCTTTACTGGAATCACCAGAAATAATTGCTACGAGTTAACTGACATGGATGGTAAACCAGTCGGAAAATTTAACTTAACTCAGCTGAAACCCTATAATTTGCCCAACTTGTATGTTCAGTCTACAACCTAGCAGCAATGAATGAGAAGGCTGTAACGACAGCTAAGTGCTTTCGACGGCTCAACTGGGATTGAATAATGTTAATTAGCATCGAGATGTTGCAGTAATTAAGGCAGTAAAAAGTCCTGCAAAGGAGTAGTTGAGCCTTGAGTGTATGTGCATGGTTAGTGTTTATTTGTGCCATTGTCATGTAATGTCTTTGTCAAGGGTTATTATGTGTTATTTTTTAAGGTTTCGTCTTGTGTATTTTTCCGCTGTGCCTATACGTTGCTCGTCTACACTCGTGCCTGGTATAACGGACCTACTTGCTACACCGGTATTGATGTGTCTCCCGTCGCCTGAATTAGCTACAGACGCTGTTAATGCCGATAAATTATTATGTTGTTGTTGAGTGGCGAATGATCTATGAGATTATGCAGGAAAAGGTATTGATAAGACCTAGAAAACACCAAGAGTTAAGTTACACCACTAAAACTTATAAACATCTGTTATCACACTGGTTTTCACTCATATGCAAGTTACGCAAGGTCGAACAGATGCTCGAAGATTCAAAGTTCAATGGCACACACACTTTTAACACTCCTAACACCCTAACTGTGTTTCCGTATGAGTAGTTTGTACTTACAGTGCTGATGATAAATCCCAACTGGAACAAGGGTATAAGTTTGATTTATTTATTGGGAATTACTTGCAGATGTTATTTTCTCATCCCTTGTCTTCTCAGTATTTTTCCATTGTACACATTAGTTTCATTTTTGTATGTTATCCTATAGTGTATTGTTGAAACAGTGATGTATATAGAATGATTTTATTACGTCGTTATTTGTAAATAATTTTCTTGTTGAATATGATTTTTCATTATTACGTTTTCTACGAGGTATGATTGAAGTTAAAAATGCAGATTTTTTGTGGATTGTTGAAATAGGATATTTAATGACATATTTTAGAGCTGCGCATGACAATGGAGTTACTTCTCTTGTAACAGCTCAATTCCTTTAGAAGGCGATTTACTGCCTTAGAGTGGCGTATTATTTAAGATAATGTGATTGCCTGAATCACCCTCTAAATGTTAGCAGCAAACTGATAGTGAGATAGAGACCTAGACAAACTTTCGTCAAGAAAATTTCAAGATTATGAAAGTGATAGTGAATACATAATGAATTTAAATTCAGTTACAGTAGCAATAAGCAAAGTTAGTTAACAACGAACACTTTAAAATTATGTGAACGTTACCGTACCATAGACTGTTTATGCTATACACGTCCTCATACAAGTGAAAATTGATTTTACTCTTGAATGCCCTAAGAATATGTTTAAACACTTTGTAAAGGCCCTGCAGTGATTAAGCAGTGTTACAAGTAGCTAATCCTGAATATGTTCCCGAATTTTTGTTATGGAAGAAAAAAGCAGAAGGCAACTAGATGCAACGATAGCCACGGGATGCGAACCAGACAACATCACCACCGCAAACTGTCGTTCTGCATTTCACTGCTAAAGTGTGAAGTTTACTTGGCTACAATAATGTAAGCATGCAATCACGGACTTATAAAAAGCAGCGAGCATCACATCTCGCCCACAGTCATCAGCAGTGCTGCATTCAGTAGACAACTGCTGCCACCATTACCAGGAACAATATGTTAGACAAACATGATTGTGTACAGATTCGACCAGAAAATGTGAACTTGTATGAGAGGTACTTTGTTGGGTATAGACAGGCGGTGTTTAAACCAGAGCTTGGAAACAAGCAAGTGCAGGTATGTGATGGTGAAAATCATATGTGGGGTTATCATGATGCGTGGGATAATTTCCACAGCGATATTCTACCATGCTGCAAGTACGATCGGTGTGCAGCCGCCAATCTCTGATCAATCAGTCAGCTACCCGCAAATGGACACATTCTCGCAGCGTACATAGAATTTGATAATATTACCGAATTGCATCACAAGAACAAGAATTTTGCAAGAAACATAAGATTCCAAAAACAATTCCACCCCTTTTTATAAGTTGCTCTGTAATTGGCGACCAGCCAAAATACGTTCGCATGCATGCTGACATTAAGATGGCGAGACCAAAACATGTACAACTTTCACATGGACATTGGCCAATAGCCAACTGTTTTGATTGTTTCCATAATATTTTGGAAATTTATACATTTTGAAAGCATGATATTCGAAAAATAAAGAGAGCACAGGAATAATGTTTTGCATAGTACGTAGTATTATATTCTGTAATTATCCTAATGGCATCAATAAAAGTGTAATTGATTTTAGAGGAAAAATCTCTGTTGAACGTACTGTTCTAAACAAACACCTCATTTATCTGCCAACCTATCTACAAATGCACATTTCATATAGCACTGATAATATATATTTTTAGTATTTAATGACATCTTCCAGTCATTAATCTGTACAAACATTTGATTTTCCAAGGGGATGATCAAGTAATTGGCAGATAACTATATTCATTTGTTTAGGAAATGCTATATTTTTTTAATGTACATATTACCACTAAAATGTAAAATTGTGGTACCATGAGTGTGAGTTATGCGGCAAAATATTTCCAACTTTGGGTAAGCAGGGGGATGCATTTAGGTGCGACTCTTACTTGAGTAACCCAAAAGTGAGTGAAGATGTATATAATTATCAGAAACGCACTATAACAATTCATTGCAGATAGTATTCAAATTTAGCCATGCTTCTCGGTGAACAAAACCAGTTTTGCTGTCCATTTTATGTTAGTATAGAGTTCTTTGCATATGAACTCAAGTTCACAAAAAATAATCAAATAGGAAGAGTTTCTCAAAGAAGTACAGTGAAACATTGCAAGCAAGTAGATCAGATCACAGATGAGCATTTAGAAACTGCCAGTTTCGATATTGTTCTCATTAATGGTTTTTATAAGGTAATTCTTCACTTTTTGTCTACTAAGTTGCATAGTTTGAATCCAATGTATGAATAAGTATAGAATATATAGCTGATATAGTCTAGTCATGGTTACTTCCAACTTGTGTGAAGCCCTGCTAAAGTTCTACTGTCAGGCTATTCCTCTGCCTCGTGCAAACAATGCTTAACCAAGTTTACACAATTATACCAAGGGGGCGACAAATCATAATTGTGCTGCTATTTAACCGAAAATGAGATACATTTATAACATAATTATGAAATGCTTGCCATAACAACCAAAATGTCATACCTGGGGTGAATTTTCGATGATTTGGTTCCAAAAATGTCAGAATACCGCAAACAGAGCCTATTACCATGTTTTCGAGATGTATGTAGTTTTTCAGACCTTAATTTTCAGTGTTTATGAGACTGTCCTGACTTATTGTTTTGTAGCATTTTATAATGGGTAATATCTTATTCCAGTACCTGGTACATATCCCGCATATGATAGAACCTTGGTAGAGCTTAAACAAACTTTTAATGTTTTATTTTGTGCAATCAGTATTGGTTTGGACATATACTGTTTAACTGAATGCAAACAATTAATATCAATTAAGGGTAATATTGTACCACACATTTTTGTTTATAACAAAGTATTTGCAACCCCTACCTTAATGTATACTTCACTGCTGACTATTTTGTATCAGGGCACATGGTAATGTGAAAGGATTATTCTTGCCTTCCTTTAAAAAAATTAAATCAAGCAGGTTGTACAAAGTTACCCCAAATGACTGTGGAGGACGACTATCACTAACTTCGTTCGTAGGGAGTTAGTTTAATGCTAAAGTGGAAATTTGCATGAACACATCAAAAGTATAGTGCTTTTGAAGCACCTCTCTCTCTCTCTCTCTCTCTCTCTCTCTCTCTCTCTCTCTCTCTCTCTC